>JAODJW010000036.1:9577351-9597069 GCA_026777045.1 Hyperopisus bebe | reverse complement strand
GTGTGTGTGTGTGTGTGTGTGTGTGTGTGTGTGTGTGTGTGTGTGTGTGTGTGTGTGTGTGTGTAGGGTGGGGCGTTTGAGACCCTGAAGTGGTGGGTGAGGGCAGGCATTCTGCTGAACCTCATACCGTCATGCCTATGAGTGACTCATACAGGCTTCCTGTTGTCCTCTTTCGTCTGGACAGTTCCCAATGGCCCAGGCGAGCCTGATGCTGAGCCGGCCAATCAGATGTCCTGGAAGGAGGGGCGTCAACTGCTGCGCAAGTAAAAAAAAAAAATATATATATACACACACACACACACACACACACACACACACACACACACACACACACACACACAAATGCTCATTTTATTTATTCTATCATAAGTTTGTCTGAAGTTTGCTTGTACAAGCCAACTGTGCATTGTGTATTATTTTGGGTGGTGCTTAGGCTGCATAATATCTTGATGCAGCTTTTAAAAAAAATGCTTTGTATTTACGATCAGGGCTGAAACAAATATTCAATCATTTAAATTTGAAAATGAAAATCATTCGGATAAGAAACATGGATCTGAATAAAATAGAACTGTTACCTGGAAATATCCGCATATGGCAGAATTGCAGGACTTCCTGTTTTCGGTCTGTATTACCAGACTGCCAATAGTGACACATAGCCACACGTCGTCCGGGCAAAAAGGTCTATCCGAAATGGTCAGAAGTCTGGCGTTTTCTCAAACAAGTGGGGGTCTGTAATGCCGTGTGAAATATGCAAAAATAGACTGGTATGATAAAGTGCAGATGCAAAGGAGAGTTCTGTCAGGTAACTTACATTAGCTTACTAGTTTGATACCGTTATAGTTCTGGTAAGCAACTGTTCAGTGAACACTGTTCTCGTGCATATAGTGAAGTGAAGAATATGAGTGACTTATCTTTATCATAAACAGTCAGAATATTCTATACCATACTCAAAAAAGCTGGTCTGTCGAATATCAGATCTCATATGGGACATTTTTTTTCCCAGACCATGTGATTTTAGGGTTATTATGGGTACTCACTGATCAGGATTGATTTGATAATCACAGCAGAGAAAAATGATTAATAATTACATAGGAACTAATTGTATGGCATGCACCCAAAACGGTAATTCTGTATGTCATCTTTGTGAGCATTTGAAGAGTTGCGTTCAGTTGTGTAATTGGCGTGCAGTGAATTAATTAAAGTGAGTTTTTAATATTTTTTCATATAGAAATTTAGCTTAAGTACCTTCCTGATGGTACCAGAGTGTATTTTCTTCTGGGATTTGAAGCAGCAAATGTGGGGTTATGCTGGAAATGAAATAACGAAGGCAGTGGGGGGGGAATTATGTAGCTGGGCAGTGTGTGTGTGTGTGTGTGTGTGTGTGTCTGTGTGATGTCACAATAGCTCTGTGGCTACTCTTTTGCAGAGGTGGAAAGTTTGGCTCCCCCTTTCCTCTTGTTTAATGGGTTCGTACCTCGTGGTAATAGTTCAGATGCATGTCTGCATGTCAGATGTCATATTGGTATGAAGAATAGTTCCCACAACGTGCCATGACCCCTCTCCCCAGGTACCTGGAGGAGGTAGGCTACTCCGACACCATCCTGGACATGCGTTCCAAGCGGGTGCGCTCGCTGCTGGACCGCGGCAGCCCCGAGGTGAACGGCCCCCCGCCAGCGGAGCCCCCGCCAGAGCCACAGCCTCACGGGGCGGAGTCCCGGCTTGTCCGCCAGATCGAGGAGCAGATCAAAAGGTGAGGTGCACCAATGGGTGCAGTGGCTTAGACAGACTAGAATAACACCAATTAAATATAATCCTGTGTGTCTGTAAGTAAGTATCGCATCGCAGAGAATATTTTCATAGATATATAATTAATAGTCTAGTATTATTGGCTGATTCTGTGTAATTTATTGCGGGTAGAACCCAGCTGACAGCGATTGGTGGTTTTGGGTGTGAAAAGGCGGGTAACTTTAGTCTCTCTGAATTTTTCTTTTTTTTTTTTTACCCCCCCAATTTTTAACAACCCCTCACATTCACACTTCCTGTTCATATATTTTTTTTTAAAAAAATGGAAATGGTTAGTTATGAAATTGCTGATCGATCCACTGGTAACCCCCCATGCCCCCCCACCCCGCCCTGGCTTGCAGACATGGGGTGTTTCTCAATATGCATACTTGACCGTACTTTATTCTCATCTTCCATTGCCGATGACCAGTTCCAATCCTAAGAACAGAAATACAGAGGACAGTAAAAATCCCTGGATGTTGGTCTTGCTCTGCCCCAAATGTCAAGGATACAAGAATCAGTTGCATCCTCGCCGAACAAGATCAATCCCATGATTCATTGTGCCCCAGGTTTGTTCTTGGAAGGCAAGTGAGCAAGACCAGTCTTGCCAAGACCGCAAATATGATCTTTGCATTCTTGGTACTGAGAAACACCCCTGGCAGTCTGTCTTGGGTGTCCCCTGCTCGTCCTGAGCTGCCTGCAATGGACAGTTTGAGGATGGACGTCTTCATTCGCTGACTTGGCCGTGTCGTGGACGTAACCGCCAGGAATGCTGGGAAGGAGAGTTCGAAGGAGCGCCTGGGTGCCTCGGTGCTGGACAAGCTGCCGTTCCTCCGCTGCGAGGACGACGACGACGAGGACGACAGCGACGAGGATGATGACTTTCAGGGCGTGGCCGCCGACTGCATCGACGGGCCGCGTAAGAGCCGGAAGGCCCGGGTCAAGGTGAGGACCGTGGCTCTGCTGTGTGGCGGCTGAGCCGCACCTTCCTCCAAAACCGCCCTGGGGTGTTTGGACTGAACATCCAACCTGCAACCTACACTATACTCTACTATTTCGGTCTGGTCTTGGGCCAAAGGTATTCGAACTGTGGGGCGGAGCCCTCTGGTGGAGAATGAAGGAATTGCGGGGGGGTGCAGGTGAGGGAGAAAAGAAAATGAGAACTGAGGTGGGGGCAGACCTATTTCAAAACTGCAACTTTTAGAAATATTGAAAGTAAACACTCCATATGCCTGTACACATTATTTGATGCAAACAAATGAAAAATAAATGTTATAGTTAAATAATCCTAAGGCCCAGTTAAAAAATGTTTGAATACTGTTGTCTTAAGTAGTGTTACATCCCGCAATAGTGTCAGGGGCAGGGGGTTCAGTCACAAATAACTAATATAATGAATTAATGCTATGACCGTGTTATTTATGAAAGCTTTGCAGACATGATGCTAATGTGCTTTGTCTTTGTGTGCGTGTGTATGTGTGTGGGTACACGCGCATGAATACACAGCTGGGAGCGGAGCCCATCACGGCAGACCTAGACCCAGAGGATGAAGAGGATGAAGATGACTCAGAGGACGCCCTGGGAGAGTTTGACTTCCTGGGGTCGGGCGAGGAGGGTGAGGGAGCAGGAGAGGCACGCATATCTGGAGACGGCCGGGAGTTAGGTGGGCTCCCCTGGGTCTTAGTGCCTATATTGCATCTGCTGTCGTCGTGTCTGCCAGCCTCTCTGTCTCCACCTGCTGACTGATGTCTGCTCTGCACTGGACAGAGAACCGCAGGAACAAGCTTCAGGGCATCATCTCAGATTTCCCACCCAAACCTTCTCCACCCCCCTCAGTCCCAGGACAGTCTCGTGCAACTGAAGGTACACCCTCCCGACCCCCCCCATAAAATTCTTGTCAGATTGACTTTATCACAATTGAGATTAATACAAATTAATTGTAAATATGACTTACCATACCTGTAGGGGGCGCTTTGGGCTTCTCCTCGGATGTCTTCATCCTGGATGCGGTCGCGGGTGGGGATATGAACCTGGGTGAACTCGCCGACCTCACCGTCGCCAACGACAATGACCTCACCATCGACGTGAGTCGGACGGCCGCCGTGCCACGAGGCGCTGCCATCGGGGTATCGCTCGTGCGGTGACCCGTCCTCGCGTGTCTCCAGCTGCAGGACAGCCGCGAGGAGTTCAAGAAGACGTGGAACCCGCGCTTCACGCTGCGCAGCCACTTCGACGCCATCCGCGCCTTGACCTTCCACCCCAGCCAGGCCGTCCTGCTGTCGGCTTCCGAGGATGGAACGCTGAAGCTGTGGAACCTCAATAAGGCCATGCACTCCAAAAAGTAACGGCTCCGTCTTTGCTGACAGAGAACAAGGCAGAGTGCAGTGACAGTCATCCAGATTACAGTTACACTATTAGCCAAATGATATTTGTAAACATTCTTAGATTGTTTATAAACATTACCGCAAAGCATTTTTTTACCGCTAATTTTTAAAGCGCAACACCAAAAATACTGGGTGTTTCCACAATTTTGGCCACTATTGTATATACTGTTTCATACGTCAGTGTTGTTATAGGTACGTATGTTAGTAATTCAGTTATTATTTTTACATCTTCCATTTTCATTGGAAATCTAGTTTAGTTTTCAGGGTAGTTTTGGTAGTTTGTATTTTAAAGATTTTACTTAATTATTCTGTATTCTAGTTTACAGTCTACAGTTCTTATAGTTCTAGTTTAAAGAAAGAACACAGTCAACATGATGCTTTAATGTCCTCAAAATTGGCAAAACATTTCAGGTATTATTAATGGTCATTACAATAAACAAATCATTGCTTTAGCTACATAATATTAAAATGGTAAGGGAAGGTTTTTGTTTTGTCTCAATTAGTTTTGGAAGCAGTATCCATTGTTTTCATTTAGATGTAGTTTTATTATTTATTTCAGTTTGCAAAATGTTTTCTCTTAGTGCTAGTTTTCATTAATTATAGTAGCCCTGGTCTGTGTTTGGATCTCTGTATGTGATGTAGAGTAAATATTATAAGGCTCTCTAATGCATTAAGTATATATTCTTATTCTCAGAAATGCAGCACTGGATGTTGAACCCATCTACACCTTCAGAGCCCACAGGTAAGACGAGGCTCATTTCAGCCCTTTTCTATAGGTGTGCCGTGATTGGGTCTTCCAGCTGCTCGTCAAATGATGTGGCACGCACTGATTGGTCTTTCCTCTGCAGTGGGGCGGTGCTGTCTCTGGCCATGGGGCCGAATGGCGAGTCGTGTTACAGTGGTGGCCTGGATGGCACCGTGCGCTGCTGGAAGATCCCTGACCTCAATGTCGACCCGTACGACAACTACGGTGAGATCAGAAACCCCTTTGACCCTCCCATCCAATACCGGACCAACATTTCACAGATTGTATTGCTTGTTCGATAGATTTTTTTCCCCAATGTCTCATTCATGAATTTATAAATGAAATGGGATAGTGTGTAGCTCTGTGGGTTAGGACTCTGTGCCTGTGATCAGAAGGCTGTCTGTTCCAATCCCATGGCTGGCAGAGTGATGTCACCATTGGGCCCTTGAGCAAAGCCCTTAACCCCAGTCGGTCCAGGGACTGGCTGACACTCCTCTCATTTGTACATTGCTTTGGGCAAAAGTGTCTCCTAAGAAAATGTAAATGTATTTAAGCAGTTATAGCCTACAAGTCTAGTAATTTCTCATCAGACATTTTAGTTAGTGTTCCTGCTTAAACTAGTCAGCTGTGCTGTGATAAACTGGCGATATTACTGCTCATGCCCACAAAGCAAACAGCACTGGGCAAGGCTGACCTGCCACTTGTAACCTGATACTGGTGACAGTTTTTTGTAGTACATCCAACCACTAGGTGGTGCTAGATTCACAAAATTTGAATAACAGGTAAGCGCTTCAGTGCAGTACCTATGATGCGAATGGGTCAGTTTTGCGCTTGATCTATTTTATAGACCCGGGGATAGAGTGTAGCGTGCTGGCAGGACATGAGGATGCCGTGTGGGGCCTGACTTTCTCCAGCGTGCTCCAGCGTTTGGCTTCCTGCTCTGCTGATGGAACAGTGCGCATCTGGGATCCTCAGAACTCTAGCCCCTGCCTGTCTGTGTTCAACAAGGCAAAAGGTGAACCTTAGAAACCTTAACTTTTTTTGTATGTTTTTTTTACTAGCTTTACACTAGCAGTTCATGTGTGAATTTTACATTAAAATAACGCTTTTATCCAAAGCTACTTAGAGTAGAGGGAAGGGGCACAATTTATGTATGCTACCTGGGATTCGAACCCATGACCTTGTTGCATCTTCCCATTCCTCAGAGCATGGGACTCCGACCTCTGTGGCCTTTGTGAACTCCGACCCCTCCCAGGTGGTGGTGTCTTTCGACCGCGGTGAGACGCTGCTATATGACCTCAACACGGAGCAGAGCATCATGGTCCTGGAGACGCACACCAAGGAGGGTACGTACGAGAGGGCTGTTCCTCTGCATTGGAATGTTCCTTTCTCTCGCTCTCTTCGTGCCTGGAAAGGGGGACACCACTTAACAGTATATTTTAATGTCAGGTTCATGTGGTGTCGGTCATTTTGTGATGAAAAAATCTTTTAATTTCCACTGCCAGCCCCTGGAAGATGGGCTCCCCCTTTGGGTCTGGTTAGGGTTAGGGCTTCCTCTGCTGCCCCCTGGAGGATGGGCTCCCCCTCTGAGTCTGGTTCCTCCTAAGGTTTCTTCCTTGAAACAAAAAGGGTGCTGTACCAATTTATTAAGATATTTTATGGGCACTTCTGCTGGGTGAATCAGTTGTGAGGTTTACGTAGGATTTATTTCTGACAGTATATATTTCTTATCACTTGTATGGAATTTATTTTACTTAGCCAGACCTGGAGAGATAAATAAAATTATCGTAAGCTTTGTTTTGAAATAGCCCTCATCATGAACTTTTATACTGAGAGACTTCAGTCACAAAAAAAAAGCCATTGCACATTGTCATTAATCTGTGCTACGTTAGAGGAAATGTTTGTGGATATAGTGTTTTGGTATTAGGTATTAAATATTTAAAGAGGAAATGAAATGGTCTTTGTTGTCTGGTTAAAAAGTACAGAATCAGGATCCCCAAAAATCACAGTAGCCCTTTCCTGGTGTGGTCGGGGCAGGTGGGACGCTGTAACGTTGCTTTGAGACGGATTCCTCAGAATCCATCACATATGCTACATGTTTTACATTTTGTATTTTGAAATGTCTGGAGGATCTGATCATGTGGTGTCTCACGTCTGGACCTTAGCCTGCTGGCCAGGGTTTGCCTCTAGAGGGCGTAGTCTGCTGTTTTGTGCAGATCAGTTGAACAAAGAGCCTGTGTTGGTCAGTGAGCTCCAGTGCAGAGCCCAACTACCTTTTTTTACAGACAAGAACTGCACAGACCTCCATTGTGAAAGCATTCGACAATTAATCTAGTATGTATCAGTGTCAGCGTCTATTTATTTACTGGAAGACTGAGCATACAGCAGAGTGACCTCATGCCTCTTGGCCTGTGGACTTGATTTCTGATCATGAATCTTTATATTCTTCATATTTTCTGGTTCCCTCACCATGACGCTGTACTGGCCAAGCAGTTGCAGACAATTGATGGACTGTTGTCATATGCATTTTTCTTCTTAGGATGCTTACAATTTCTGTTAGACTTGAGTAATTTAGTAGATCACATCAAATTGCTGTTCTTAGCAATAATTTAAGTTATAACTGCGTTCAGCTAGTGCCAGTTCTGTAGCAGCAGTAAAGGAAATGTCTGATGTTCTGGTATCTCGATTGAAAAAGTCCAGGTCTGTATCTGCTAGCATTGATACACTATAACTTTTGGCATTTGCAGAGGGCCTGTTTGTTTGGCACGTTGTACGGGACCTTAACTGCTTGCGTGTCTCAGAGCGCTGCGATTAGCTGTCCCCCCCCTGCAGCACCGATGCGATTTCGGGGTTAGTCCAAGAGTCCTCGAGGCAGAGGGGAAAAGCTGAGCGATAACCATGTTAACCGGCCGTTTAATTAGTGAGTTACTCCGCTCCCCGTGTCTGTTTTAATTAGGATGTGACAGATAAATGGAAGTCATCTGTTCTTCATAATGTGATTTTTAGGAACTCTTATTAAGGAATAATAATAGCTACTGGCAAGGGAACCTGAAGTGATCCCACGCTCTCGTCCTCTCCCTCCGTCCATCGACAGGGAGCGAGCTGATCAACTGTGTCACCAGCCACCCCGCTCAGCCCATCTCCATCACCGCCCACGAGAACCGTACCATCCGCTTCCTGGACAACAAGAGTGGTGAGTGTCGCGTCTGGCGGGCCGCCCCCGTCTCTCAGCCCACATCCTCCGGGTTCAGATGCTTTAAATAGCGAGACAGTCGTGGTCTCTGCTTGTCACGTAGGAAGGGGGGAGAGTACCATTTTGGGTATGAATGAGCAGTACTGACAGTTTTTTGCGGCTCTTCCACCTGTGGCTGCCTCCCCCGACAGGTAAAGTCCTGCATTCAATGGTGGCTCACCTGGATGCAGTCACCTGCCTGACCACAGACCCCAAAGGCACTTATCTCATCTCCGGCAGTAAGTCTGACGTTCCTCCATTCCCATGTTTCCGCGGTTGGATAAACTCCTGCCGGTGCTGACGCGCCTTCCCGGTCGCCTCCTCCCCCCAGGCCACGACTGCTCGGTGCGGCTGTGGACGCTGGACAACCGGACGTGCGTGCAGGAGATAACGGCGCACAGGAAGAAGCACGACGAGGCGATCCACGACGTGGCCTTCCACCCCTGCCAGCCTTTCATCGCCAGTGCCGGCGCCGACGCCCTCGCCAAGATCTTCGTCTGAAAGACCCGGTTGGGGGTCGGGGGTTCTGAGGACCCGACGGCTCGTCCCAGACACTGCCGGACTTAAAAACACGGAAAAACGATTCCTCACTTGCACGGACACTTGCGCGTGCGTAATCAGAGATGTGGACATATGCGTGAACACACACACACACACACACACACACACACTCTCTCTCTCTCTCTCCCACACGCCAAACACCCGTCTGGCAGGTCGGCAAAGTGCCGCTTGCATTCGGGAATGTTTTTACTGAGACGGTTTTGCTTTTATAAACGCATAGTGTTGCTGCTCTTACTATCGGTAAACTGTTCACTAAAAGACCTGTAATGTTTTTTTTTTCTCTCCCAGTTTTATTAACCTTAAGCGGTATATGTCCTACCTGCTGATATTTAAACTACACAAATCTTCACCTTGGAGCTGGACAAGGTGGGGAAAATGAAGTAGAATTTATGATGGACATATTTTGAATTGTAATTGTTTGTTTATACCACATGTAAACCATGAAAACATCTAAACCACTAGGTTGAGTCGATAAGTATACTCTGTGTATAGTGCAAATGTTCATTTTTTAAAAAAATACCAATGACGGCTTAAGGCGTTTGCTGGATTAACAGACGAATAGCACATTTCCAGAATACTAACTTTTTTTGCCCGCACTGGCAAACCAGAAGCCTTCACGGCTGCCTCTGTCAAAGATAAACATGAATGTGTTTTTTTGCCAAATATCATAGTTCCTTATTTTGCTGAATATATTTGTAACGTATGAACTGAGAGTCGTCATTTTTATCGTCACCATGATAAAAAAAAAAAAACACCTCAGTGGCACCTCTGAATTGTGCCATAAAATGAGTGGACTGGTCCCCAGCTGGCCAGGGGGATGCTGGGAGTGATTGGCAAGATGCAGGAAGGGGAGGAGCCACACACCTCCTCTCTCTCCATTGGAAGCCCCTCCCTCTCCCTCCTTTGGCAGCTTGTCCCTGAAGCCACGCCCCCATCCCTTAGACACTGAGGTGCCTGTCGATTGGATATTCTGGGTGTGTCCTCGTTATTTAGCCAATTATCTGTGTCCTCTGTCAGAACAAGGTAAAAGGGGAGTGTAGGGTGGGCGGGGCTAGATGATGGACTTGTATGTATATATATGATCTTCTATCATCGACTGTATATAGTGTGTTCTTGGTTAATCTCGGTGCTAAAATCACGTCTGAATCAGGGACATTTTCCTTTGATGTTGGGCCTGTTCCCTCTAGTCGCACAGGCACCAGATGAGCACTATGGCTTCTTGTCAACAAGGGTCCATATCCATGACAAGCCACAGGCTGTCCCACGTGATGTTAGAAATAGCTCATGGTTTTTAAGTGGCTGTCCCCCCCCCCCCCAGGTATTATGTTTTCCTTTGTCTGAAGCCTTTTATAATCACCTAATTATCTTTTTTTAATTGGTGGTGGGGAGATCGAGGGTAATCTTGTGAATGTAGCCCTGGAGTTTCGCGGCCCATGATGCTTTGCGCTTTCAGCTGGTTCCGCTTGCTTCAGGTCACACAATAGGCGTTTGGTAATCCGGTTTAATAAGCAGTAGATCAGAGGAGTCGCTATAGTACAGTACAATAGTAACACAACTACTGCAATTTCTGTCACTGTTAATGTAGTGCCGCTATATTATCCAGAGGTATATTGGCCAAGTTTTCTGTTTTTGTTTGTGTTTTATTTTATGTCAAAGATCCAGTATAAAGAAGGATAGGGGAGGAGACACGAGATACGGTGCTGTAGTTTAATTCCCATGCTAGGAAAGAAAATAGAAACACTTTGGTCAGATGCTTTCTGAAGGAAGGGCAGGGCTTTGACGGCTTGAATTACACAAGCAGGCCTCTACAGTAAATAGAAGAATTGGAGGAGTCTTTGAAAGACATTTAATTAATCACTACTGGGTGAGAAAACACAGCGAACAATTTCACTATATGCAAATGGCAGGATGTTGTGCGATGGAGGGGGTGTTGTACACTAATTTTGTAACATCCCAAGATTAATGTTTGGAACTGTGTGTCCGACCATGCCCCCCTGTTGAGTTTATGAACTTGATTCCATTTTTGTTTTTTTTTTGTTTTTTCCTGTTTTGAGCCTCGTTTGCTTTGTGGGAATGGAAAGGGCCTGAGGCTGCTCCTGCAGTGTGTGGAAAGCCATCAAAACGCAGCAATAAAAATGTGTGCTGGGAGTGCAGTGCCACGGGCCCCCGGGGGGGCCGGGTGAATGAGTAACTGGCCTCGCCGCCCCGGGCCCTTCCGTCTGCGGAAAGGATGAGAGCTCGCATGTAGGCCGCTTCATTAGGGGGGGTCAGCGAGAAGCACGCGCGGGCGGCAGAGGTTATGATGAGGTCGCCCCCCCCTCCCATGTTGGATGTAATGTCCCTAAAGGAACGTGACTGTGCCACTATCACTAATTCATTAATTCATTACATTGTTTAATTGCCCCCCCCCCCAATTACTGTCAAGTTTTAACACAAATTGTCATTTATCTATCAGTCATTCACCTCATAGGTCAGTATGATTCAAGATTCAGGAACCATTTATTATTTCCAATGCTTGTGTTCTTTTTTTTTTAGCAATAGTTGTGTTTTTTTTTTGATATCTGGATCACCTTTTTATCGGGGGATTTTAAACATATCGTTTCATTCCCCCCCCTTCAACATTTTACCCTGCCCTGGTCTATTCAGTGTTTCAAATCGGCGTCCAAATGCAGAATTCCAAACAGGAGAAAGACAGGCAGAAGTAGACGGAAAAGAAAAACACATTGACAGAAAGACCAGATAACGCAATTTGGTGTTACGTGTTGTATTTGTCCCGTCATTTCATTTTTCTCCTTTATTTTTCTTTATTATAATAATTAAGCTTATTATTAAGATGTAACAATGCAGTAGTTTAAGTGTATATCAAGTGCATCATTCTTTTAAAGTAGGCTTAGAACTTGCTTGTGAATGATAAATTGCAGTTGTCCAACTTTCATAATATAATGAAAACGTAACACGACGAATAATGAAAGTAACAGTAAAAGGGCTCATTTTCTTCGTGGTTTGTCTTTTTTTTTTTTTTTTTTTTTAATAGCAACTTATCACTGTGTGATATTTTGTACATCATATTAAGCGATATTCCAAACGATTTTCTGTAACCACAAGGGACAAGAGACTTGCTGTTTATTTATTAAAATACCCCCCCCCTCCCCCCCAGCTTTTTTTGTAATGCATTCAGGCTCGTATCAAATTATATATTTTCCATTTACTCTCTGGTTTTGTTTACTTAGCGGGTCTCGTATCTCATTCAGAAAAAGCTTCATAACGTTAACAATAAAGATTTTGTACATAGAACTTTGCCCTTTTTATGTGTTTGTGTAAAAAGCTGCGTGTGGTTTTTAATTTTATTTTTTTTTTATCCACTGTGGTTCTCATCACATACACTTCTGAACTGTAAGCATGATTACCTAAGTATCTTTTGACCCTCGATCCGAAGCTCCTTAATGTACGCATTCACGCGAAGTGAGATATTTCCATGTTTCTCTACAACAGATGCCGAGGCCAAAGAGGTTTATTCAGAATGTCTCCTTTTTTGCCTTTACAGAATTAAGTCTTTCAGATGGGTGCCTTGTTAAGTAAACCTATACCTAGTCAGACCGATGAAAAAGGCCCATTCACTTTCAATTCATGACGGTAACCTAAGCTAACAGCCTCAACACAAGGGGACAAAGCTCTCCAATTGAGGCATCAGGATCAGACTCGGAAAATTAAAGCATATTTATGTGATACAATACTATTGCATCAAGATAAATATGACAAAAAATTATATCAGGATTCTTGAATCGCTTAGTACAGTATATCCTTAATATAGATTGGAATTCAGATAAGCAAATAAGATTAACTATTTCCTAGCATGTTATAGTTTAGATTGCCACAATTCTCCAGGCAACTCTGGTGAAAGGCGCTATATAAATTTTCTGCTATAGACGCTTTGACGAAGGCATATAAGCAGTCATATGCAATATCTCAGCTTTTGAGTTTGCTGGGGTGAAATGTATACACCTTAAATGCATGTTAAATGAGTACATTATTTTTGGTGCGTGTAGGTGTGAGAGATGAATATCCGGGATCTCATCCTAGCTGCGGCCCTACCTGAATCTGCATGCTTTGTGAGAGAAGGATCCAGGGCAACAGGAATGAACGGTTGATTTTCAGGGGGAAGTTGCGATATATAACAAGGGAAATCATTGTCCCCCACCACTCAAAACATAGCTCTTATGGTCAATGTTTCTGGAAAGACAGTGACTGCCACACCATGACCGTAACCATAATTACTGGTGATATGTTTTTCCCCTAGTGTGTCTTTTAACAAAACACATACACTCCATATTTACTTCAACATGTGGTGAGTTGTTACTCTTTTTAATTACTCTAGGTGTACACTGTGTACAGTGAGTTTACTAAAGCAGAATCAGAATCTAAGCACAAAATGCCCACGGACAAATAAACACTTTTCATGTGTCAGGAAAGCTGACATGCTTTTTTTCAGCTTATGAATTTAACTGAATTCTTTCAAATGCTGTTTCTTTGTGTTGTTTATAGCTTGTCATTCTCTCGCACGCCAAAAAATGAAAATATATCCCTTAACTGTGTAGGTGTGGTATCGTCAGGTATGTGTCCTTCCTGCAGTCCAGATCAAAACCAAGTAAAAACGGCAAACAAAAAATAAAGTGTGAAAGTGGAGGAGGAGGTGTGGAAAGGCACCCGTGGGTTGGGTTGGGGCATGTAAGTTTAAAAAAAGACGGGGATTTGTCAGCGCCGCCTTTAGGCTGAGGGAGCAGGAAAGCAGCCACTCTTTGGGGCAGGAAAGAGAAGAGGAATAAACAAGACGAACTGCTTGCACACACAAGCAAAGACGGGCAAGGGCAGGGGAGGGGTCATAGGATTAAGGAGAGGGGGTGGAGACAAGAGGAAGGGGTGGAGAGCTCGTGACATCACAATGGAGCTACTTACCCACACCTGCTACTCATTGGCTGAGCGGCCCGTCCGTCATTCCACTTCCTCCTCGAGTCTGGTAAAGTTTAGAAAGAGTCGAGGGAGGGACCCGTACACACACTCTGAGGCACTCACGGCAAGAAACTGAAACAGAGCACGACTTGTAAAGCAAGCCCAGCCAGCCCTTTCTGTCTTCTCTGCTCTCACAGTTTCCTGCTCTGCAAGGAAGCCATTTTGTAGGCCAGAAGAGCTCACCCTTTGCTTTTTCTCTCTCTCTCTCGCTCTCTTTTTGTTCCCCTCTGGATTGAGTTTCTCTGCACAGCTTTGGACTTTCCTCTCTGTGGATCAGCTCCGCATCAGAAGGCAGGAGGAAGAAGGAGCAGAACAGCTTCCAAACCTGATCTCTTTCTGCTGTTGCTTCAAGTGACTCCTGATTTTTTTGATTTTTTTAATTAGAGAAAAGAGTGGGGGGGGGGTGGGGGGCCAGAAGGGAGGTTGAGGTAAAGAGAACTTGTCTGCTTTGACTCTCTGGAAGGATCAGGGAAGGAGGGAGGGCAGCCAAAGCCAGGACTCCGGGTGAGTGTGTGGCTGCACCACTCAGCACCTGGTCCTCCTCAGACTCCTCCGCCCCTCCTGGGCCCCCTCCTCGGTTACAGGGGCCCCGGCAGGATGGCGCACACCAGCTCCTGTATGCCCTCAGGTCCGCTCTCCCCTTTCTTTGCACCTGGTAGCCCCTCTTCCTCGGGATCCATGGTAGTCCAGCCGGGAACTCCAGTCGCCATGACGCCCACAGCCAATCAGCTGGGACTGCTGACTGACTTCGGATCATCTCCCGGAGCTGGTGGGGGGGCCGCAACCCCGGTGCCGGTCACCCCTACCGGGGTCTCCTTCATCATCCAGATTGGGCTGACAAGGGAGTCGGTGCTGTTACCTCATTCTGCAGACCTGGCTTATGTTAAGCAAATCGCCTGCTCTATTGTGGACCAGAAGGTGAGTCCAAACCCTGGGACATCCTTAAATTACACTTCATTGTACACTGAGTGGATCTAGAATCGCAGGAGTCTTTGTGTGGGTTTGTGTTTGTTATCCTTGGGGGGCAGGGAGTGGTCTACGAAAATTACCTCCTAATTTGGATATAAGGCGTTGCGTTGTCCCTCATTCGTCTCGTTTTCTAACTGGCCCCGGCACCTCTAACTCATGTGGAGTGTATTTTTAAAATCCATGCGCCTCAGTATGCATCCATGCGACTAGCGTGCCCACAGTAATATGCAGCCGGTGACCCCTGCGGTGTCGAAACCTTCACACCTGAAAATTGTCTGCAGACAGCTGGGTTAGTGCTCAGAGACCCCGAATCGGGTGAGGTATGGCGAAAATGCAGCAAGGCAGAAGAAGTAGGTTGGGAAGGAATGGTCCCTTCGATTGTCTTTTTGGGAGCATTAAAAAAAAACATGAAAAAGTTTTGCCATTATTAACAGTCGCTGTAGCTATAGATTCTCGGACCCCGTCGGTAGATTTTGCTCACCAGGTCCCCTAAATGATTTTTTTCAGGCTCCCAAAAAGTACTGGGCCCCCTGAATCTGCCAGGGTACCCATGGCCCACCGACACCCCTGTTAACAGTAATTTAATGCATTGCCTAGGAATCTGTCACAGGCAGCACAGGTACACACACACACACACACACACACACACACACACAGTGCTCCCCTTCAGGCACCTTGGCACTGATCCACAACAGCATCAACAATAATAATGTACCTATGCGTCGACATTTCAAAAAAGAGTCGCTTGTGCAATTTTATTCATATTAATCTGTTGGCAAAACAATCATTAATATATAGAAACCACCTTTGACCAGGGCTTAATTATCGGAGGGGGATGTCTACCCCCACAATTTAATTTGGCTTAAAAATTTGGCTTTAACTTGGTGCCCTCCAATAAACAGACCATTCCTATTTAAATAATTAAGTTGACTCGCCCGCTATTAAGTCTTGTCTCTCTTATGCCTTAGTCTGTGACAGTGTAACACTGGCCAATTCCCTCACAGTTCCAAGGTATTTCTTCTGTGAGTCACACTGGTGACCAGATGATTTACTCTTCGTAGCTGTTGTCATGCTGGTGGTGGCATGTGCTGTTTCCCGGTGAGGAAATAACAGCAGTACTCCAGTCACCTTCATATGCAGAGGAAACCGACATGTAAACTGAAATTGCTCCAGATAAACCCTTCTACCACGACACGTTCAGCGTCTGAACTGGGAATAGCTGAACTTTTGGTTCAGGGATTTTCGGTTTGGGAGGTGTGCTGCTGTTTGCGGTGTCGCCAGTTCCAGCGGCTAAAGCGTGGTGAGTCACAGCTCTCCATGTTTACTCAATGGCCGTCATTCTCCGCTGAAACTTTTTTCCATTCATTTGGTGGCTGGTGCAGCTCCTCATATCCCCTTACGGGGGACCTGCAGCCAGCCTTTCTCTTCACTTGTTGGGCCTTTTTTAAATTTGAATAATTTATTCATTAATCTGTGGACGCTTCTGGAGAGCGTCCTCCAGCCCCGGCGAGCTGGGGGGCCATGTCAGCTGCCCATTGTCTGGTAGATAAAGAGTAGGAAATGACGGCCACATCCGGCCTGAGTCTGCTTAACGTGACCCACTTGGTCAGCTCTGGTCCCCCACAGTATCTCACCTCCCCTGCTGGCGGGTCTGAGAGAGAGGTGGGTGGGGGGGGGGACCAGAGGATGTCCCCTTCTGTGTTTTTATGCTTGGGTGCCTGCGGGGGGGGGGCTACTACTCCAAGCTTGTTTTGGTGCGGTCATGCTAGTCGAAGTGAGTTTTGTAATGTTAATTCTTTGCTAAACCTGTGGAGTGAATCTCACGGGTTTGTTTTGGTGTCTGAAAAGGGTCCTGAGGACTGCAGCCCTGAAACCAGTTAATCACCACACCCAACCTTCACGCCCTGAAAGACTCTGGGAAGCTGGTTGGGTTTTCAGGATGAACAGAAGGTTTCAGACACTGTATCGAGGTCTGAAAACTGGAATTTAAAATTGGAATTGAAAATTTAAGAAGTAAAAAAAAAAAAACGTGTTAATATCATTTCATGCTGAAGTGCTCACTGCACTGGGTATCAAACACATGATGGGGAGTTAAAATGTGAGAACTTTTTAGCAGAGCAAAGAAATCTTGCATTATCATCGAAAGCAATGGGCAGGCATCTGTTAGCCTGTTGTTACTTTTCCATATATGGCTGGGCAGCTCACAGACTGAGAGTGAGCTGAACAGCAACACAGTGCTAAATTAGTTAAGAAATATATCAAATCCATCTCAGTGCTCCTCTAGATACTTTTTCACATCCTTGTCAATGTCTCCTTCTCTCAACTTTTGAGAATGTTTACTAATCTTATAATGATTGATGTATTGATAATTTAGATATAATCACCGATTTGTTACTTCCTGGAATATTGTAACTGAAAAAGACACTGTATTGTAAGTTTAAAACCCTAGCCTTTCACTCCCCCAGTCTTATTGTATCACTCAATCACGTGTCAAGACAGGTGTGATACTTTTTGTGTGTGAATATGGAGTATATTTACATGCATATTTGTTTACACAAATAGCCACAAATTAGCCCTTGTACCTAAGTTGGCTTCTAGACAGCTGTATGCTTATTACTATCTGGCTCGCTTTTGTGTGTTGCTTTTGGAAAAAACTTCTGCAAAAGGAACTTAAATGCAAATGAAGAGTGATTTATGGTTCAGATGAAGCGAAGTTCGTACTCATCATGGTGAAGGTGTGACTGGAAGATTACGAAGAGCATCATGAGACTTGAGTTGTCTAGCCACTTCCAGCTGGTTTGTGAGTTTGAGACTGTGGTGTACACACATCAGTATTTTTATCAGAGGTGGATAGCTCAGTTCCAGAAAGTAAAAATCCAGACCAAGATTTTGCTTCAACCGACTAGTTGAGCATAAAGAGTCACAGCCACAGAGTACTCAACTGGTTGGTTGAAACAAAATCTTGGTCTGGATTCTTACTTTCTGGACCTGAACTATCTCTGATTTTTAATTATTTACTTATTCAGCCTTGTTCCTTGGTAGCTAATCTGCGCATCGAAACAAGAATAATGTTATTATTATGCCCCCCCCCCAGCCCCCAATGCCCCTCGTGTTTGTTCAGCCAATGTAATGCCCTCTCAGCGCTGCAGAATGCTCGCTTGGCCGGCCCCCCCGTCTCAGCAGACGAGCTCAGCATCAGCTGCACCATTTGGTTCCTCGACACTCAGCTTGTTTTTCTGGGTTTATACACTGTTAAACACATAGAATCTGGGGACGTGCCGAGATCCTGGTTTAGCCTATTGTTTAATCAATCTGCACAACCGTCTAATTAGGGTCAAAGTTATCTAGAGCTTTTCCCAAGAAGCACATTATGTATGGAGGGGTACAACCTGAGTGGGACAATTGTCTGCCACAGGGCTTCCTCGCCACCCCCCCCTTTAAAAATGTTTTTACAATTTGACCGCTGCCTTATATTTCCTGTATTGTGTGTATATGTATGTATATGTATATCACCAAACGCCATCTGCTCACTGTGTTTAGCAGTTCCGAAGCTCTGTAAATATTGCTCTATTTCTACACGTAGGGCTCAGATCTTTGTTATCTGCGATGATTACCACTGATACAAGACACAGTGCTATCAAAGTGACAGCTGCCTTTTACGTGATTTTTAGGCTCTTGTAGCTTGCCTGTTTGCTGGTAGCGAAAGACGTGCAGATTCCCCAGTCAGCGCTACCTCACCTTCATGACATCTTGTGAGAAGCTGTATGTAAAGAAGCTGATTGGTCAGGAGTGTATCTGGGGAACACTGTGCCTTTGAGGGCCATTGGGGACAGTGAGCTGAACGATCGTTAAATATCACAAAGCCTGTGGTGGGATTAAGGGTCCTATTGGGGCCACATTACCTTTCTTAATAATCTCTGCTGCCAAGAGCTGTCCGTACCTCACTAATTTATCAACAAACATGCCAAGCCCGCTTTGCATTCATGACGTATGTAATCATTGATTATGCTGGGAAGATGGAAACTGACACTGGATTCTTCACCAGAAAATTAACTTTTCATCAGATGACCCTTTCAGTTTTAGAGTAGGATTCATAATGTCTGAACAAATTACTCCGAAACAACATTTGATAACTATATTTTTATTCTGCAGCGTTTTAAGTGACTAAAAACTCCTAACTTAAACTCTTTTTCTGAAGAAATGTACCTCATTTAACTTGTTTGGCTACAATTGCTGGTTGCTAGGGGATGAGGACACGTAGGTCATTTGCTGATCAAAATTCCATTCAGGATGACAGTCATGATTGAAATAGTAGCAATATATATATTACAGCTCTATCGGAATGTCTTGTGTGAAACAGGTAAGTCGTCTATGCAACGATTTCTCTAGCACAGGGTAACCTGGAGCCTGTCCCAGGAAGCACAGTCACAAGGCAGGGGGTGTGTTCCAGACCGGACACACTCAGGCTGTGGTTTGTGTGTTCCCTAATTTTTGAACCTCCAACCTTTGCATAGTTAGTACAATGCCTTGCTTGTTGAACTACTGAGGCTACAATGCAATTTAGTCTAATTATATGTCTTTGTAGTAGGGGATGGAAGCCGCCCAGAATGAACCTGTGCGATACAAGTTAAACATGCAAATTCCACTCACACGGAATGGAGCTGAGTTTCCGCAGTCCTGAAGGTGTCGGGCTACAGTCTTACCCACAGAATCGTAGGGCCCTTTCGACATTTATTTTTGTAGTTATTTTTGGGTTTTCCCAAAAGCTGTTTTGTATTTGCATGCAATGAATGTTACTAAAAAGGATGGACCGTCTGGGGGTCCCCAAGGACTGGATTGGGTAACACTGTCTTATGGGTTTAATTTCAGACGGTATCTGAATTTCTGACAAACTCGTTAGCTGCACTTGAGGTGACGTCACAAAAGTGCCCTTGTCCCCTGCTTACTGTGCTGATTGAAAGGAGTACACCTCATGGCTAGGGAGACAGAGCCTTGTTGGTGCATGGGGGCAGGGTTGGGGAGGGGTGGGGGGCTAACTTAC
>JAODJW010000036.1:9551869-9577075 GCA_026777045.1 Hyperopisus bebe | reverse complement strand
CCTCACTCAAGCTTACCCACCAAAAAACAAAAAAAACAGCCCTGTGTGATTTCCACCTCCGTGTTGGAATGCTTGAGAAAGCAAGAACGTTCCGGATCTCCTGTTTACTAAACTCAGCAGTGTTACAGTAGGGCTGCACCGTGGGTGTGTTTAGACGGATGGTTCTGATAAAACCACATCCTGAAAGTGGTATTGTTGTTATTATAATAGTAGACACCTTCATCCAAAATGCACTGAAATAGCTTACAGCACATCCATTTGTTTATTCAGACCAGCGTGTTCTACTGGGGGCGATACAAGGGAAGTAAAAGTTTGTTTAAATGATGGAACTGATTCTGGTGTTCCGGGAGTGGGTGACATCGAAATACTTCGCGTTCCGAAAACACCGACCGGTAATCATGGGCACACGTTGAAAACAGTGGTACTGCTTAGGAAGCGGCTGTCAGAGTGGGAGTGAGACCTGTACTCCCTTCTGAATATTCCCATATTTAGGGTTGCAGGTTCACCATGATTCCTGAACTGCTGTAGATTTATTTCAGCCTGGAAAGATATTTGATTTTAGTCGTCCAAAGATACATGCTTAACGAATTACCTGATACTGGGATTAGTGGTTGGATTTCAGATGCTTTTTGTTGGATGATTCTGACAAATCCAGTTTGCTAATCTCCCTCGTTGATCCTCACAGACTTGCATTTGTCTCAGATAGTCTGTGCTTGTTTAGCGTATTAGGCGTTTGTGCATTTAATGCAGTAATGAGAAACCACTGCTTCACCCGTCTTTGTGAGGTCAGCATGTACAACAGTGGTGACACAACACTAAACACAGCAGAACCGGAACCGACGCCATCTGCTCTGCGCATTATTCCGGCGCACGTGATCTTTGCTAAGCCCGAAACCGTGAAGCCGATCCTTCTTTCCCGACTCTGCTCCTCTCCCCGCACCGCACCTCCATGCAGTAGACAGTAATGCTCCAGTAACATGATGCACATCCACAAACAGTTGCTCCTAATTTGCATCAGAGCGGAACAGAGGTTCGTATTTCCCGACTTTGCGTTCTCTATTAGCAACGGCGCGGCCTTACATTTGACTAGTCAAAACGGCTGCTGATCATGTCGGCATTCCAGCGGGAAGCGGAAGGCAGGAGAGAGGTCGCTTAGGTCGTGCAATTAGGGCAGAGCAGGGGTGCACCGCGTTTGGTCAAATATGAGATATGCTGATCGCTCATTCTTTGTCCGCTTACTTTTTCTGCAACTTTTTCTTAAGATCTAGCCTACATTTTTTGCCCATTTTATGAATCCTTCCAACCATGCACTGTCCATATATGTATTCATGTATTAATATGGTCACAAAAATGCGTAAACTAAATATTTATATTTTCCTTTGAGGGCAAGCATGCTGTTTTAAGCCCTGCTTGTCTCATTACAGGCAGTGATGTCTAATATGGTTGAGAAGATTATGCTGCTCACACTGTTTGGTCCTGTGCCATTTCAATGTGTTCAGGAGGTTTTCAAGTCAAAAGTCTTCCAACCCTGTCCGTTCTATTTGCGCTTGTCGTTTCTTTTTCCTGCAGTCATTCTGCATCAGACCTCTTCTCATACAAAACACAGTTCAGAAAAATAATATCCTTTGTAAATAAGGTGCGTAGAACATCCTTGGTTGTAGACCCAATGTGATACACTAGGGTATCAACTAGCCAAGCTTTCAGGATGTAGAATTATTGTGACACAATGGAAGTCAGTGACTAACTCTTCCTTTGAGCAGTGGCTTAAACTCTAGTCCAGGGTTCTTCAAATCTGGCCCTCAATTCCAAATCCAGGCCTTGTTTTCATTTCTCCAAGGTAGTTAGTTTAATAATTACTGATTTTGATTGGTCAGAGGCTTCACACTTGACTGACAGGTAAAGGAAGGCTGGAAAACCAGCAGTGCTCGGACCTCAAGGACCGTGATTTGAATAATAGGACTCTAGTCCGATACAACCAGCGATGATCTAGAGCCTCCAGGCGACAAGACTTATTTTCGAAAACATGAAATTCATTAACAATGAAGTAAGAAAAACAGATCATAGTAAAGCCTAATAGTCTTGATTAATGATTAATAGACTAAAAATCCTACTGACTCAGTATACCTATTGTTTGTTATGTTTTTTCACGAAAGTAGTTTGTCAGTCTGTTACCTGTTTAATTCTTTATTTGCATATTTTTGTGCGTATACATTTTTCTTCCTTTAAATGTATAGGAGTATGGATGGTGGGGAGTTAATATAACTTTCAATGGTTGTATTGGACGTGCTTATGTTGGCTGCTAGTTTGAAAGTCCCATAAAGAAATATTTGGAAAAATAGATCTTAAGAAAACAAAGTTTCTGTACCTACAATAAGAGCTAGTTGAATTTATTTTAAATATACTTTCATGAGAGATTTGACACACAGGAATCCCCTTGCACACGCAGCAGAAAGCCGCAGCAGCAAGCCACAGAACTGCTTATCTCTGTGTATCATCACAATCCCTGTGCCTTTCAGAACACAGGGGTCCGATCGAGGTGTTTACTCTTCATTTCTCGTTGGCTTTCTCGTATGTTTATGTGCGCCATTGCCCTCTGTGTCATACTGCTTGTCTTTATGAGGTCACGGACTGGTCTTGCTGGGTTTTATTTATGTGAAAGTCAGGGACCGCGGTCTCTCTGCTGTGACTCATAGGCTGAGCATACTCTGACATACAGAGGCACCTGGACACCCGGAGAAGTTTGTCACTGATAAACAGACTGTTAAACTCACATTGCCAGAAATTCGGACCACGTCAAGCATATTATATAAAAAATCTGAGTTAATTGCAATGGATCATAATAACAATTGCATGCACTACTCTGAGACGTTTGTGAAAACGTGCAGCTTCAGTGGCTGGACATACATCACTGTATGTCGTTACTTTTATTATAACTATTATCATCATCATCATTCATGTACTGTATTGTTTTTCTGACTTAGCCACAAGTTCGACATAACGACAGACTTAGGGAACGGCTCTGGTTCATGTCCTGCGGGCTGCCTGTAATAAGAAATGTAAGACTGAAAAGGCCTGAGTATGTGAGCAGAATGAAAGGACAGAAGGCTGATACAAAGCATAATGCACAAAGCCAAAGGTTGTGTGTTTGTCCTGTCATCCATAAACCAGTTTCCGTCGCAAGGCAGAAGCCTTCAGTTGTGTCGAAATGCAATTATCCTTCCAACTGGGTAGCTATTTCAGACAACAAAGGATTACATTATATCAATAGTGCTGGCAATAGACTGAATTATAGGAAGGTGTAAAGTGTTCAACTTGAAGAAAGCTAAACAAATTCCATTTTCATCCATCCATCCATCCATCCATCCATCCATTCATCAATCAATCCATCCATCAATTCATTCATTCTTTCATTTGTTCATTTTTAATGGAGAATACACTGAGTCTGAGGGTGGCTCTCAGTCTATCATCTTAGCTTAAGGAGAAGCTACAGTTCATTTGAGTTCAGGTTCTCAGAACCAGCTTATTGCCTGTTTTGCCTTGATGGAAAGTGTTTACATGCTGGAAAAGCAAACACACGCACGACACTTTGACTGGGATCTGACTGCGTGCCTTGTCCTTCTAGGGAACAACAGAAGAATGAGAATGATTTATTTTTTGTGGGTGTGGCCCTGCTGACTGATAGGGTGTGGCTAGAAAAAAATGTAGTTCTTTGCAGGTTGCTGACGTAAAAAGGGTTGACGACATGACTTTTGAGCAAGTGGACGTCGAGTGGGACAGCCAGCCCTCTGATGATTCCAGCAGGAAGTAACCAACCCAGCTGCCTGGAACTGGAGTTGGTTAACTATTTCAGCCTAGAGTTATAGTTGTTTAGCTGAAATGGATTCTGTATACAGAAGCCCTTCCCACACAATCACTTATGAATAAGTGGAACAGTATTTCCAGTGTTTGAAATAATGCTTTATTTATCATTTGCACAACTACAGACACATTAGGGCTTATTTTCACATATTCCGTCTTGATCTCTATTGAGACACACATATATAGTACTGTGGAAAAGTCTTAGGCAGTCAAAGAAAATGTTTATGACTATTTATCTTGGAAGTATGCATGGATTTGCTTTGAAAAACACAATTTAACATAATAATATATACAAATTAGCAATAAATGCAATAAAAAACGGTTCTCAGTTTTGGACAGCTAGATAAACTTCTAAACTTCTAAGTTCCCAAACATCTCCTCTGGGGCACCTCAGCCATTCCATCTATGCATTAAATGTCTCATTCAGCTCAATTAATTGATTTAATTTGTTAAATAACTCAATAAGGTATTGATTAGCCAAGTGAGGTGGTGTAGTGGTTGAGTCAAAAAAATACACGGGTTTATTGGGCAGTTGCTGCAAATACTGTGGTGATTTTAAGAGTGGTTTTGAAATGGCTGACACACTTTGACAGACATAATATCATAATTTTACACCGACATGAAGATAATTTAAACACCATTTTCAATGACTGCGTAAGACTGTACAGTACCTGTCGGAGCCAGCGTGGTGCCCTAGGCGAGCATCAGCCCTGGCACCCCCTGTCCAAGGCAAAGTGAAATTGACAGGCAAGTCGCTGCCCCTTCAGAAATCGGCACCCTGGGCAGCTGTCAGTCACCTATAGGATTGACTGGCCCTGGAACCTTTTATGTGCAGCTGAGAGTGAAGCCTGGGACCTTAGCCCAGGGTCAGCCAATTATCTGGGGGCCCTGGAGCATTTTGAGGGGATAAGGGCCTCGCTTGAGGGCCTAATGGACATGTGACTAAGCTGCCAAGGGTGGGATTCAAACCAGCGAATCACAGGCAGAGTAGGCTAACCCGCTGAACCACACATGTACCATTTTCTCATTTTTTTGTTTATATGTTTATATGTATATATATCGCCTGGGTTGTTCCCTGCCTTGCGCCCTTAGCCTCCAGGATAGGCTCCAGACTCCCCGCGACCCTGAATAGGACAAGCGGTTACAGGAAATGGATGGATGGATGGATGTATATACGTCTTTATTTATCTTATCTTATCTATATTAAGATGATATTTAGAAGCAAAATCCGCCCATGTCAATACTATGGGTTGTCCTTCTTCGTGCCTGTTCATGAATATTTTCACAGACAGAGACTAGGCAGGATCAACGATTATGGCTCAGTGGTTTGGACTTCCAGCTTACTGGGTGACCTGTATGTAGTTCACCAGCCCAAGTGGCAGTGAGGTCGGGACTCGACAAGCGAGGCTGGCTTTTTCGTCTCCATGTAGAGACAGCTTTGTGATTTGTGAAGAAAAGGACCAGGAAGACAAGCTGATGGGAAACATAGACACCAAGGGCAGCTAGAGATGAAAAAAGGTGAAAATAAGATTTGAAAAAGAATCACTTGTCAGTGGACACGCATGGCACTGCTACGTAGGGGCTGCAGAAGCACGGCTAGACAAAGAAGCCACTTCAGCGTGAGGTTTGTTATTGTAGCGCCTTGCGCAAAAGTGACGTCTTTGCGAGTAAATGAGGCAGACAGATTTATAGGGCAAAAGGAGAACATTCGGCCGGGTCTACAAAAGAGGGAAATAGGCAGTCGGGAGAGTGACTGTGGGGAAAAGACATGCATGGAGGTGGGTGGAGAGGGAGGGAGGAGTCCACCAGGTCACAATGAGGCCATTCAGCAGCACAGTGTTACCGCCAGTGGGGGAGGGGGGGGTGTTTATGCAGTTCTGCTCCTTCCTTCCGGCCCGTCCTCCTCCCCTCCCACTTCCACATGTGATGAATCAAGTTGCTAGGAGTCACAAAGACGCCCTGTTATCACTCCCCACTGTAACGATCGTTTTAACGCCACCTGGTCTTCGATCCGGGGTCCCCAAGGTCCACCTTAAGCCTCACAAAGCCCCCACTTTACTGCTAGTGAACGGGAAAAATTAAAAAACGGCCTGCTTGGATTGAGGCCCAGTCTGTGCTCTGGCAGCTAAACCCTGTGCTGTTACAGCCTCTTCAGATTAACCATCCAGGTGGGTATTTATTGATAAATTGACTCAGATTGAAAATTCAGATGGAGTCCCAAAGTGCAGCCTTGTGATGCAACTGGTTTTTAGTACACTCTGGAAAAAGTCCAGCTCTTTATCTCTGAACAGGGTTAATTTATGGCAGGAGTGTAATCCATCCATCCATCCATACCTATTATTAAGTACAGGGTTGCAGTTGGAGGGCAGTAAAGAAATACAGTGGACTGAACCTCAAAAGGGGTGACGCAGTGGTTAGCACTGTTGTCTCACACCCCTGGACCTGGGTTCGAGTCTCCACCATGGCTCTATGCGTGTGGAGTTTGCATGTTCTCCCCGTGTCGTCATGGGGTTTCCTCTGGGTACTCCGATTTGTCCCCCTGGTCCAAAAACATGCTGAGGTTGATTAAAGTTACCACGTTGCATGTGTGAGTGACTGGTGTGTGAGTGTGCTTTGTTTCCTGCTTTGTGCCCACAGGCTCCAGATCTCCTGTGACCCTGAAAATGATAAGTGGTTACAGAGAATATGGGTGGATGAAACTCAAAGAAGTAACATTGGTACTAAAATGATAACATACAGTGATTAAAAATTCCTACATTGCTACTTGCCGATGTTACACTGATGATTCTACTGCTTCCTCTCAGGTCAGGGTTATATTAACAGGGAATTCTTATATTACATTTACGTGCTACTAAGCTAAAGGTCTTTTTTTTTTTTACTACTGGAGGATCGGCCTGTTTCATCCAATGTGGCCTGGATGTCAGTGTATGTCCTGACCCAGGCGTTAGACGGGATTAAGCTGGAATGCAGAGAATAGGGGTGTTTTTTTGTGCCGCTTCACACGACAATCCAGTTTGTTGTGGAGTTTTCTAAGTGACGTGTGGAATGTTGCTGTTAAAAGAGCAGAATGGGAACAGCACTCTGATCACTTAAAGCTTTCCATGGTCTCCGCAGTTTGGCATTCTGTCAGCCTGGGAGGGAATTGAATTGAAACGGACGGGCAGACCTTCTCTTAGATGTGTTACCAACTTATAAAACTACTATTCTTGACAGAGCCATGATATTGTCGGTAACACTTCTCTTGAGGGGACACGGATAATGTAGTAATACACTCTTACTTAATGTATTAATTAACCAAAAACAGTTAGTTAAGTACTGATTCCATGTTCGTTCTTCGTTAACCAATCATAATGGTTTGTGTATTTCATGCAGTTACTACACTCAGAAAAAAAGGTACCAATTTGTATCTTTGTTTGTCATTGGGGTGGTACCTTACAATTCTGTACCTTTTAATGTACAGAAATGGACTCCCCAAGGTACAAACAACATTAATATACCCCCAATGGTGCAAAAATGTTCCTCAAAGTCCATTTCTGTACCTTAAAAGGTACATTTACCTACAGCTAAGGGTACAACTGGCGGACCCTTGAGGGTACAGCCCCAGTGACAAGCAAAGGTACAAATTGGTACCCTTTTTTTCTGAGAGTGTATATATGTTCATGATTTGCACTTCAGTAATAAGTGAGTTACTAAGTTACTTGTTCATCAGTAAAGTGTTACTATACTGTTCAGCTTTTTAATAAAGTAGTTAGTAAATGACAGCACAAGCTAATATTAGTTAATGTTACAGATTTTATCTGTAAATAGTTCTGCTTTTTGAGGTTCTCTAGTGCTATTATGAGTCGGGGTGTGTTTGGTGGTGCATATACACTGCACGCTGGTTAGCTGTTTGTGCGTGACCGAGCTTTACATACCTCTGCGCGTGTGTCAGCACTGTGGCTATGCAGGATGCTGCAGAGCACATGACGCTTTTGCTAGGAGCCTCAAGATGAGGAGGGTTTTGTTTGTATGCTTTCTAGCACTCCCATAATGCACTTCTCCCCCGACATCAATTTGACCATTATGATGTTTTAATCTTCACACCCACACATTTTTTATCATTAGTTATTGATTTGTAGGTCAGATTCTGGGAGATGTACTGCCACAGAATGCCTGAAAAGTGTCATATTTATCATAAATAAAAGTCCAGCTGAGTATCAAATGAATATTACAGAATTTAGACTGGAGCATCTGAGTAATATGCCCCAAACTAAAGTTGAACATACTCTAATTTGGCCAGAGACACAAGCTCTCACTTCCCCTTTGTGAAAACAGAGACAATGAGAAAAAAGCAGCCAGTAAAAGGGAACATCCGCCAAACACAACCCTCCTGTGAATTTGAGCTTTTGATGCACCCACAGCGATGCAAACAGGAAGGCGAGCAGGAGCTCTGCACACGGCTGGTGCTGCGGGCCTCTCTGGGCCCTCGGCGCGACGGCGCTCCTGCGGACATTGTGTGCCTCCGCGTCCTGCTGCTTCTCTCTGACGTAACGCTTCCCGTCGGCCCGCAGGCCCCAAGGCCCTCACCTACCGTAACTATCCTCCCAATTCCAGGAGCTAATCAGGAGATTTCCTGCTTGCTGGAATATTCTTGTTGATGCGAACATGGTGTTTTTATCACTACAGAAACAGACCGTTGGCAAAGCTTAGCTTTATTACGGTTAGCTAAAAAGGGCTCCGACTTTAAATCCTTACATTCTGTAACTCATTCATAGCTAAGACTTCTTTTTAACACAATTATTAACCTGTAGCAACAGAATTCCTACTGTGATGTCTTTTGTCTTGGCTTTACACGCCCCATGTCTGTCTCTTGTTTTGTCCCTTGTATTTTTAATGTGTCCTACTGTGTTGTATTTTTCTTTTCACATTGCTGGCCAATCCCTGTTTTTCCTGAAAAGGAAGTTTTCCTTCCTTAAAAATCTGACATCGTTTTGGCCAAACCCCCATTTTACCCGGTTCTGCTGTCATCCCGCGCCATGACAGTCTCAATGTGCCATTAAATGGAAGCACTTCACTGAATGAAAGCATATTCATAATGATTGCAGAAGTGCTATGTGATTTTTGCCATCCCAGCTAGCTAACAATAGCACTGTGGGCAAGTATAGCAGGATCCTGTTGGATATCGGGGCATGGGAACAACCAATCCGGAACCAAAACGTGCAGCCGACAGTGAACTATGACGGCAAATGAGCTGCTTATACTCTAGCTTGCAGTTCCAGTATGGTGAGGGACAAACCCAAGATTTGTATAGTTTAAGAGTTCAGCTCATCATTTGTATTCATACCAACCCTACATTGGAGTACATTACCTAAGTGATTGGATCATGCTGATGGAATTAAACATTACGGCTTTTCTGTGAAGTGATTACTTGAGCACCTTCCTGTTTACTTTCGTCAGTGTCAATGAGACTGTCCTTCTCCCACACCTCTTTTGGTTGCGATGCACCAGAAATACTTTAGGGAATCAGTTGAAGATATCCCGCATTCCTGCTATCTTCTTTGTCGTCACTGGGGTATCTCACCAACCTATTAGTAACAACTTTGGCAAAAGGCCTTTTCCTTTGGGTAGGGCAACACGCAATAGGGTCTGAAATCAGCCACAATCTGCTCTGTGCAGATATGTGTTAATGAAGGTACCATTCTGACGTCTTTGCAGACTCCCTGTTCGAACCCCGCAAATCAAGTGCTTTCACTTCCTGCCAAGATCTCCTTGGCAACATCTTAAGAAACCCCCTTAAAGGCTCAGTGAGTCTCTACAGAGTTTTGTGTTCACCTACCAAAGCAGGGATCATTCTTATGATGTGGCTGGGAGATAATAACAGTAAATAACTGGCTGTTTTCATCTCTCCTGAGTAGGGCGCTGCTAAATCACATGTCTGCCGGTATGAATCGTACTATCGACAGACAGCGGTGCCCACATCTCACAAGTCATGCCAGTTTGGACGTTAACAAGCTGGCTGGCTTTGAAGGACGACACAGGCCGGACGCTTGGTAGCGTTCTGTCAGACAGGTTCTGTTACAGCAGAGCTCAAAAGCCAGGTAACAGATGGACATTTTGTTGGCCCGTGTTGTTTAAGGAGTGCTGCCATCACACATTGGGATGAGCGGAAACAGGCTGAGGGGCTTGTCAGCTCAGGAAAGCCATCAATAGGCCATCAAGTAGCCTCTTCTCAGAGGAACCGGGATAAAGCCCAGGACCCAAGTGAGCGCTGACTCAGTGTCTGAGATAGACACTCTCTGCTACTCTCAGAATCTCCCTGCAGCTCCTCCTGGGATCTTCTGGCTTTCATCAAGCTGCATCTGTTAGATCATCTCTCAGGGTCAGTGTTTCTACAGTTACTTCTCCACACCTATTCCACCCTTCTACATCACTGCTGCGGTTTTGACACTTGTGGTAAAATGAGGAGCATTGAAATAACACCAGACTAATACCTCAATGTTTTTTTTTAACCCAGAAATAGTCAGCCACCATATGTAAATTTTGATCTTTACGGAGCAGAGTATATGCTTTGAAGTCTTTTATAGAAATGAATTCATTGGCCGTTGCAAGTTTATCATGAAAAATGCAAATCACACCGATACATTGGTAGAGGATGTTCAATGCAGGTTATCTGGAACTATGGGAAACGTAAGCCCCACGTAAACCTTTGCATGACAAATGCTTGGGTGTGACTTCTGCGATCTTATCTTGAAAGTGGACGCTTCCTCATTCACAATCACTTCTGTAAACATAATAGTCCAGGATTCCCCCAAGCTCGTGACTAAAACAAGACCGCTCTTGGTTGCTTGTGGTCTTGATTCCTGCCGTGTGTATGCACGTATGTATTTATGCCATTCTGGAAATATGAAAGCACACAAAACATGTGTCAGCTGAAGGTGTTTGAATACAACCGACTGGAAATTCAGGCTGCGTACAGCGATGACATCATACTCATACTCAGCGATGACATCATACTCATACTCAGCGATGACATCACGCTGCATCCCTCAGCACCCCTTCCCAGTGATCCATGCAAAGATCTGGTGATTTGTTTGCTTTCCATAAATGTTTCCATGGTGATTTCCATTCTGTGCTGACTCCTGTGTTGAGAACCCCGCGTCCATCTAGGGGTGCGCGGATTATGACATGCGGACGCCCCATAGATGAAAATAATGGCCGTCTAATAACCACAAGATTGAAAATGTACTTTCTTGGACCAACTTAAGAGCAATATGGTGTGTGTTATTGGTAAGAACCAGTTAGTAGGTTGTGTTAATCAATGGTGCACCCTGGGATAATTACCTTATGAAAAGTGTGCTGTGGCAGGAATTAGGTTGGAAAATGCGGCTACAAAATATGTGCCCTGGCTGGAGAATGGTGGCTCTTGTATGCTTGATGGACCGAGTCAAATAATCTTAAAAAGGGAGTGAGTAAGTATGTAACTTCCAAAGAAGGACAATAAAAAGCACAATAAAACCCCCCGAAATCCACATTTTCCAGTATTTCCCATGATTGAAACACCAGGATACTTGCTGAGAAGGAACAACAATAACGAAAAAAGAAACAAAAAATGAGACTTTGGTGCCTCTTCAGATTAACCACCCAGGTTTGGTGTCATTTCCCTGTAATTAGGGCATGTGAGCTTAGTCAGACGTCTCAGCGGCTTAGCTGAGGGTGCAGGCTAGGCTGCTTCACACGGAGGTTCGGTCAGGTGATACCTCAGGCTAGACCGCCGCGGCAAACGTGCAGACAAAAGGCAGGCTAAGGCACCGGCTACTTCCCTGCCAGCGCAGCCGAGTGTGGCGTCCTTGTGTGTGAACAGACAACAGGATTGCATTTCAGCCCACCGTTCCTGCATATCCGGGCCTAAGTGTGTGTGAGTGTGTGTGTGTCCTGGTAGCAGATTCTTCTTTGTTGCTGGTTTGCCAGACACTCTGTGATCGGCTAGTTGTGTCTGTTTGTGGCTGGATCGGGCCTTAAGTATGTTTGTGTGTGTGCCTGTGTATGTGTGCAGGTGCGGCAGTGATGTTGTATATTTAGGACCTGCTACCTCTCCCCCCACCCCCCAGCATTGGACTGTGACCAGCCTTCTGACCAAATAACCAATCCGTGAGGCGGCAGCGAGGGTGGAGCAGGACCTGGCGGGTCCTCGGGGAGGGAGAATAATCCCCCTTTGTCCGGCTTGGGCCAGGCGAATGCAGGGCAGAGTGCCTTGTGTGTGTAAATCATTCATGCTCCATGCAGCTCTGATGCTCTGGCCCTTGCGTGGAAGCTGAGCCTCTTCTTCCTGAGCCTCTTCTTCCTGAGCCTCTTCTTCCTGAGCCTCTTCTTCCTGTGCCTCTGCAAAGAGCACAACTCCCTTGCCACGTGTGTTTTTTTTTTTTTGTTTGTTTTTGACATTCTCACAGCACCATGATATATCGATTCTCTTTATATTCAGCGATTTAAAGCTTCAAAGCTGTTTCCTAAATCACTGCACTCAGTGCCATTGTGACACAGGAGTGGAGGTCTTATTAGTCTCCAGGTTCACATCATCCATTAACCACCGGTGCTGTTAGCAAGAGTTCAGGGAGAAGGGGTGAGTTCCCCATAACGACATAGAGTCAGCAAGGGACTCTTGCCTGTTTTGCTGTTGTTTCGATTTTATTTCTCGCGGTGTGGGATGGCATCCAGGCAGACCGATATCTGTACCATCCCTGCTGTTAACATGTCAGGTATACATATTTCCTCAGGGGCGTAGGAACCATGAAAATATTTAGACTGCAGTTTAGACTTGTTAGTTTGATTAAAATCATCTGGAAAAAGTTTGAGATAAAGTGTCTCACACTCCTAGAGAAAGCTGTAGTTTGTTTTTTGGAAATAAAGAACTTTCTAGGAGCTAACACTATTGTCTTTTCACTTCTTGAAGTGTCACTGTTGCAACAAAATATTAACATTCAGCACAGCCTTGGGAAAAGGTACGGTGCCACTGTTGTTCTGTCGGTAATCAGCCTGCGGTGAATAGTGCAGAGTGTCGCTAGTGTCTCCGCTGAGCTAGTTCGGTGTTTTATGTCATATTTTTTTGCTTTAGGCCTCTGATTTGCTCCGATAAACACAGCCTGCAGGTGATATGCGTGTACACAGATTGTCTGCTCTTGAGCGTGACCGAGCCTCTACCATCTTTCCATTTTCCTCCTGGTGAAAAGGAGCGTGCTTTTTCGTATAAGCCTGATCACACGTTGCACCCAACTCAACATTTAAACTGTTAAAGTGCTATTAGCGATGCATCGCTTCTCATGAACTAGAAGAACTGGCTGGGTAGCCTTCCCTGGAAGGGAATGACAGCTATGCAATATATGTTGACTAAGAATGAGACTGTTGTCTGCAAAGTCCAGGGAGGGTTACAATACCTGATGCCGCATGCTACTCTGGATGTTTCTGGATCATCGGAGAAGTAAAATTTACTTGAGGGGGTGCAGCACTCTGTCGGGACATGAGTCAGGATCACTGGCCTCATAATCACGCTTCATTTTCAGCCGGCGAACTACGCTATGATTGGTGCATCCAGGAACGGTGACGTAGTGGCTAGTGGTTCGATCACCTCTTTAAGGGTTCTTCTGCTTCTGACGCAATCTGGATGCGTGATGAGTGACTCAAGGGGAATGAATGTGGCATTGAAAACCGTAGGGGTTTGGTTCAACCATGACCTGAAACATCACTCAGGTGACATAGCCCAGGTCGGTAAGAATACCTGATGCGTAGATATCGAGGGCCATCATAACAGATTATTTAAGAGCCTTAATATCCTTATGCATATTTATGCAACATATTTGCCGAGTAGCTATCCAAAATGGTATTTCTATTCTATACATTCTATGGTGCCGCTAATAAAATAAAATAATAAAAAAAAAACTATAGAAATAGAAACCAATAGGCATCCAGCCCCACTAGTGCTCGGACCCCTAAATAATGTGTAAACATAACCTGTATATCCATTTTTATTTATTTTGTAGAAGTGTCGATGAAGATGAAATAGAAGGACACAGACTATTAGCTCATCCATTCTGCTACGTCAACTGTGGTGTTTTTACCGAAAGGTGCCGCACCTCATCCTTCCATTACACAGGGAAGCTAGGGGTGTCATAGCAGGTGGTTTGGGGAAGCCGTCAAACTCTGTTGGCGGGGGGGAGTTCGGAGCGCCGGATGCGGCCGCATTGTGAGACGGGCCGACATCTCAACTCGCAGGGCCGGAATTACCCCGTTAGCACTGTGATGTGGTCAGCATAGCATGGGGAGGAGGAGCTGTATAATTCATTGGATTCATAGTAATGATTTGAATGGGGAATTCAATACCTGTTGATACTGGCTCCTTCAGAAATGGTTCAAAGCTGTAACTACGCTTGCTGTAGATGTGACAAATAAGATATGTGTTACATATAACTAATGTATATACAGGATGTAAGTATATCCTAACCTACAATGAGCATAATCCAATGATAAAGTTTTTTTTATTTAAAATTGTAGAATGTTGTGATTAATTATTTACCATTAAATGGAATTTAGGTTTTAATAGGTCGTCCCTGTTATTTTCTGTTCTAATAATCTTCATAAAAATACGTAACTATTATATCCATACAACTTGCATAGTGCTTATCTAGTACTGGGTCACAATGTGAGTTTATAGCCTGTCCCCCAAGACGCATATGGGATTATAGGCAGAGGAACACACTGGACAGCAAGTCGGTCCATCACAGGTTAAGGCTATACTATGCTTGTAAATTATAAAATGACAATTGCTATTTTGTTTCTTGCTGTGTGGCATGTGGCCAATAGTTGTTATGCCATCTGAGTCCCAGCGAACAACCTCCAAAATTTCTTTTGATTTCTTGTTACATAATATAAAATGCCACAGAAAATAATCTCATCTTGATTGAGAAGACATTTAGATTTGAAAAGATGTGCAGCCGGTAATGTGGTATTTCAGAGCATCCATTTTGCTGTTCAATGCAAATTGGATCGGAAATCTGTTAATTTAATTTTTTTTTAGAATGAACACAGTTCCAGTTACGTAATCACGGTATGAAAAAAAATTTACTTTCCTTTATACATTCTCTGATTAGGAATAAAATGATCTCAGAATCATCCACTGTAGGTTGGAATTCAGTGCGACCAAAAGGGAAGAATCCGCCATTGCTGGATTCTGTGTGAATAAGTGGGGAAGAAAATAAAAGGAACTAAAATGGTTTATAAATTGCTCACGTAACAGCTGTCGAGTGAAAGAGATTTGACTGATTTAGACTCAGATATGAAACAGTCTTAGCCAAACCACTTTCAGTTACTTCATCCCTGTAGTATTTTCTAGAAGTATAACGGCTGACGCCAGCTGGCGTGTTCAACAACCATGTAACCCAAGTTAATGAAATTCCAACCAGAAGCACCGTGAATTAATTATTTAACAAAACTGTTCATTTTTCATAGGAATGTACTATACTGAAAATTGGAGAAAGCTGTTCAAGTTGTTATTATTAACAAGTGCTTATACATACAACTTATAATTTTCAATTAAGTTGATTGTAGAAATTTAATTGTTTAGCTACTTCGTCTGAATGGTTATATAAGTTTGCATCACTAACTGAAGGACAACACAAAATGCAGATCTTACAAAGAATGAATTTAAATTATAAAGAATCGTTTAAGAATCGTTTGGTCAGTGTATGAATTTCTGACATTTATTCAAGCAACTTAGCTATTAGCTGCTTAAATGCAATAGAGGTTTGTTGGAGCAAAGGTCTGTATATTTTGTGGACCCACCAAAAATCAGGAGTCAGACATCATGAAGTGTGAGATGAAATGTAAAGCTGAACAGCAATTGAGTTACTACAGGAGCTTTCTCAACATTTACTGCCATGAAAGTCACATGGATAGTGAGTGAATTGGACAACAGCAGAATTAGTAGAGCTGCCACCAGCCATAAGCAATGTGGACCCTTGTCATTGTATTCCCTGAAGCTGCTGACAACGCAAAGGTCACGGGTTCAAATCCTGTGGAGCATGCATAATTTGTAACTCTTTCCCTCCACTCTGATCTGCTTTGTCAGATAAATGACAAAATGTACATATATCTTTTACCCCTGAAGGAATCTTCAGCTCTATTAAAAAACTGAGGACCATTTGACCTAGTTTAAGAGAAAAACACAAAAACCCAATTTTAGGTGGTGTTCCACGAAGCAGAATTTCTCAGGTAGCTAGGTTAACTTAAGATAGAAGTCATGATTGTCCAATAGGAATTATCCTTACAGTAATCATCACTTAATTTCCTATTGGACAATCATGACTTGTAGCTTAAGCTTAGGTTAACCCAGCTAACTGTAAAATCCTGCTTTGTGGAGCACCCCCTAGAATAATATAAGTGGGGGGTGTTCCACAGAGCAAGATCTCTCAGTTAGCTGGGATAACCTAAGCTTAAGTTAACCCAGCTAACTGAGAAATCTTGCTTTCTGGAGCGCCTTCCTGGTTTGGTCTGGATCCCTTCATGTGTCGGAATACCGGGCCAACGATTGGGAACTTCTCCCGCTCAGTTTCCAACTAATTCCCAAGCACAAACCAGGTTCAGTCTCAATATCCACACATAAAAAAACAGTATCAGTAATGAATGTATGGTAAGCAGCATTAAACTCCATGCTACGGCAAACTGATTGTTTACTCATATTACCTGCCTTGCTATTAATGGATTGTAACCATAAAATTTAGTGTCTCACAAAATGGATGCTTAGCTGGTTAACACTCATCTGACCCCACCCACCCCCCCCACCACCAAATCTCTCAAGGGGAAAAAACCCATTGTTGGCCAAGAAAGCAGCAGTCCCACACTCTTTCTTCCTCAGTGAGCAGGGAGGCAGTCAGTAAATGCACAGCATTAAGTATTGAAGGCCTCCTCCCAGCGAGGGAAGTCTATATGCTTTTGAGTGACATTATCATAACATGCTGCTTGTGACCTCTGCTGAGAGACATATCAGGTTCAACGCGCTGCAGTATGTAACAGTACACCGTCACATGATGCTAAACTCTTGTTCATTGGATCTGAATATCGTACACGGCCAGGTCCGGTAGGGCAGCATGCAGCTTATAGCCAGCATTGTCTAGTGCTTCTGACCGTATATTAGATCTTTCTCTTCATTTCCTGTCTGTCGATTAGTTTAAATAATGAGGATAATGAGCGACATGCCACTGAAGCTGGGGCTTCTGAATGTGCAGATTCGGTTTCTCTTTCAATCGAGCCTGTGGAAAGGCATTTAGTTATTGTTTGTTAAGGAAATGGGGCAGCAGGAAAATGATTTGGGTCCCAGGAGGAGGCCCTGCAGTACTCCGCTTTGAGATACTTAATCCGAACCACTTCAGCGAAAAGCCTAGCAGTGTATTTAAGTCGAGAGTCACAGGTACCCTTGTGTTGATGTCAGGGAATTGAACTTCAAGAAATGTAGCAGGGGGTCTCTGCAAAAACAAATGCATTTTCTCAGCTGGGGTTTTAAAATAATCATTGGGAGGAATTTTGCCCTGAATTTATCTATACATTCTATATGATAATCGCCCCTCCCCCCTTTCCACCTAGCTGTATTTCTCCAGTGAGGCACAGCAGAAAATGGTAAATGTACACCTGAAATCATAAAATCTCATAAAAGAAAAAATGAATAAACACCCATTATTGAACTGAAAATGTTGCCCTGTCTCATAACAGACTCCAACTATTTGCTCCATGATGCAAATTCTAAGTGTAATTGCTGACCTTCAATGCTAAGAAATGCCTTGTTTTAATGCCAAGAACTGCTATTGGTCCTCGACGACTGTGTGCTGGTGGGTGGCTGTTGGACTTTGTGAGAATGTGGATTTTTGCCTGTCGTTGGATGGGTTATGATGGTTTTCCCTTCTTTCTGCCCCGGCAGTTCCCAGAATGTGGATTCTATGGAATCTACGACAAGATTCTCCTCTTCAAGCACGACACAGGCACCAACAACATACTTCAGCTGGTGAAGAATGCGGGTGACATCCAGGAGGGCGACCTGATCGAGGTGGTGCTGTCAGGTGGGTGTCTACCCTTATCCACCTCCTACCCTCCACTTGCATCTTCAGTGGAGTATGTGATTGGCGTTGCATTACAGCACATTACAATCCTAATGGCTTTCTGATTGTATAGACTCAATCCTGACGTAACCTAACGTCTCTGCAACCAGCAGTCATTTTTCAAAGTCAGTCTGACGTGACACGACTCAAAACAACAATGTAACGAGACTCAGATCATTCTACATACACACAAATAGTTCAGTCCATCAATCATTTCTGTACCTGCTTATTCAATACAGGGTGTGGCGCACAGAGAAATTTAGACTTTGTTTTGTAGCAGTGACTATAGCATATTTTATACATTCTTTTTAACCAATCTTTTTAACAGCTGGTAACACGTCACGTTTCTTTTTTCTTGGAGGGAGTATCTTAACAAAAAAAAGTCTGCATTTCACACAAAACATGTAATTCACAAACCAGTTACCTGCATATGGGAATGTGAATGTGAAAAAGTTCACCCATATTTATCACAAGCAACATGAGTTTTTCTACTGGGTGGGTCTATGAGTAGGGCTGTTTTATCCTGTTCCTTCCCTTCCTCAAGGTTATAGGTTTGGTCTCACATTGTTAGGGACTAATCAGCTCCGAACTCCCTGCCACCTAAACACACATAGAACTTCTGTGGCTTCTTTAATAAAGTAAGCAGGAAATATTGGTTATAAATTGATATTGTTTTAGAATAGGTGATTGAGGTACGATTTTCTGATGTAAGGTGTAATTGACGACCCAAATACCCCTCTAAGGCCAATTGATAGTCAACTTCCATTGCCGAAGACCAGTTTCAATATTAAGAACAGAGGTACAGAGGATGGTGAAAATCCCTGGATGTCGTTCTTGGCCAGATCTAAATACCAACAATGCATCAGTTACAATCCCATGGTTCATTGCTTCCCAAGTTTGTTCTTGGAAGGCAAGTTAGCAAGATGGCTCTTGCCAAGATTCCAAGCCTGATCTTTGCGATCTTGGCATTGATAAACACCCGTAGCCTCCTTTGTATCTTATCTTTCTTAGCAGAATGTTTTCTTCTCTCCTCTCCGTTATTCTGCCAAACTAGTGCAGATGCACAGTGAACCACTAAACCACAGTGCAGCGCTCAGTTAAATAAGGTCAACGCAAAGAAGTATTTATTCTAGATCTAGCCCCAGACCTGAGTTTTCTTGGATGACAAAATCAGAAATTATGGGACCTGTATGGAAGACTTTGGGGAATCAGAGACATAGGAAGGAGTGGAGGTATTATGGAGCCAGAGATCAAAGGCACTATGAATGAGTGTTGATGCCAACCCACTGCATTGATAGCCTGTCCTCAGCTGTCTTTTGATCTGGCTATGATTGCTTTGCAGACACTCACACGCAAATCATTAGGATCCAACCAGTACATCCATTTGCCTCTTCCTTTTTGCTCCCGACTTGGTGAGGTAATGGTGAGGAAGCTAATTTGTGTTTGCAAATCATCTTCGCATGGGCGATGTGCATAAGACACGGACACATAGCCGAATTGAAAATCATGCAATGTGAATTTTAAATGAAATCTCCCTCCTCCAGTCCATATCGGTCGTCACACACCTGATCGACCTGCTCATTTTCCCCCCTGTTGGCTGCAGCCTCCGCCACGTTCGAGGACTTCCAGATCCGACCACACGCCCTCAACGTGCACTCCTACCGCGCTCCGGCCTTCTGCGACCACTGCGGCGAGATGCTGTTCGGCCTGGTGCGACAGGGCCTGAAATGCGATGGTAAAATGCCCCGGAAAACCCCTCGCCGCCTCTCCTGAACGCTACCTGTCATTCTTTGTTTTTCTGCTCCTCCTGTTCTGTGCTGAAATGGTATGTTTTTATATGCTGTACCAGTCAAAACTTTGGACACACCTACCCATAGAAAGCTTATTTGTACTATTCTCGATATTTTAGAATGATTATAAAGATATCAAAAATATAAAATAACATATTTGGAATTATGTACTGAATAAAAAAACATATTACTCAAAATAAATTAATTTGTTGGAGTTGGGGGTCAGCTCTGTGGGTTGGGACTCAGAAGGTTGCTAGTTCAAATTCCTGAGTTGGCAGAATGATCCCACCAAGGCCCATAACCCAAATTGCTCCAGGGACTGGGTGACCCTACTGTCTCCTCCATGCTTTCCCAGGTGTCCTGAAGGAGGCCCCACATATGCTGAGCTCTCACTGGCCGATTGTCCTTCATTCTCTGGTCAAACTCCTCCAAAACGCTTTCTACTGTGTTTAGGTCAGGTGGCCGGGTCATGTGATGTGACACTATCATTCTCCTTTGTAGGCGTGTCCAAAATATTGACTGGTATGATATATAATAGTGGTTGCTGTCCAGTCATTTACATCCTCTATTGTTATGGTTTTGCCTATTTCAGAGCCGTGGTTCTTAGTTGGTTTAGCCTCAGGATCCAAGTTTTTCCTTGGTCAATCAGGTCATGACCTGGATTTTAAAAATCTTTTCCCTAAACTAAATTTAGCTCACAAAGCAGTACCTTTTAATGTGCAGTAACAGTAACACAGTGCAAAAAACAAAAAGTCTGACATTAGAAAAAAATTTTCACAGGATATTTTTTTTACCCACACACTCCCTGACCTAGTGAAAATAGTCCCACAACAATGTATTTAGAGGGTTTCTTTATAAATATCTGAGAACGTATTGATAGTGCAGCAAAGTGACAGAAGAGGTGAAATGGTAAACGATGTGATATGACCCCCCTAAACGCCAGGTCATCCTGCTTCTTCAACAGTTAATTGAAATGTCTTGTGTCTCCCTTGCGGTCCCCCTGCAGGCTGCGGCCTGAACTACCACAAGCGGTGTGCCTTCAGCATCCCCAACAACTGCAGCGGGGCACGCAAGCGGCGGCTCTCCACCACTTCCTTGACCAGCAGCCAGTCGCTGCGGCTCTCCACCAGCGAGTCCATCAGCAGCAGCAGCACGTCGGCTGAAGACATAGGGCTGGTGAGCTCGCCCACCCTGGTCAGCCGGCTTTCACCGATCATGTGACCTACCTTTCATGCCGGTCGATGACGGCACTATTTTGGAATTTCTGACAGCTGGGAATTCTCTGAAACTTGTTTACTCATAGTTTAGCTATACATTTTATTATATAATACTCTAACCATACCCTTTATTATTATCATACTCTAGTCATACCCTTTGTTATTATCATACTCTAGCCATACCCTTTATTATTATCATACTGTAGCCATACCCTTTATTATTATCATACTCTAGCCATACCCTTTGTTATTATCATACTCTACCAAATAGCAATACCCTTTGTTATTATCATACTCTAGTTAATAGCTATACCCTTTGTCATTATCATATTGTGACTATACCTTTTGTTAATATCATACTCTAGTTATATCCTTTGTTATTATCATACTCTAGCCATACCTTTTGTTTTGTTATTATCATACTCCAGGCATTTTTCCAATGGGCCGATAATTATGCAGTCAAACGCCCCCCCAGCAAAATTTACCACGGGGCTGTGGGGACACCAAAGTCTAGGACTGAATTTCACTCACAGTCGAGCCCTAGTCATACCCTTTCAGTTTGATTATATTATAGCCATACCCTTTGATGTTATCATACTCAGCTGGCTAAGTCCTGGCTAAGTAAGATCTGTGACCTCACTGCCTGTCCCTTCTTGCTGACCCTGCAACTATTCAGCTCCGGACCCCCAGCGAGGCCCGCCGCCTTTACACGGGGCGTCCGGTTGAACTGGACAAGATACTGATGAGCAAAGTGAAGGTGCCGCACACATTCGCCATCCACTCCTACACTCGGCCCACCGTCTGCCAGTACTGCAAGCGCCTGCTCAGGGGCCTGTTCCGCCAGGGTCTGCAGTGCAAGGGTAAGCCCAGCAGGGGGCGCTACCATTACAGTGAAAGAGAAAGAGGTGGTTAAATGGGGAAGAGCTGGCTCACCTCTGGCAAGGCCTCCGCCACTGCATTAAATAGAGCACTTTCAGCAAACATCGCTCTAAGCCAGGTGGAAAATCCAAGTGCTGAAGAGACTGGTTACACACTGCTGTCGAGAACAACAGTTTTCTCTCATTTATATTTTATGGAAGTACAGCCAGAAATAAAAGCAATTAAATGTATATTTCATCTGCACACTTTTAATCCAATGTTGACCAAATCCTGTTTATCATTTTTTTATGAATTTGACTGTGAAGAATAATTTTGTCCCTGTGTCTTTTGTGCAGACTGCAAGTTCAACTGTCACAAGCGCTGTGCATATAAGGTGCCCAATGACTGCCTAGGAGAGACCATTGGAGGTGGGGGGGGGAGGGGGCAGTACAGCGTATCTCTTTGTATATGTGAATGAGATAGAATGCAGATTGATGCTTGAAACTGGATGAGGAGTCTTATAATCCTTTGGATATGTGAGATGATGTGAACTGTTTAGTTTGCCTGTGTGTCTATGCATGTCAATGCCAGTGTGACTGTCTCCCCCCGCCCTTCCCCAGACATGCTGAGTCCCAACGTGGACCAGGAGGTCCCCATGGAGTATACCAGTGAGTTTGGAGACTCTGAGAAGTCCTCCTTAATAGACGACCCAGACGATGCCTGCAGCATTCCGGGGTCATTCTCTCCAAACACCTTCCAAGACAACAGTCAGGGAGAAACCAACGAAGATCAGAGGTGTGCACTGCCCTCGCTCTCCTGGATTTTCTCATTCTCCCCTTAATGTTAAATGTAAGACGTATGTAACCATTTACCCAACTAAAAAGTATAACTCTAGCTGTGACCCCAGTTGAAACTACGGTAATTTTTTCTAGCAAAGGGTATAATTTTATATTCAGTTAATTTGGTCTTCGTTATAGCCACTCTTTGGTTAGAAACAACTGCTTAAATTATCAGCTGTAGTGAGGTATCTGAAGTCAGGTGTCATAAATATCAGGTGAATATAGCAAGCCCTATGTGCTTAGCTACCTTATAATTAATGGATATTAATGCTGAACCACATATATGCTCTATACAGTTCAGCTTGTACTGTTATCAACACTTAATGACCTGATTTTGATTGCCTCTCAGTTTATACCAATTTATACGTTCTACTTGTTCCCAATTAAATTTCTGCTGGAGTAGCAGTATTATTAATATTACTGAGAGAAATGTATTTTTTTATTTGGGGTCGGATTTGGTTCAGTTCCATCTTACGTATCTGCTTATCCAGAACTGATTCATGGCGCATCACTTGGCACCCACATCCCTGGGGAATAACTTGCGGACTCATCTACTTAATTTAAAAATGATCTTCATCTCTACGTTATGTATACAACCAGGGCCACCCACAAGAGGGTAGAAAAGGGAAGGCTTTCAGTGGCCCACTAGGGGGCGCCCATGAGTATGTGAGCTTGGGTTTGGAGAATATTGCATCTTTGTGCTGACCCTGGCGTTGTCTTGTCCAGCACGATGGGATACATTCCCCTCATGAGGGTGGTACAGTCCGTACGACAGACTACCCGCCGCTCCAGTACCGCCATCAAGGAGGGATGGATGGTGCATTACAGCAATAAAGACACGCTGGTACTGGTGCTCCTCCCTATAGCGCTGCTGTGCCTTCACGTCCTGCTTGGTCTTCCACTCCAGTTGTCCTCCATTTACCTTGTGCTTGGCTTATTGTCTAGTCTGTCCCTGTGTTCTATACTTGCTCCTGTTGTCTCTACACAAGCTGCACAGTAAACACATCGGTGAAGTAAGATTACCATCTAATTCTATTAATTTTACAAGGCAAACATTACAGTGCTTTTCAGCACTAGTTGCAAATACTCAAGTTAACACCTTTCCTGTGGTTATGAGAGGATGTTGTGTCATCTTTTCCTGGCTGCATTCTGAAATTCAGGTAAATAAGCCTTTACTTCACGACACTTCGGCTGGTCTCTCTAACTCTCCGCGCCTCCTTCTTTCTCGCTCCTTGCTCTCTGTTCTTTCCTCCTCCCAGCTATTGCTGTATTCCCTTCTCCTTCTCGCTTCTTCTGGGACGCCGGCCTTTCTGAACCTGGAATGAGCCCCATCCTGACCTCTGACCCTTGACCTCTCTCCCCCTACCCAACCCAAACAGAGGAAGCGACACTACTGGCGTCTGGACTGTAAGTGCATCATCCTCTTCCAGAATGACACCACCAACAAATACTACAAGGTAGGTTGTGTCTACTTCAACAAACAGCACATTTACATCTCCAGGGTCGAGTTCAAAGAGTGGATTTTTCAAGAGATTGTCAATATGACAAAAGCAAAACTATTTTTTTCTTTTGGGCTCCTGTGTTTTTATAGGAAATCACTCAGGAATATAGAAGGAAATCCTAATATGAGATTAAATCATAATTCATTTCACATGGTGCATATTTAAATAGGCCTACCTATTTACTTTTATAGACGCTCTATTTTTCATTTGCATTCTTAGTCATTTCAGTATTTTTTCAGCCACTTTGCTATCTGTGCAACATTTTGACATGGCAGGCCAGACTGGCTTATGATGTTTTTCCGCTTGCACAAAGTACATAATGAGCTCAAAATGGCTAAGACATGTCACATGGCATGTCCTAGTTGTAAAGGGGATAAAATATAAAAGCCAGAGTTCATCTTTTCGTAAAATTTTGACTTGAGTTTAAAAAAGAATTCTGAATACGTCTTTTGAATGACCATAGTACAGGATTAGAATTGGACTCCTAACTGTGTAACTAGGACATTGAAGCCCACAAACCAAACCATTACAGCGCCCAAATGCACTGAAACTGAAAGACACTGTTTCTAGTGTGAGAAATCTGCTCATGTTAAGGTTATGATTCTATATAGAGTATTATGCAGAAAGTAAGCAGTCTAAGAAAATGATGTTCAAATGATCTTCATATAGGTGTAAAACTGATATTATCTCTGCCAAAGTGTGTCAGCTTAACCATTTCAAAACCTCTCCTAAAGTCACCCCAGTATTGGTAACAACCATCCAATTCAACCCATGTATTTTTTTGATTCAACCACTATCCCACCTTGTATGACTAATCAACATCCCTTTGAGTTATTTACCAAATCCAATTAGTCAATCTACTGAGCTGGAGGAGAAATGTAATAAATGCATGGAACAGCTGCAGTGTCCCAGAGGAGGGGTTTGGGAACTGAAGTAGTGTTCATCTCGCCGTCCAACAAGATAACAACTTTTTGGAGAACAAAAGAAATTGTTAGTTTTTGTTATGTCACTCTTAATTTCCATGTGTT
>JAODJW010000036.1:9525782-9547128 GCA_026777045.1 Hyperopisus bebe | reverse complement strand
CCTTTCACAGTAATCTCACCACAAGGTGTTTTACATGAGTGTGTTGTGATATATTACAATATCATTTAGAGATAACTATTCAAAAACAGGGAAAAGGAAAGACAAAGAAATGAAAGAAAAAAGCCAGATGACAATGGAGGAGAGGAATGAAAAGCTCCCAAGTAGGGAGAAAAAAAAACCCTGGGGGTCCAAGGTCAACTGGCTGTCCCCCCCCCCCCCCAGGACATGCTAACATTATTGAAGAAGAAAGAGAGGGCTTGCTTGCTATCAGAGTATCAGAGGCACAGGCAACATTAGAGAATTTAATTGGATTATAAGAGGGAGTTTGTCATGTTTTATGCTCCTGAGGTTTGCCAAACTTTGGACATTTTCCTACCGGTTGCCATAAACCTAAGTCCCGGCAGGCAAGCAAATTAACTGGAGGAGAGTGAGAAAACTGGGCCAAAATGCTTCAGATTCAACCTATCATTTCCATATCCAGAAAGGTCACATTTAAACATTTTTTTCATGAAAATCAAAGCATATTACTTTTTTGCCAACCTATACCTTCTTTCAAAAATTTCACTGAAATTCTCCATTGAAATGCAATAATTGTTCAGCGGTTCAGCAAAAACTATTGGTCAGTTTCACCCTCTGATTTCCCATAGAACTCTAAACAATCCCCATGACACTAAGTACCAAAATAAACCTTGAAAAACATTTTTCTGGTTATTTGTAACAATATTTCAAAATTAACAGCAGAAAGTGCAGCCCCCACAGCCATATCTCAAGCACCGTTACAGATAATTACTTGAAAATTCTTGTATCTTTATTTGGTAACAAAATTAAACATTTTTATCAAATCAAACCTGAGCCAATACCAATTAACGCAGAAGAATGTAAACCCAGAATAATACTAATAAGCCATGTACTAATTAATACCTTGCATCTGGTCTGACATCTATGTAACTGAAGGTCACCTGAAGCTGGTGCCTCTAATCTTCCCCGCTTCTGTATTTCTCCTCCCTCTGCAGCCATTGACCTGATCAACAACCTGCTGCAGGTGAAGATGAGGAAGCGCTACAGTGTGGATAAGAGCCTCAGCCACAGTTATCTGCAGGTACTGTATGTACCCTCGAGCCGGGGTCTGAACGGACCCCGCATACTCTTAGCTTGAGCGGTCCATACATCACAGCAGGGTTATATGTCACAAAGCCTTTGTAATGCTATGGTCTTCGTAACTTCAGAGAGAGTGAATTCAATATGATGACCCTTGGACAGATTAGGTCTCTGGACTAAGCCCTGATGTCTTATCCTGATAATTCCCCTGTATATACCATTCCCACGATTACTTAGCAATATTACTTAGTAATCTAGCTCAGCGGGATAAATCTCTGTGCCTGTGATCAGAAGATTGGCAGTTTGAGCCCTGGTCTTGGCAGAATAGCTACTTGTCTGTGGACCCTTGAGCAAGGCCCTTAAAACTCAGCTCCAGGGGTACCACCAATTGGCCGACCCTGTGCTGTGACCCCCAAGCTATGGAGGACAAGATGGGGTAGGCTAAGAGTAGAGTTCCAATGTACTCATGCAAATAGCAAATAAAGGATTATTATTATTAGGGATTTTCCCGCTCTAATTAAGCTGCTGTTACTGGCTGGACCCGTTGGTACTTTATTGTATTCCTACCTGCGTCTTTCCTTCCATCCAGCCTCATTTTACTATCTACTTCATTTCCTCCACTAACATCAAATCTGCCCTCCTCCCCCACCCCACACGCCGTCCATCTCCCAGGACTACCAGACGTGGCTGGACCTGCGGGAGCTGGAGACCAAGCTGGCCGAGCGCTACATCACCCACGAGAGCGACGACAATCGCTGGCAGCATTACGCCCAGCAGCACATGCTGCCCTACCCTGCCCATCTGGTTGCCCTGCCGGCCGTATTTGATGAGGAGGAAGCCCACGACGACCCTGAGATGCAAGGCCTGACCGAGAGAGTCAGCATCCTATGAACTGGGGCTCGATCACCATTGGCCATTGAAAGACTTGGGCCTAGTTTTGGACCTATAGCCCATCTACCCCAACATTTAACCCATCCTTCTCTACCCCCCGCCCCCAGCCCTGAATCACCCCTATCTTTGTCCTCCTCCTGCACCCATACGGACCAACCTTAGCCTATAGGCCAACGGCAGTGGAACCACCAAAGTGTCCTTCACCCATAAGTAGCCCACACTCTGCTCCTCTAGTGAGTCATGTGATTTGGTTCCTAAAGTGTACTGAAGTGTCCGGCACCCTGGGTCTGAACTCCGCCTCCATCAGAGTGTGAATGTCACGTCTATATCAGTTTGGTGACTGGCAGTGTTTGCCAATTTTTCTTTTCTGAAGGAGATCGAAGAATGAAAAGGGTCATTTAAATTTTATGCCCAAACTTGTCTCCTATACAGAGAATCGTGTTGATTAATGGTTTCCAATAGATGAAACCAACAAAGGGAGGGTGAACCTTTTATAAGTAGCTGAACGATTTTGAAGTGGGCTTATATAAAAGAGAGTAGGCGCCTTATGATATTCGTCTGTGAAATATTGGTACAGGGTGACGAATTGAAGATGAATTGGAATTGTGATGCGCGTCACATCCTAACTCTTTCATAGCATTTGCCCATCCTAGGTGGATCATCACACTGTATGAAAGAGCAGAAACTCTCTGCTGAGGTCTCAGTCCACCTGTGCATAGTCATTTAAATAATTTGCTCGCAAGTTGCACTGTCTACTTCTTCTTGTATAAACACATCACTAGATTAATCTCAAATTATACTCCTCATTTTTACCCCTGTCATTCTTACAAACATTGCTGAGATCTTGTGGCATGTCTGACTATATTAATTATTTTTTTATGAAAGAAAAAAACAATACTGTAGTAGTTATTTACTTTAAATCATGTTGGGCTGTAGAAAAGTGAGGTATCCAGCAGGGTTGGGGCCATTCCGGAATGCATTGATCAATTCCAGTACAAATCAGGAAATGGGACTGGAGTTGGAACTTAAATCTCCCTGAAATTCAAATTCAACTCCAATTTTGTTCCGTGTAGTTTTTTTTCCAATCCCAGCTCCAGTTCCATTTCCTGATTTTGACTGGAATTGATCAATGCATTCCGGAATGGCCCCAACCCTTGGTATCCTGTCCTGACAAAAGCAGAGATATTCTTCTATTAAGTTACGACACTTCTTTAAATGACACATGGGATGTTTTCCGCCTGGACTTTGGAAAAAGGGCTGCAGTTATCATTTAGTACAGCAGAGGGCGATACGCCACAATTTAACGAAATGAGAATTTCATGGACACAAACGTTAGGTTGAGGGACTATTTTGGGGTCTGTATGAAGTAGATTTTTTTTTTCAATGATTAATCTGTCAACAATTTTATTTGTCTTGTGAACTACAGTAGGTTGCACAGTAAATAACCATTAATTAGTTTTTATATAGTAAACATCTAAATGTTCTAGTGCTGGTTGTAGTGTATATCCTTATGCCTGTGTGGAACATTCCAACAAGCACAAATACAACAATAACATAACCTAAAAATATCTCCCTGTGTATGATTGCTAACCTAGTTTACAATACCAATATAAATATGATGCAAAGAATTTATAATTAAATATGAGTATGGATGCTAGTTTTCAGATATCCCTTTTAGAAAGAAATACATATATATGTATATACTTATGTAATTTAGTAACACATTTTCATTAGTGAAAGAGGCTGATTGGCACACACTCCTTCACAAGCCCATGTTATTTCACTCAGCCAACTCCAGTTCCTCAGTCTGAACCACAAAAATTATCTCTGAATTGAAAAGTGGAATTTTGCGTAATGCCCCCTTGCTATTGATTGCCTCGCAGGGGGAGGCATTAAGAGAGGAGAATGTTTGTCTGAGCAGTTTGTTCCCTCCTATCTCCCCCCAACCCATGTACACACATGCAGACATATACAGAATCAATAAAAACCAGCTTAAGGTCTGTTTCCATTACACCATTCTATATTCTTCATAAATGTTGTACACACGTATGTGTTTCCATGTCTATACCTTAACAGCAGATATGGTGCAATTATACATACAAAGTATTAGACCCTATAAAAATAAATGAACATGCAGCCCTAACATATGATCTCCATGTCCACAGCATCTAAACACCAACATCAGATCCTTCTGTCAGGGTAACTCGTTGGATTTAAGGTAGCCTGAGAATAATGTAAGTGAACGAAGATCAATTTCTCCGAGAGGCTTCTTTAATGGAAGTATTAGTTCAGAAACTAACTTGTAAGTCTGTGTGTCATGGTATATCAATGAACCATTAATTGTGCTGGCTAATTTTTGCTTCTTTCTGTAAGTAGATGAGATAATATGTACTGATTTATTATACCTAACGTGGTATGAGCAGAAGGGTAAGCGTTTATTCTGTATTTAATTAAGAAGAGGTTCTATTTTTGTTGGAACTCCATAGATCTGCAAAGCGGCAGAAGTCATCAGTCATAAAGAAAGTTTTTCTTTTCAGTAGTTTCTGTGAATGTGGAACTGGCTGGAACCACCTATGCTATTAACCAAAAAGGTAAGAAGAACCAATACCTGGTTCTGTTGAACAAAATGTCGAACCTGCCATTTTCCAAATGACAAGTGTAAAGAATATGATGAAGGATTCATGTATCCCATAGAAACATGTTCACTTAACTACAGTGAGTGTTCTATCAGGCCAACTATCACAGGTAAACCTCTTACAGTGCAGAAAGAGAATTATGGACCAGTTTGTGAATGGCTCTTCTTCCGACTGGGATGTTTGTGGATTAATACATAGGAGAATCACATGCACAAAAACCTGGTGCAATTATCAATGATTGATCTTTCGACAACTCATGCAGCATGACGACAACAGCAGCCAATGCAGTCTGTCATCTTTCTATAGTCTCATCTTCCTGTTTTTCCGGGTGAGGATCTCAGTGGCAGCACGCCAAACAGATGTCCCGGTGGTAGCATTATAGGACGCTCAAATTGCCTGAGCCCATCCTCCAGGGGTCAGCAGGGAGAGTCAAATCGGAGAGATGGCTAAGTGCCAAGTCACACTGTCTTATTAACGTTTGGGGCTACCAACAGTGTCTCTCTATGATGTCTCCAAAGCCCACCTATAGTCCTGCTTCATATTGCTGGTCAGTGCATACAGTTCCATAGAGGAAACTCTATTGTCCACTGGAAAAAAAATCCAGCTGCATAACCTTTAGTCTGAGACTTGTGAGTATCTCCACACCCACCTGAGCTCCTTCATGATGGGGAACTCTAGAGTAGGGAATACTCCACCCCTTATCAAGAGGTCCTCTTTCAGAAGTCACACTGTGCATGGAGGTAAAACTGTTTGTTGTTTGTTGGTACAACTGTTTGTTGCAAGGGGAAGGACGATCCACACAGTGACTCCAACGAAAAGGGGTTTGTTCACAAACAGCACAGAACTCAAAGGGGAAAACAGAAAATAAAGGGACCACAGGGGGTCAAAAGCAAATCAGGATTACTAAAAACTAACTAAACAAATTACAAAGAAAACAAATGAGGGGGGTCCCTGATTATGCTGGGGTCCATGACAGCCTGCGCGTCGATCCACTACTGACAGGCAGGCAGACGGGCAGCTGAGGTGGCTTGGGTAGGTGGCGAGGGGTTGGGGTAGCACAGGCAGAAAATCAGGGAGGCCGCTGGGCAGGCTGGGGAGCAGGGTTACGGTAATAAAGGAGCTCTGGCAAGGCTAATTATGGCAGCAAGAGGAGCAGAGAGAGGCAGGTGGAGACACAGGCATGAAGAATCCTGAACAGCAGCAGCCCAACAACACACACCCACATCATCCACATAGAGAGTGACAGCACTGACAGTACAGTCCAACAATAGTTAATGACAAGGATCTGTGTCTCAGACTATAATTATATAATCATAGCTGGGGTGAGTGACTACCAAGAGCTAGTGTCCATGTAAGATAAACTGAACAACTGTGTTTTTAACCTAAAATTAAAGATTGACTGAGCCTGAATCCTGCACATTTGCTGGAAGACGCTTGCTACGTGTTACAGTATGAGCTAAAGTACAATTCGGATATATTTTGCTCCTGCAAGACCTTGGTGAGTGGGCGATGACAGAAAGAACAGAAATACACTCGTGGCAATCTGTGGGAGTGTGCAGATAAGTATCAGTCAGTCAAATTACCCCCCCCCCCTCCACACACACAGCGTTATATGAACTTGTAAACTTGCCCTGTTGCAGTGTCAGCCCAGTGAGAGATATTAAAAGACAGATGACAGTTAACACAGTTTGTCACGCAACTGCTAGAGGGGACCAGCAGTGACACGGACATAGGAAGTCACCAGTGTGTGTGTGTGGGGGGGGGGGGGTTCACCAACACACCACAATAGCGGAACACTGCACGAGAGCGTGACAGACTTACAGGCTCTGATCTAACTACATACCGTATCACAGACATTATTTGCACAAGTATTTACACTACATACAGTCCCGTGCAATGCATATATGTAACACCTGGTATGTTCCATAAAAAAGCAGTGATTGAAATATTTTGCATGGCGTTTCACAGCAGTACTCAGAGCATTCCACATGTTTATCTCTTAGTGGTTATAACAAGAATAAAGCAATATTTCTTGCAGTTTTGCTTGGTCATAGGTCATAAACCACACATACTGTAATGAGAAGTGAACCAAAGTGATGGTAGTTCAGCACATCTTAATATCACTGATCCCTGGGTCTTTGTTCCATGGAGATTTTTTCATTATACATTATTCATTACATCTGCAGTGATTGTGAAATTACAAAGCAGTACTATTCAGATGCTTTTAACCAACATGGATCATAAACAGTTTTTAACTCTTTCAAAATAATTGACAATATACAGTATGTTCTGGCTCACTCTTATTCTCTATATTTTATCTTTCATTCATTTCATTATTATGCTTATGTATTACACTTCAAAGGCTATTTAACATCCCTTCACTGCAGAGGACTCCTGGTCATATTTTGCATGCAAATGGAGATTTATCTGTTGCATTTGCACTGCATTCAAACTGCAAAATTGAGGAAGACCTGTGTGACCTTGCTTTTAGCCAGAAGTAACTGGCTTCAAACCCTGTTTAGACCATGTCAGGAGCATTTTTGAGTGTAGGGATCAGGTGTCAGATTGATTTGCTGTCTATTTTCAGGGTTGACAGATAGCCAGTGTCTTGTCCCTGGCTTCATGGATCAGGGATATTTCTCAATATGCATACCGTACTTGTATTCTCGCATTCCTGTTCTATGTTATCTTCCATTGCTGAAGAGCAGCTCCAATACTCAACAGAAATCCCCAGATGTCAAGGATACATCAGTTGCACCCTCACCAAACAAGACCAATCCCATGATTCATTGTGTCCCATGTTCGTTCTTGGGAGGCAAGTTAGCAAGACCGCTTTTAGCAAAAGCACAAATCCATCCATCCATCCATCCATCCATCCATCCATCCATCCATCCATCTATCCATCATCTTCTGCTTGTCCGGGGTTCAGGTCGCGGGGGTAGCAACTTCAGGAGAGATACCCAGACCTCCCTCTCCCCAGCTACCTCCACCAGCATTTTTGATATTGTGAAACAGACTTGGTTAGCTGTTCCACAGCTCTCTGGTGAACTATGAAGCAAGTTTTACATACCCAGAGTTCAGATCAGAATTAGCATCCCACAGGAAATTTAATCTCCCCAGCACCCAATATTGCCACTGGGATAAAAATCAAAGGGGCTGGCACTTTTGGTGATAAAAACCTTGATATTGTACCTAAAGAAAAATAAGTGATATCGCTCATCCCAACTATGTAATAAATGAGTGGCTATGAAATATTACATTTTTGATGAAACAGCGCCACAGGTGTATGTTTTTGATGAAAGGGCGGGACATATGGCTGTTTTAATCCTAAAACCTGCACTTAACCCCTGTTCCGAGAAGGTTAGGCGTGCAGCTTAAATTACCATGGCAATATACCCTGTTTAAAAACTTCACTGCTATTCGTAGTGCCAAAAACACAGAAGCAAGCTTTGACAAACCTCACTAAGCCAGTAAACCTACTTTGTAATACACCCATCAGGTGAGCTAAGTGGTTGGAGTCTTGTTTTTTTTTTTTTTTGATTTCTCAAATAACAGAAACCAGACAGCCATTCATCCATTTTATGAAACTTCTTATCCTATTCAGGGTTAGATGGGGTCCAGAGGCCATCCTGGAGGCTACAGGCACAAGGAGGGGAACAACCCATTGCAGGGTACATCTTATTTACCATTCACCCACTCACACACAAACACACACACACACACACACACACACACACACACACACACACACACCAATTTGGTAACTCCAGTTAGCCTCAGCATGTTTTTGAACTGGGGGGGGTGGCGGGGGAGAACTACAGGAAACTCCATGATGACACAATTAGAACAAACAAACTCGACACGTGGAACCCCACCAGAGACTTGAAAGCTGGTCACAGGGGTGTGAGGTGGAGGTGCAAACCACTACAACACCATGCCCCCCCCACCCCCAGATAGCCATAACTGGGCTAATTGCTTTGTTAGTTACAGTAAATGACATCAGCTGGGTCATTGGACCGAGGCTCGTTAGCAAAGGGTATTAGATTTTTTCTGTGAATTTGGTTTCCTTTCCTAAAGAGACTTTTGCTACGTTTTACATGTGGGCTTTTCCCCATAATATATTTTTTTCCATTCAACTAAGCTGTCCAGTACTTCAGTTCCCATCCCTGTAGACCTATATCTAACAACCTGCCACAAACATTCAATGTATGTGGTCTTTATGTATTAAACATTTTATCAATTAAAATAGCTAAAATACATCTCTCAGTCAAGTTAACATCTCTCAGTCAAGTTAATTTACTTGCACTAAATAGGAGATTGAACTGCTAGTGTGTGTGTGTGTGTGTGTGTGTGTGTGTGTGGGTGGGGGGGGCAAACAATGAGTACTTTAAATGTTTGAGAGCTATGCTGATAACACGAAGCATTTGTTGAAATATTGGCTGCACAATCCCAATTCTTAGACTGATGGTTGTAATTAAGGGCCCCATAGAATGTCTTCTGTCAACCCACTGAATCTATCTGTCGCATTTACTGTTCAGTGGAAAGCATTGTGTGTGAAATATCCGTGAGGTAAGTTTTTCCGCTCTATGCAATGGGCAAGTTTGTGAGTACGTGCTGTTCGGTCTACATTGTTATCTGGCAAACTAAAAGCAAACAAGAACGTGAACGAGCGAATTGGAGTTCCTACATCCTCACAGCCATGTGGTTTATACACGCACATGTTAGACGTCATGACTACCTTAGTTGTGGTGTGTGCCGTTATTTCTCTGTACAGTATGTAAAACTTCTTGCTTTTTGGCTGTATATACCTCACTTCCTGTTTCTTATTTGTCGCTGTTTTATAACTCTGTTAAAAAAAGTCAGACTGTAGTTAAAATACTATACATGGAAGCATATTTTTTGTCTTCATAGCTGCTAACTGCACTTGAAGACAAATTTAAGAGTCTTAGGGCTGAAAAACATTTTTCTGCAGTTTCAGTCTGATCTTTCTGGGATACCGTGCAGTTATCTTTGCAGAATTAACAGAAGTTAAAGGAGATTATGTGCAGTTTCACAGAATGGCTGTCGATGAAAATAAGAATAAGAATACGACAAAAAATGGAGTCCACTCGATATATTTTTTTAAGAATTTGCATCGTTAAATCTTAGTTAAGCATGATTCTGCTGGCAGGAGGCTACGCTGAGCAGCAGATTGCTTTCAGGCTCCGAATATCTAAGACCACAGTGCATAAGAATAGCGTGAAGCAGGAAACACTGGGCATGACCAAAAACCACCCAGGTTGAGGGCAGAAGCAATTTTCTAATGCCAGAGATCTCATAAAGCAAGGAAGAAGCCCTTCATTAAGTAAGGGATAATGTACAGGCAGCCGGGAGTTATCGCAGAAATAAGCCCCGACAGTGTGATCAGGACCCAACGCGATAACTACCGGCTGCCTGTACATTATCCCGCTTAATACACGGCAACTTGCCGCATAAGGAAAAAAACTGGACATGAATATGAATTTGAAAAACTTTATTGGCATATTTGTTTTAAATTAACATTTTTATCCTTCCGCGAAACGATATAGTACCACGTGACTATGCGTTATTACTTTGGAGCGGTTATTATTTGAAAAGAACGAACCTGCAAATGTCTCAACTGACCAATCAGAATCAATGCATTCCAGAGAGCCGTGTAATAATGACATATAGGGTAGAACCAGGCTGGAGTTTACAAAAAAAAAAATATCGTTTACACAGAAGCATACCCATAAATTGAGAAATGAGTGAAACAAAAAATTGTACTGTGGTCTATTAATTTTTTTCAGAGCAGTATTATGTTGAATCCCAATCTCTGTTCCCTTTTAGGCTATGTTCACATTATTGGGGCAAAGTGACACAGATCTTCTGGGCTGTGTGGACACAGAAACATGATATTTCAAATCATATGAAGTCTTAAATCAGATATGTAGCCGATTCATGGCCATGTGATAAATAAATGCATGGGCTGAGCTTTTCTTGTTGTTGGTGTCGCAAATGACTCGTACAAAATCATATCAAAGTGGGCATTTGTGCCGTTTTGGAAGACAGATGCATTTACATTATATAGATACAGGCTACTGAATATATAAATGTGAACTGTCAAGAAAGGCAATACCAATCTGAGCAGAAAATCGGAATTGAACAATGAGGCTTTTAATGTGAAAGTAGACCGAGTATGAATTAAATCTGATATGATCTAGTTATGATATGTATGCAAACAGAATTGTAGTGGCTATGTAAGTAGATTTATGTCTAAAGTAATCCAGTTAGGTTGGGGAGCATGCACTGGTACAATGCATTGCCACACCAACCATATGACAAAGCATCTTGGAATTCCAGTTGGTGACCCCCCAGGCCAACACAGGGTCCAGTCCCACTCTCCGGAAATAACCATCTATCTGCTGCAGATACGTGTTACGTGGGTGTCCCCTCGACCTGGTTCAGCCCTTTGGGTCCTCAGCAATGAGGATCCTGCAAGCCCGATCGACCTTAGGGTAGGTAATGCAGGAAATGTGCTTCATTTGGGTCATCAGAGACATGATAGTTGCTGCCAAAGTACTGTAAATGAACCTCTCAATGTGGTCAACATTCCCTCCGCAGACAGACACATTGCTGATGAAGAGTTCAGAAAAAAAGGCCTGGATCTCGATTTTTATCCAGGACACTTGCAAGCCCAGACTCTCCTTGTTCAGTCTCTCAAGAGCCCTAATCAGAGCCTTCATTGACTCATCGGCAAAGTCAAGATCAGTCACGATTCAAAGTCAAGATCCCGCAACTGGCCATGAGGATGTGATTGATCTCCTTCACTGCGCAACCAGTATTGGAGTGCCAAGTCAAAAGATATGACTCAGGGACCAGCTGGAACCAGGATCAGGCGACCCATTGCCCCTGACCTTTCACAAAGTCAAGGAACATGCAGCCACTTTCACCATGGTTGCCAGACCTGTGGGGACCAACACAATCCTCATAACCAGCCAAGTCAGTGCCAGTAGTTGCACTGAATTCACCCATGACCAGAGGAAGATCACCTCATGGGCACCCATCAACAAACAAGCAAAGTTGCAAATAAAATGTCTCCCTCACAAGATATTTCTCACCACAGTCAGTGCATATGCTGAGACAACAGACAAGACACCCAGAGAGTGCCTTAGCTTGAGCCCCATAATGCACTTGTTGACAGGAGTGACATCGGACACCATCTGGAGGAGCTGATCCACCACAGCAAAAGCTACTCCCTGAGTATGGCAGCCAGCAGGGCAAGCAGTCCAATAATAGATAAACAGAGGTTTGGCCATTCCCCGAGCTGTGTACCGCAGAGAGTCTCATGAGGCATGCGGCCTTCTTGTGGGCGGCTGCAGCAGAGCTACTCCTGCAGAGAGCAGAAAACAGTCAGGTCTCTTGACACTGGCTAGAGTGCCAATCTCGCCACCAAACCCCAAATTTTTCCCTGTAAGTTGGAGGACCACTTGCAGGGGTAACATCACACCCAGGACCACTTAAATAATCACACGTCATAAATTTCTTGCAAATCCGAAATCATATTTGTAAATGTGTAACTGTAAATGATAACAAACCTTTTTGTTTGAAGTACACTTCTACTGTGACATTTATGGCAATAGATTCGCACATTCAGTTCGCACTGTTCATCACACTCTTTGTTTACAGATTCCCATTTTAAGATAATTGTGCAGGCAGTTTGTAGTCTTTGTATGTTTTCTCCATGTTTGCTTTGATTTCCTCTGGGTTTGCCAGTGCCTTTGCATGGCTTCTCATGCAGGGTTTCTTCAGATGGGACCCATACTCACTCAGCCCTGTACCAGTCATGATCAGTGGATGGTAGGGCTGTAAAGATGCATTGAGATGAATCATTTATTAAGCATTCTGCATTGACAGAACGACAGAAGTGCGGTACGCTTTCAATTTGTATGTAAAGTTACCTTATTGAAAACCTTAATAATTAATAAAAGGCTGTGTGAAATGGAATTGAATGATCTCATGTTGATTATAGTTTCATGAATATTATCTTATTTGATTGTGCATACTGCAACGAGCTTGGTTAGTTAACAGCATAACACAAATAGCACGGCTTGTAACGCAGCGGTACATATAGCGTTTGTATCAGTCACGATTCTCATCCCACTGTGTTTGATGTTAGGGCGGAAGAAAGACTAAAAAGCTTATCTAAAAACGGGCAGATCGATCTGGCGCATTTATTGAGAAAACGCCATAAAGTGAGTCACTGAGGTAATTTAACGTACTTAAACTACCATATTAGTAAAAATGAGTAACAGTTAAATGGAAAGATAAATTTTACTTTATATATTTTAAGTATAACAGCAATAGTTACGGAAAAAAACGAACTGTACACAGCATGACCACTAAATCGCCTTATAAGGCGACGTGACGCCACACCTCTGACCCCGATACCCCGATATACCCCCCCAATGTTAATATAAAACCTACGCTCCTGGCTGGCACCCTGCGGCTGCATTGCGCACTGCACTTTCACAACTGCCGTTGCACCACTGGATTTTAATTTAATGTTTTGTAGAAAATACCTCCCATAAAAGACACAACTACTATGAAAATGGAGATGATTGTATTGGAAAATCAGCCATTTTCCACAGTGGGAGGATGGGGGACATCTGCCCATTCATCACTTAGAAGAGGTTTCAAAGCACGAGCGAACAACACGTTTATAGTTCATTATTACATCTGGCCAACAGATCAGATAAACTTTTTAAAAAAATGATTCACAGGATACAAATCCATGTAATGTCATATTCCACTAATGTGCATCAGCAAGTTTCACCGTCAGCAAATTTCCAGATCAATGCACCACTAGTTATTCTAGGTTTAAGTGGCCGATCAGGTAACTACTGTTATGTTTTTTATTCTGTACAATTCAGTAGTTTTTAACTTTTAACACTGGCCTACTGTCGCTGTTTAACAATAGCAAAAATGAATGATCTGAGATTTCACTTTGTATTCGATTAACAGTGTGTAATTTTGTTCCCAAGGTCTTATTTTGTGATTTTTTTCGGAGAAGTTAAACGTTTATTCAGTTTGCTGAATCGTGGTTTAAATGAAAGATTTGATTAATATAAAATGTTAATATTAAAAACATTTCAGTATCACAGGGCATTTGGCTAGCTAGCTTACCATGCAGTTACCTAGCCAACTAGCTAGCTCGTGTCTGTGTACCAGGAAAAGTACTGAAATATCAGAATGAGTGTAAATAACTGTAATGTCACAAAATGCAACCAGAATTATTTCTTCTTTTTGTCGTTTGTGCCTTAGGCGATCACCTATGTTGCCTATAGGGTGGTACGGCCCAGTCTAACCCAATTTATTCCACAGAAGGAAAACAAAATTAGGAATTCTTGTCAGCATATCAATCATAAATTCTAAATGAACGAGGGATATCGAAACTCAGTGGTAGGTTTCTTAGGAGACGAGTTGTTGAAATACCATTGATCTTGGGTAAAACGTGCCCACGAAGCTGTAATTCCGGATTTCACCACTACCACTTTACAAGTCTAAGCATTTCTCATTTACAAAAGGAACTGCATTCTAACACATTTTTTTTTAAGTACGACATTTAACCTCGAACGTTTAACCAGGAAATCTTATTGTCAAGCAACGTAAGATGTAAAACAAAGAAAACACACATTTGTCCCTAGGTCTGGTCTTACGATACATGCCATGAAGGCATGGTCTTATGAATCTGGTTTTACTTTCATTTTTTTTTCCCCCTTGCACATGTGGTTTGTTACAGCTTTAATTGCTTCTGATAACGCTTTCATGCTCCGTGTGGTCTGGATTATTTACATTTTACACAGCTTTGGGGATCAACTGAAGTTCATAAAAGAAGGTGACTCTCTTCCAAACACACCTTACAGGTACAGAGAAAGCATCACTGACTTTTGATTTATTTTAAAGAATCGTTATAAAAATTAATTTACACTTTATTCATACTAGATGGTCACGGATTAGATATTTTGAGAGATTAGATTATATAGCGTATTATATATAGCGGTTATGTTTAGTTATCAGTATAACTATATTATTAAAGTTGATTTACTAGTAAGACTGATCGATCCTGCGCTGCTACCTTTTTTGTCGCTTGCCAATCCTCCTGTTACATCTTCCACATGGTTTTCTGAATTCACAGTTGTATTAAGTGCAAATTTTAATCCATTTTTCTAGTTACAGCTCCAGTTCAGGAGTTTTCATTAAGTTATCGACAGATTTTCAAAAGATGTATGTTAAGAGAATAATAGTCACAGTTTGGACCTCCGAACAATTGAGAAAGACATTTTATTAGGCAAATTCAAATTAAAACTAAAAAGTAAACTTAAAAAAAGAAATATTAAATTCTGCTATTTGGTCATCACAGCGAAACGTCTCTCATGTACTGTAGGTTTGTACGTGACACTACCTGCATATACCAGTGTTTGAGTAATGGGCTTCTTCTATATATAACTATAGAAACCACAAGACAGATTGTTTCAAAACACACTTCTCTACTTTGGCTGAGAACAGTTTCTGTTTGATTATTCCTGATTTTCATTTGCATCCTACATTTCTTTTCATATCTTTGCTATTTTTCTGGGGCAACTAAATACAAATGAGATTATTTGTAATAACGGGAACACGTTTTTTTACAGACATACGCAATATAGTTATTTGAAAACATGTTTAGTACACTTACAGCAAAACTGGATACTGTATGCAGTAAAATCCCGTTATAGTTTAGTCGCTATAATGGATGAGGTCCGCTGGTCCCGGTCGTGCACCTTTAAGAACACGTAGGAAAAGCATCGGATATATAGCGGACTCGCATATAACGGGCAAACAATTTGCTCCCCAGGGCCGCTTTTAGCTATAGTTTTGTTCGACTATAATGGACATGCAGCTCCGCCTACAAGGCGTGTGGCGTGCCGGTGATATCCAGCGCAGATACGTAGGGGGGATTATTAATAGTCACGCATCTGGTCAGGTAAAGTTGGTTTACTACATGTACAATATAATAATCTATACCACAAGTGTGTCTGCTAGGGTATGGCATGAGTAAATGATGTCCTGTAGTTGTGTTCTGGGCATACAGCAACTCTGGATATAAGGACTTTGGATTTTACGGACTGTTTTGCCAAGGTCCCTTGAAGTCCGTTATAACGGGATTTACTCTATAATTGAAATTATGCCTTTTAAAATGGAAAAATATTTATTTGGCTGTCTGTATTTGTTCCTTTTCCTGCTGTGCAAAATTCCACCCAGCACAAGAAAAGGAAGTGGTCCAACAGTTTAGTCAATAACTCAAAATCCCCTAAGAGTACAGATATGTATATATATATATATATATATATATTAGATTCCAGCAGTTAGTACCTGAAAGTTGCAAGTTTTCAGATGAAGTGCATAGTTACTATGCCAACACTGCATATTTATGATATACGTACGTCATCAGAAATGTACACACCCAGTACGAACGTAATTGATAACGAGATAGAAAGTTGAACATTCAAACAAGCAATCATAAAGGAGTCAACCTGAAAGCAGAAAACCGAGATCTAAGAAATGGTTGTCAAGACAACCACAAGCAATATGTGGTGATTGTGAGGAACAAAAACAACTGTGACTGTGAGAATATGGAATAACGTTTCTTCATAGTAATAATAATAATAATAATAATAGAATTGCTTTTTTTGGGTATTTTCAGTACCATGCTTAAATAAGCTAAATAAGCTGTTTATTTCTTGTGTATTACTTAAGTAAAATTGTGGTGTAATTACAATATATGAAAGTGACTAGTGAGGAAAAAAATGTCATAAATTTGTTTCATATACCCCTTGCCGACTCATTTTTATGTCCCCGAACCCTGCTGAGGATGGCGTTGGTGGTTGGGGGGGGGGGTATGGCTGTCAGCAAGCGTGCACGGTGAAAGCAATCATTGCTTTATTGGACAGCACAGTCTGTTCATGGCCCCGCCTCTACGTCAGCAACTTGCATGCTTTATGTCGAAAAACCACAGACAGGAAACAGGAAGAGACGCCTGCACAGATGCGTACTCAGATTCTTATTAATCTGTCTAGAAAGAGAAGCACCTGACTGTCTGACTGTAAGTCACTCTGGAAATTCCACCTAGAAACTGAAAATATATGACATATAACAATTATATGTACACACACGCGCACACACACACACAATTATAAATTAATATGTATTTTGCTCCTGTCTGCATTGGATAATTTGATCGCTAACTAATATTCTTTTATCTAATATCACCTGTGCCGATGTTCTGACCAGTTGAGCTACCTATCGAGATGAGTTGTCAAGCCACCATCTTGGGATTAGGGTTAGGTTAGGGTTAGGTTTTAGGGGTTTTTTGGGGGTTAGGTTTAGGGTTAGAGCTATCGATTTGCACTACGGTAGCCTAACTCGACAAAGTAGCTCACCGCGACAGAACACCGGCAATGTAATTTGCCAGCGCCTATTAGCAGGATAGCGTCACTCCATTTTTTATTCTCTGGAAAACAAAAGATTGATCTGATGGACAAATCCAATTTTAATCATGAACATGGCGCGGGTCATGTAAGTAAAATATAAATCACAGGTTGTGTCACATTTTGATCTCGATTGATCCCTCAATACCTAAAAAAAACCTGAGAAAATTACTTTTTTGTCCTCGGTTTTACTAACCCAGGTAGTGAGAATTGGGAACTTTTTCATAATTGAAAGGACTGCTGCTCGATTAATGTCCAGGTTGTGTGCAAAAAGTAAAAGTAAACCAGCATAACTCAAGCAAAAGTGTGGTAAAAGTAGCGGCTTTCATTTTTTAAATTTCATGAGACATTTGCATTAACTTAATTTAGGGACATATTTATTTAGTCTAGGATGCATTGTGAATTTATGTTTTGTTGGAATCCATCGTGGTGGACACTGCACCTAAAATAATCCAATTTTAATCATAGTTTAAACTGGTTTAACAAATCCAGGGTTAAAATTAAGACGATCACAGTGTCATCACAATGTGTAGTTGACAAAGCAAAACTTATTTCCACCACGACTGACTTCTTATGGGTTCTCCTAGGTTGTAATTTGTCCTACCTCTCAGTCTTTGTTTTAATTTCAGTTGTATCCTGTTCCATTGGATTTTTTGGTAGCCATTTGCCTTTTCCTGCTGATTAGCATGGGACTCCTTCATGAGGGCTGCAGCATTGCATCAGTTCAAACACAATTACATGCTCTGACATAGCTGATGATTTTTTAAAGACTGACTTCTGTTTTTATCTATTGTATTTCTTGTGTTTGTCCAAAATAGTCCTTACCCAACCCAAAGAATATCTTAGAAATATCAACCAAGAAAAATTATTGAGAATCCAGAAGCATTATCATCATAATAACATAATGTATGCAAAATATATATGTTTATAATAACAATATATATGAATTATTCCATGTTGGTTTATGGAAAGTTAGAAACCTAACCGTTTCTGAGCCTGTGAAGTAACATAAGTAGGAACTCTAAGGCAGCATTTCCCAACCCAGTCCTTGGGGACCCCCAGACAGTCCACATTTTTGCTCCCTCCCAGGTCCCTGCCAAGCAGTCCACATTTTTGCACCCCTACTGGGAGCTGGGAGGAAGCGAAAATATGGACTGTCTGTGGGTCCCTGAGGACTGGATTGGGAAACACTATTCTAAGGTAATGCATGGAAAAAAATCACAACAAATCATTTTCCCTATTTCTTGTAAAACATCTGTTCTTGCTTTTTCCAGGGGGCTGAATCCTTCCATTCCACGCTCATTGTACATCTGTTACAGTGATACCCCATTATGAACAACACCACCAACAATACCTGTGTTGACATATCAAATAACCCCATCAGTAATCTGCTAATGGCCATATACATTGTGGCCTTTGTGTTGGGTGTAGTCCTCAACTTGATCACTTTGGGGCCCATCGTGCAGCAGGTACGCAGCCACAATGTTCTGGGGGTCTACTTGTTGAACGTTGCCATTTCGGACCTGCTTTACATCTTCACCATGCCCCTGTGGATCAATTACTATCACAATGATCATCGCTGGGAAATGGGCCCGAGGGCTTGTTGGCTAGCTGGTTTCGTCTTCTACTCTAACATGTATATCAGCACATACCTGCTGTGCTGCATCTCCGTGGACCGCTGTCTGACTGTCACCTACCCTCTGCAGGCCAGGGCATGTCGGCGACCAAGGTATGCCTGGACAGTCTGTGGCTTTGTCATTCTAGTTGTCATGATCATACATGCCTTGATACTTGCTCTGGACAAACAAGACACTCCCTTTGATGTTAACCACCGCTGTTACGAACACCTCCCCATGCCTTTGGAAGTAGCTCGCATGAACCTCATTCGAGCAAGTCTAGGCTTCCTTGTGCCACTTTTGGTGTTGGCCTCATGCTACTGGCAGATCTTTGGCAAGGTGCATCGCAGTGAAAGTTTGGATAAGCAAAGCAAACGCAAGGTCCAGCTTCTGTCCATGGGTGTGATTATCATCTTCTCTGTCTGCTTTGCTCCATACCACCTGCTGCTCATAGTGCGATCTATGGCCATGTTGTGGATGAAGAAGGAAATGTATTGTGCCTTTGAGCAGCATCTCTACTCCTACTTCTCTGGTGCATTGGCCATATCCAGCCTCAATAGCGTGATGGACCCTGTGCTCTACGTGCTCGTGAGCAATGGGGTCAAGGAGGAACTGAAGGTATATTTTATTCGAGGAAAGAGTAAGAACACCTGCAAGTCGCAGGCCACAATTGAAACGAAAACTTAACTCTGCTGAGGATGGACCAACCTCAACTCTCACTTGACAGAGAGAGTGACAGCTTGTGAAGTAAACGAAAGGTAAACTTATCTGAATGTGTGGGATGCCAGTTTCTGAATGATCTGGAATATGGCAAGTATTTGTAAAGTGTACCGATGTATAGTGCTTCTATTAAATGAACAATTTTTAATTCAGGAACATGTTGCATTTACCCCGCGACCCAATAGGATAAGCGGGTTGGAAAATGGATGGATGGATGGATGTTGCATTTAACAGTCTGACATTGAAACATATTACTGGATATTATTTTTGTCTTTATTAACGCATGTAAGCAATAAAATACATGTAACATCTGTAGATGTTTTCTTCATGTCAAGAACTTTGATATATCATGGAACAAATCACCTACTGAAAGACGCCCACATTGACGCTCTCCTGCCACTTGCAGAATGACACCTTGGTTGTTCTGGAGCTTGGCGGAAAAAGGTTTGTTGTGTGATAAAAGTACCACAGAACATCCTGGAAAAAGGTCGAAGTGCAGCACATCATAGGAGCACCACACCTACAGCAGAGTCTGGTGGCTGTGGCGTCCTTTAATGGTGACATACTTCTCCATCTGGCCCTAGAGGACTTGTGAGGACAGATTGGGTATTGCCAGACTCTGACAGATTATTAAAAGCCTGCTGTCCCCTGCCAGAAAATCAAAATTAGCATGACAATGACCCGAAGCACAGATCCAAGGCCACAGTGGGGTGACAAAAAAAAGTGCCGACCAGAGAAGCCATAAAGGCTGTAAACACAGATAGTCAGACAGGATCACAGAATAAAAGCCATGCGGCGATCAGTCTCGTATGCATGCAGGGAGGCTTTTCATGTGTGTAATAGCTTTGGCCCTCAGGGACGGATACCCAAATTCCTGTCGAGGGCCCTCGAGTTTTGATGATCTAGAACTCAGAATGAGAGGATTATAAGTAAGTCTGCCACCCTATCTGGTCCCATTTTGTTTTCCTGCTCCCGACTGTTAATTGCCTCTGCAGCTGCTTTCCACTCGGGTCGCCCACCGCCTGCTTCACAGCCACTTACCCGCAGACTCTGCTACGGCTCTGATCTCTAATTCGCTTCGGCCGCCATTCATGCTGAATGAGCTGTACGTAAGCTAAAGACCTTAGCCTTTTTAATAGGAGATAAATAAGTCGATATAGGGATCTGTTGTGACAGTTTGCCCGCTGAAAATCTAAGGTGACTAATGGCGACACCTTTCTCTAACCCCCACAACATTCGTGATGTTGATATTCTGCAGGCGAGCTCCAGGGACAAATAGTATTTGTAAAATCCGATTGTTAAGCCTGCCATAACGCGTGACGTAAAACTGTTTCCGGGGCCAAATAAACATTTTTTACATTACTTATTTTTTCTGCAAGGCATTGTTTATAATTCAGTTTTAAAGGGGGGCAAAAACCAAGTGGGTGAATAAGAGAATAAGTGTAGCTGTTTTTCGTGGAGGAATTATCGGTACATCAGTACACACTGGGCACATCATTTTCGGTTTGGGATGCATAGTGAAACAAATTTTTTGACATGGGTAGAATCTAAATTCACGAGTAGATGTTCAACATGGAAATCTATGCTGAATGCTAGCCTAAATCCTAGCCTGAATGCTAATTGTAACGGTGAGCTTTTTTACGGTTCATGTTGGTTACAGATAGTGCTAACGTGTTTGAGACGATGCCATCCGAGTTTGCGAACCACCGGAGAAAGGCAGAAACAGTTAGTCTGTCCGTGGCATTGAAGGAAATTCAGCTACAGATAGGTGACCATACTCGGTAGTAGAGAACATGGGGTTTAGTTCGTCATGAGTAGTATGACGTTAAATTTTTTTTAAACAGCATCTCTTATTATT
>JAODJW010000036.1:9505508-9518603 GCA_026777045.1 Hyperopisus bebe | reverse complement strand
CATTTTTGGCTTTGTATGCGAGCATCAGTGTTTTGAATCTGATGCGGGCAGTCACAGGAAGCCAGTGTAGAGAGCGTTATCGAGTTATCGAGGGGGATCGCAAGGTCCAGGAGGGGGGATGAGTCAGCTGGGATGTAAAGCAGTTCTGTTTTACCAGGGTTAAGTTTCAGTTGGTGAGCGGTCATCCAAGATGAGATATCTGTTAGACATGCAGATATCTTAGTGGAGACATGAGTGTCTGAAGGAGGGAAGGAGAGGATGAGTTGAATGTCATCTGCATAGCAGTGGTAAGAGAAGCCATGAGAGGATATGACCTCACCAAGAGATATGGTATAGAGGGAGAACAAGAGTGGGCCGAAGGTTTGATTGCAGCCAGTCAAAAAAAACAACACAATGATGACCATGAGTAAAAGTCTGACTTTTGGTTGCCTTAATTGCTTAAACTTTTGTCTGCTGCAAGTTTATTAGAATATATTCATTCTGGCACCTTGTCAAATGACTTGGTCTTAAGTTACATTACAGTAGGCAAGGTGTGGGAGTTACCCAAAATGACACTGACTTAAAATAGTGTGCTTAATTAAAGGTAGTCACAATAGCTTCTGTCAAAATAACTTTAACCATTATAATCCATCATTAGTCTGACATCCATATATATTTTTTTCGTCACTTAGATATAAATAAATGTATATAAATGTATATGTAAACAAATGCTAGTTTTTTTAATGAACTTACATTTGAAAATGTATGTGCTGACTCCATTCCAATAATTAAAAGACACGATGATTGGTTAAATTTAGCAAGTTTATTCACTTTAACAAGGCTATATTTGTACATGTGTACTAGTCTCACACAATACAGGTTATCTCACAAATGCTAATTAATATTAATGCAAGTCCAAAAATATACAGTAGTATGGCAGTAGAGACAGAAAGTGGTGAAAGCCAACTGTGTGTGTGTGTGTGTGTGTGTGTTAATATCTGTGTGTCTGACCTTATCTAATGGATCCAGTGGTTCTGTGTGCAGTTGAAAGGTATTAAAAGGGTACTCTGAGTCTTTCATCTCTAACATTGTGCAATGTGGGACAGCTACTCTATTTTGCAACATGTCTGTATTGAAACTTTGTAAAATCCTCTTTTCACCATCCAAAATGTTTGAGTGAGCCTGTGAGTGACTGGCAGACAAAGCATTTGAAAGTACTTTTCACATTAAGAATTCCACCTACAAAAGCCCATTTTTATGTCATTGGAACCAGACAGAACTGCTGACTGGTTTTCCCTTTTAGACTTCTTTAAAACACAAACGCCCCCCGTAATCCAGGTAGAATGGAAATAGAAAAGTTTTTTCTTTTTTTTCTTTCAAAAAAGCATGCATGCATCAGTTTGCAGAAGCAAAACAACAGGATTGTAAAGATGAAGGAAAATATAAATAAATGCCCATGCTTTACAAACAACACAATAAGCATTATCGCTGTTAGCTGCCATCACAAAATGTCAACTCCCTGCATCCATGTAGACAGTGTTTCTCCAGAACATTCTGTCTTCTGTCTTGGTCTTCAAACTTACTAGCAGCATGTTTATTACTGTGATAAGTAAACACTATAATCTAGGTGTATTCTAGGCTTTATGTACATATATTTTAAATCAAATGCAAATCTGAATACTTATTGTATGTATACTCTGAAAGTGTGGTTGCCATTTTTGTCACTAACTGTCACTTCCTCTCAGAAAGGACAGTCGTTTCGTATTATTCCAGGGAACAAATATACAAAAAGTTTATGAGCCAACAGCAGGATAAATATTTTATTAAAGTTCAATTGATGAGATTAACTATGTTATAGCCCCGCTCTTGAGTAAATTATTTTTCCGTGACCAGTACCAAAGACAAGCGTTACAGTTAAATCAAAAGCTTCTTCAGAAACATGATTTTGGAAAAGTAGTCTTGGTATATTCTCCGGTAGCTCCCCATGTATAAATCTGATTTTAAAGTTAAACATGATGGCAGATATACTTGAGTATAATGCTGTGGAGGCCACTTAATTGGTAGAAAAATTACCGGCAGTGCATATCTTAGAATTGCAGCCCCACAGGGAGCAAGAACTAATTAGGCATGAGAACACTGTGATAAGAAGAGCAAGCAACAGTGGCTCCAGGTAAAACATTGATATTGACGAAAATGGGACTGCGGACTCGATTTTGATTGTTTTGATTCATTTTTTAGTTCACACTGTTGTCGTTTGGTTTAATAATCTGCTTTCATAGCTTCCCCCCCTCCCCTGGCACTCCTTAGGTAATACTTAACGGAGACAATGGTTAACACGAGGTTCCAAATGCTCTTAACATAAATTAAATTTCAGTCTGACAAATAATAAAAAAAGAACAAAAAGTTCATGATGTTCTGTTACAGACAGGGGTCTGGTCAGAGGACCTGGAGCCTATCTGAGGCAGCTTAGGGAACAAGGTGGGGGTGCACCTCGGATGGGGTGCCAGGCCATAATACTGCACAGACATCCACTCACACATCATACACTTCAGGCCAGTTCAAATAACTGCTTGTTTTGGACTGCGAGTTGAAACCAGATTACTGGGATGACATGAAAACTCCAGACACACACAAAGCAGACATGGGATTCAAACCCACAACCTAACGGTGTGCCACAGTGCTGCCCACTGAGCCAGCACATTCCACAATTCTGAAATCCTCACCGATATAAACACATAATGATATATTTTCCACATATGTGAACTGCTTTTAAAATAACTCAAAAATAGTTCAAAAATCATCAGGATTGCATTGAAGAGAACCTATAACCCCATGTATCCCTGATTGCCAAGGTCACATCTGGTTTAAAAAAAAAATAAATAAAAAAAAATAAATAAATCACTGATGTGGATTTTGGTCTTGTGTACTTTGGAGCTTTTGCAAAGGTATTTTTAATTTCCAAATATAGCCCGGTTGTAAAAGCTGTTGTTGAGAGGCTATTCAAGCAGAGTGAAGAGTGCCCCCCCATCATGTAGCTAACAATCTGAGTCCCAGTGCTAAACGGTAATTGTCACCTCCTTCTGAGAATCACCGCTTGCACAGTGGCCTATTTCTGTTACAAACTGTTCTCCAACTGTGACTGCAGGCAGAGAGAGAGGACAAGAATTTTATTCACGGCGTATAATCCTGGGGGGGCCTAAGTGTCTCTCGAGGTTTAGAAAAAAGTGAGATGGAGATCACCTTCCTGTGATAACATTTAATGGCCAAGGAAAGAAAACAGCCGGATCAAGGGAAAAAAATGCATGGGCAAAACTGTGCTGTGGTCTGCGCAACAAAAAAGCTGTGCTGTGGTCTGCACAACAAAAGAGCTGTGAAGTATACAGAAAATATCCTGGTAGCCTATGCATGCTGTCTCTAGTTTACACAACACCACAACTACATTCTGGGGGCTACTCCAGGGCCAACAAGAAAGCTACAGGGTCCTAGAGGGATTTGGCCGCGGATGACCTGGGAATTTCCTGGCCCTCCTTGGTAAGGGGTTCAGACACAAGGCTGAGGCATGTAGCATTGTGGTGGGAGGTGCGCAGGGCGGCCAGGCTACCGGGCTGGCGCCGCGGGCAGAGATGCGCTCGCAGGTGCAGCCGGACCTTGCTGTGCAGCGAGGCGTAAATGAAGGGGTTGTAGCAGGTGGAGCTCATCGCCACTAGGTGGCAGCACACCTGCAGCACATTCACATAGCGCTTACCCACGATGTGGAATTCGCTGTCCAGATCCAGGAGAAGGTTGAGCACTTGCAGCGGCAGCCAGCAGAGGGCGAAGGCGAGCACGGAGGCCACCAGCAGGGAGAAGGTCTTGCGGCGCTTGCGGTTCCAGCGGTGCTGATTGTGCATGGGGGCGCCAGGGAGGGAGCGCTGGCGGAGGCGGGCCGTGATGGCGCAGTAGGAGATGCAGACGGACAGCAGGGGGATCATGTAGGAGGCCAAGAGCATGAGGCAGGAGTACAGGAAGCGCAGTCGCCTGGGGTCTGGCCAGAACTCCTCACACACCACCAGCTCCAGTCCGCTGGGCCTCAGATCCACGTAACGTGTATGTAGGGAGGGTGGAGCAGCGAGCAGCAGAGACAGGGCCCATACAACCAGCACCACAGCCCCACAAGCCCGCAGAGAAATCCGCTGCCGGACTGGGTAGGCCACCACCACGTATCGGTCCACGGCGATGGCAGTGAGGGAGAGCACGGAGGCAAAGACGGTGGCCGCTTGCAGCAAGGGTACCAGGTGGCACAGCGGCCGGCCGAATGCCCAGCCCTTGGCGTCGAAGGCGTATGAGGCGGTGAGGGGCACGCAGCTCAGGCACATCAGCAGGTCGCCAGCCGCCAGGTTGCCGATGAAGAAGTTGGTGGCGTTGTGCAGCTTCTTGTCACCGAGGATACAGGCCAGCAGGAAGGCATTGCCCATGCAGGCCACGACCACCAGGAGGCAGTAGAGAGGCACAAAGACCGGCTTGAAGCGCAAGAGCAATTGCAGGCCTGAGAACATGTCTAAGGGATCACTCTTGTTCAGGGGGGCTGTACTGTTTGCACGACCCAGCAGCACATCCATTGTCACGCATTGACAAGTGAGTCCTGTAGGGGGCGGCATAGACAAGATCTCATTTACACCACTGACAGATCAATTGACTGTCTTATGTCCCCACACCACTGATTGTTCCATTTGTGAGGGTGAAGCATCATTAAAAAGCTAAGCACGCTCACGATCAGCACATCAGCAAATCACGTTCACGCTGGTCATTTCTGGGGACTGATCTATTTGAATGATTTCATGAGGCAATCAGTCCAGCATTTGTGGACCATGCCATTTTAGATTTGTGATATAAGCTACTAATATGTAGAAAAGAAACTAGAAAGTTAGTTAAAAATTAAGTAAATCGAATACGATCTAACATTTTCGCATGTATTACTGTGATTATCCTGCATTTTATTTATAATAACACAGCAAATTATCGCACAACAATTAATAACGTAACATTATGTCGTGTCCAAAAATGAAAGCTTCTAGAAAACCATTCATTCTAATTGGATTCAGCCGTGCTGGGCTCTGAGTTGATGAAATCGACTGCCTGCGTATAAGTGTCCAGGATGACAATTGCCCAGATCGCACCTACGCCTCTGTGAAGAGCCTTAACAAAGGCACCAATTGATTGTGCACCCTGGCACTGATGCGGACCGCTTGAATCGCGCCCAACACAGGCGTAGTGATGCACCATTCAGCCAGCGGCGCAGGTGGGTCATTCCACGCTGTTACAGTGTAACAGGTTTCAGAAATCTGTGTTGCATTAACTGCTGGGATGCTGCCAACTGCCAGAGCTAGATGTACGATAAACCACTTCAGAAATAAACAACTAATGGAAAAACTGACAAGTAAGGGATCAGAATGGTTAGACGGTGGCTTTCCTGCAGCATGTTTTAGGGTATGCTGAAGAAATGGCTGGTATAACGTGTGATGAGAATGCATCTGCAATGGTAAGATTCTACAGTCTCCTCTAGAGAAAAGAATAAAAACCTGCTAACCTCTCTATCACAGATAACATTATAAGTAATTAATTAATCGTCTTTTTCAAGCTCAATTTAAGAACTTTACGATCAGGTGGCATTGCTGTAGCCATAAATTTAACCTCCAGTGATGATTCCATTTTTTGTGAGTTTACAGGAAAATGAGGATATATACGGTTCAGGAGAAAGAGAAATCCAGGATCCCAGAAGAAGAAACAGTTGAGTATGAAATGTCCCTAATTTATATCCCTCATCACCTGTGCCTCATCTCCAGTCCAACAGAACTGACTTCTGTTTTAGTCTCCTGACCAGATCCAACACCCAGTGTGCTTTTCTTACACAAAACATCCTGTCTTTTGTTCTCATTCTTTTCCATGCTTTTGGACAAACCCATCACCACGCTCATGCCCAAACAATGCCCCTACTGCCACCTCTCATCCCCATCTATGAGTCTCTTTAGCCGTCCTAATCAGAGCAAGTCACACACTCTCCACGTTATCTTGACTCAAAACGGGTGCTTGTTCATTCCTGGGGTCCAGGATACTACAAAATGATCAAACCCTTCCCACAAACAGGCCAGTACAGCTTCCAAGGTAAAATTCCACACAGCGACCATAGAAGAGATCTGTTATGATACAAGCACCCTGTGGACTAGCAGGGCAAATGGCCCCAGGGAACGTGTGTATTTCCAGCAGCTGTGGTGCTTCCCTCTAGAGTCATAACAAGACATCACTCGGCTCCCTGAGCTGAGAACTTTTACCTGAAGCTCAGCAGATGAATCCAATTGCCTGATAAGTTGTTGTGGTTGGCATGGCGTGTATTCAGTCCCCTGTGGGACCCTCATCTCATATGCCAGCCCAGTCCTCTTATAATATGCGATGATTGAATCCTGCCTTTTCCACACGCAGGGTAATAAAATCTACCCTGACAACATCTGTGATGTGGTGGTATTTGTGTTCCAAAATCATTAAAATCCTATACCATTACCAGTTATTAATTATTATTCTTTTTTTCATGTCATATACAAAGCATCAAAAATGATAAAAATCACAAAGATCAGATAACCTTTTATCAGTCAAGGCATTAAATAATACTCCAGTAATAGTAATTGTAGTAATACTAATTGTTTTCATTGATACAATGAAAACAAACTTAAACTAACACTATATAATTTCATAATTAAGTCTATGCAAAAGAGAAACTATGCTTAACCTATTTGGCTTCTAGCTTAATTCCTGCTGTGAAATTTGATTCCAATTAATCTGCTTATTTTTACTACAACAGCACCTGTTGCAATGGTAATGCGGCACTGTTGTGTACGACCAAGCAATGACTGATATACTCATCTGTTCATACATTCATATTCTTGGATGATATGGAAATGAAGATTACCTTCATTAAGAAAACAAAACCCTGTTGCTTTTCAACTTTAAAAAAAGCAAAAAAAAAAACAGATAAAGAGAGATTCAGTCTTTTTCAGATAAAGAGATTTCAAAATGAAATGATTATTTTGTTGTTGACTGTGTTAGAGGCAAACAAAATTGTGTGTGAAGTGTTGCATGAAAAAGGTGAGAGACGATACCTGGATGAAAGACTGATGTCCAAGCACGGGGTGAAGCTTCCCGGTAGCGTATCTTCTGCGGCTGTGATCTCCGTCTCTCTGTTATCCTGTATCTCTTGCCTCTAAGGGTGCATCCAGAGCTCACCGTCTGAGCCGACGTGTCTCTCTGCAGCACGAGGCTTTAAGTGCAGTTAAAGACAGCGCTTGGTTACCATTGAACATTCAGCATCAGGACCAGCGGTAAACTGAGAGCCTGCTGTTGCTTTCTCCCCAGACTTTGCCCCCACCTACCACCACATCCCTCAACTACCTCCAACCTCCTTGTCCTTCCCCATGGTCTGAATTTCGTCAATCCTCAGTTATACCTTTGATATTGCATTGATTTTTGACTATATCTTTGAAACATATTTGTCAGAGGTAATCTGTCTGATTGCAACTAATTTTTTCATGCATATTCCATCATTCCCTTATTCTGCTTAAAGTAACACACATTGCTAAATATAACCCTGGTACACTATGAGTGACCTTACCAATTATATACAGGAAATTAATTGCCTGTATTGCATTTTAATTTGTACTTAACAGTATTACAGTTATACATACATTTTAAATATAGTATTCACACATCAATTACATATTATTATTAATAACAGCACTAGCAAATCCATTTTAGTATATAAACATATTCTCTGTCCTGTTAGACTTGAGTGGTTACCTATGTAATGGCGCCACCTGTGTGTACATTTTGGCAAATACATGAGCACACTGGTGTCAGTCGCTGGAGAAAAAACTAGGAATATGCAGAAGATTATGGAGAGTAAGCTGACTCATAGTCCCTTATGTGCCCTTGTATGTTACTTAAATATGAGAATTGTACAGAGGCCCCAGATGATAGCTATATATGCAGTATGACTGATATAATGACACTGACTGTACCAGTATGGTATATGGTATCTGGTATGTCTTCTTTTCAATATTATTTGGCAAATATTCTACCTAGCAATTGACTGATGGAGGCCAAATCAGCACCTCAGGATTTCCAAAACTCCACAAAGTACACAGACATTTTCTCGAAAATGTGACTGAGTCTTAGGAATTTGTTCTTCACTTGTCTTACCGAAGCTTTAGTGGCTTCTGAATGTCTCTCCTCAAAGTATGAGCTGGCGGAGGCCGCAGCTAGAATTAGCTTCATATGTGTATCCAGTCTACAGATGGCTATGCTTTGAACTTTGGATAAAATATAGATAGCAAAGAAATGCTTTTTCTAGGTCAGTACACATGTGCACCAAGCATCATTACATTCATTGCTCAGTGATTCTTTCACTGTTGTACAAGGGCAAACCCAGTGCACCTTGTGTTTCAGATTTGTCATTATCGCTAATGGCACTATGACCAAAAACTGAGCACCTGACCTACTCGGTAGAGACTGTCAGCCACCATACTTATCAAAGGTATTTTTATGCACTTTTATACATTCAGTTTTAACAAAGGCCAGTATTTTAATAATCTGACAACAAATGCTGCAAATCACTTCTGGCCCATTAAGCCTACTGACACATCACTTGAAGATTAAGATTTGTCTGATATTATTTTCATGAATTTTTATGTGATTTCACCTTTTGCTGTGGTAGAGAGACACCCCGATGAAGGCAAATTCACAGCCATCTTGTCTCATGTACCTCGCAAGACATATAAAGTCATCCCTGCTTGACCCACACCTTCACTAAGGCTCCTTCATATGTTCTCCATCACACCAAGGGAGATTGTTGTCAGGCGCTTGAGTCCTCATTCTGAATCAGGGCCCAGTGAAACTGGATGGAGAAAATGATCAACTGGGGCACAAAAGGGCAAGTGTGAGCCCATGTTTTGGTCCATTGCTTTTACGGCCAAAGATTTATGGGTTGACGTCTTAGTTGACTCTCCCTGTCGCTCTTGTGTCCTTTTAAGCAGGGGTGGCTCTCTGTGGTAGCAGCAGCTATGGGGATGATTGCTGCCCAGCCCCGTGTGATTCACAGAAATCCCCACCCCCGCCCCTGGGGTTGTGGTGAGCCGGATTCAGCTCGCCTCAGGGGCCCTCATGGTTGCTGTCATGATAAAAGACAAACTTAGAAAAAAAATAGTTGCTAGAGGAGATTGTTCTTACCTGAGCTTCACTGAACAGACCAGGCCCACTTCCATGAAATCCTGCACGACAGGACTGAAGATGACCACTTCAAGACTATGGACTGAGAAAGTCTTAGCCACTGTTTATTTAATGATCTTTTCATTATTTTTATCTTCACTTCTTTAAATAAGTCAAGCCTTTCCATTTCTATCTTGATTTTCCGGTTAGATGACGAGGATAAGAGCTGACCTCAGCCTTTTTTGGTTCTAATGTTCTTTGCAGGAGCCCTGTCACTGACATGCTTTTTCAGGACAGAATATTACATCTATTTTTCACGATAATTGTGCATCCCATTCTTGATTCTTCCACCGCTCGCATGTTCTTGAAAAATGCATGAAAGAGCTTCAACAACATGCAGTGTTTGGGAACTGCTGGGATAAGATGCACAGTGGATGATCGCTTTGTTAAGAGTCCGATTTCACTCTTGCATCATAGAAGAATGCCACAAGTGTTATAAGCAGTATATGCTTCTTGGTGAATCATTTCCACAGCCTGGGAGAACTTTGGTATTTTGAAGTGAGCTGGTTAAGGATCAGAATGGCAAGTAGGAGAAAGTGGAGCTCTTTCAGGCAGGCTAGATGAATGTCTCTCCACTGCAGTATATTGATCCACTGGACCTGGAATACTGAAGGGGAGCACAAGTATGATCCATCAGCAGGGGTCAATTTAAGGGTGACTGTAGGCTCTGTTTGGCCATTTTCACTGTGCCCCTGTCCTTCATCTCTGCAGTTGTTGCGAAAAAAGTCAGTTCAATTTTACCCTAGTATACAAGTAAAAAAATTCCCTGAAGTTGGAATGAAGTCCAGGATTATTGACAGAAGGCTTTCAACGGTTTCAGGAATGCCAGGGTCAACTTTTGAATAGGGCTGATTGATATCACATCTCGATCTTACAAATTTATATACATTGCTAACTTTTGGGTGTCACAACATGCATCTCATTAATATTTTAGTCTAATCTGCTTTCCAAAATATGGGCATAAGCAAATGTCCATTTAGTACGGACGAGCTGGCATCCTGACAATGGTTTATGTCAGTTGGCATGTGGCTCAGGGGGCTATGCCTTTGGGCTTGTGATCAGTAGGTCGCCAATTTGAGCCCGGCCTCAGCACACCTGCGGGTCCTAGAGCACGGTCCTTAACTCCGAACTTTCTTGGGGGCTGCTATTGGTGGCTGCCCTTCGGAGCCAGCTTGCTTTAAGTTGGGGGAGGCATACAGAGAATTTCTCCACAGGGATCAATAAATGTATCAATTATTATTAAAGCCCTGTGATATCGTCCAGCCCCATTTTTGGACATTGGGCTGTTCCATTATGACACATAATTAGGGTGGCAGAGACATTCTTGCTGTACTCATATCTTTGTGGGGACCGCCCATTTGTCTCTATTGGCAAAACCCTAATCCCAACAATGTCCACCTTTACCCCTCCTTGTAGGGACATATGAAATGGTCACCATAATCTCAAAATAACAGGTTTATAATTACATTGTGGGGACATTTGCCCCCGCAATGTAATATATACATAACACCCACGATGTTGTAGTAAATTCAACAACACTTAAGATTCATATTGTAATGTAGAAACAAAGTACTACTAGTAACAGACTACCCATCTACTCTGCTATGCAAATGAAACGTTTAAAGCAAGGGTCACCAACATGGTGCCAGCTGACACCAGGATGCCCCCAAGGAGCACATGAGTCGCCCGCAGACTTGTTCTAAAAATAGCACAATTCACCAGTGACTAGCATATAAAATTTAAATTTATCCAGTTGCTATTCTTCTTTAATCACATTTGCATTTATATAGATTTGAAAATGACAATATCTTAAAAAAAAAGCATTGAAAACACGTTTATTATACATGAAGTTTAGATAAGTTTAGGAGGGCGTTTCAAACTGGTAGCCCGTCGTATGGCTCAGTACCTATGAAGTAGCTCTCAGTTTCAAAAAGGTTGGTGACCCCTGGTTTAAAGGAACCCATTTGTCCGCCCGCTACATTATGTAGCCAAGGGGTAGACAAAGGTGTCGCCTGTGTAATCCACTTCACAGCCCCTTAAGTGCTCACGGTATGGTGCACTTTGTAATTTCACAACAAAAGCTGAGCTTTCATGCATAATAATTACTGGGAGTATTTCTGCAGAATCAGGAAGCCCACCAGCAGGTAGGGGGTGGTGCTCACCGCAGGGTGGTCGTCCTCCCTTTACCACCCATACGGACACACAAGCACATGTGAAAGGAGGAAAGTGGTCATGACCGGATTGGGACTGAATTTCTGACTGGTTAAGCCCCCGGATAGCTCGATATAAAATTACACAAACAATCACACTATTATTATATGTTGCTATTACCATATCCATTATCTAGGGCAGGGGTGTCAAACTCCAATCCCGGAGGGCCAGAGCCCTGTGTAGCTTAGTTCTTTCCCTGTTCCACCACAAATTATTCAGCTCAAGAGCTGTGTGGTCATTAGCACAAGGAGTTATAAGGAATTAAATCAGGTGTGTTAAATGAGGGGAAACCCAAAAATGTGCAGGGCTCCGGCCCCCCGAGGACTGGACTGTGACACCCCTGATCTAGGGTATTGAACGCACATTCTTACCTACACATTTTATTTTTGCGTTCATGCAATTTTTACGGCATATTTCACCAATATCAATAAAGCTTGGAACAGCTTTGACGTAAATAAGGAAGCTTCATCAAAATGTGCAATAAATATATGATCTGCAAATTCCAAAACATCTTTAATAAATCACTTCTAACTTATTTTTACCCTAACATTAACAACGTTTCCATTCGAATAGGTCTCGACAGTGCGAAATTAAACCAACTTCCCAGCAGATTCAAACTTATTTTGTGGTGTTGTAGGGAAAAAATACGCTGTTGTCAATGCTGTTTACCATATGGTGGTCCATTCTGCACTAACATGCGTTCTGGCGTAAACCACATGTCAAATGCCGTAATACACATATAAACATGACATACCGAACACCGTTGGCTGGAATTTTTACGTGTCTAGGGGGTAAAACATGCCACATGGAGATGATTTTTTTTCCATGGTTTATACCCTGACGGCGTTCCCCAGGTTCGATGTTTCTGTAATGCAACTAATTGTAACTTAAGCCACTGTAAAGACATTCATAGAACACTTGATCTAATTGCAAGTTCAATCACCACCCTCCCCCCCCTTCAAAGTGACTGATAGAGCACCATTATTATGAACAGTGGCATTATGAAATGAATGGTTTGGGCAATACATTACTGTGGAAAACTTTATTGTGAAATATAATTCGAATCATTTAAGTAATCACATAAAATAATACTTTATACCTTCTTGCTGTGACCCCCTTCCCTTCCAGTCATATCTAACTTGAGTAATTTAACTTTAGTCAACTTAACAGCTACAAAGATCATTGCTAAATTAATTAAACTTTGTTAAATGCTGATTTATATGTAAACAAATATGTAGTGTTCCATGTTAAGGTGGAATATTTTAAACATTGATCTGTGGGATCTGGGTTCGAGTCTCTGCCTGGGTTCCGTGTGTGGAGTTTGCATGTTCTCCCCATGTTCTCGTGTGGTTTCCTCTGGGTTCTCTGGTTTCCCCCCACAGTCCAAAGACATGCTGAGGCTAACTGGAGCTACTAAATTGTCTATAGGTGTGAGTGTGTCCAGACCCCCATCCTGGGTTGTTCCCTGCTTCGTGCCCATTGCTTCCAGGATAGGCTCCAGACCCCCTGTGACCCAGTAGGATATGGATGGATGGATGGATATATACACTCACCTAAAGGATTATTAGGAACACCATACTAATACGGTGTTTGACCCCCTTTCGCCTTCAGAAC
>JAODJW010000036.1:9493691-9505408 GCA_026777045.1 Hyperopisus bebe | reverse complement strand
TAAAAATCCAAACCAGGATTTTGTTTCAACCAACCAGTTGAGTACTCTGTGACTGTGACTCTTTATGCTCAACTGGTAGGTTGAAACGAAATCCTGGTTTGGATTTTTACTTTCTGGACCTGAAATCTCCACCTCTGGTTGGCACAGTGATTTCACCACTGGCCTCTTGAGCAAGGCCCTTAATCCCGATTTCTTCAGGGACTGGATGACTCTCCTGTCTCCTCTCCTGTCTATATCACTTTGGAAGAAAGTGTCTGCTAAATAAAAAGGGTAAAATTAGCAACAAGCTAACAAAATCCAGCTCCTTTCTTTCATGTAAACAAACTATTTGTGTAATAGCCTTACATCCATGTCACCTGAAATTTAATCAAACCTGGAAGTCCAGCACATATAGTGACCAGTGAAATTTGCTTGTTCAGTGGCTGTTGATTGACACATTTTAATAATAATAAATACTTTTAATGATCCCCATGGGGAAATTGTCTTCATGCCTCCCTTGACTTGCTCATTGTAGAATAGGCTGTTTGTGAAGGGCAGCCACCTGTTGGGGCACCATGGGAGCTGGGGGTTAAGGGCCTTGCTTAAGGATCCATAGATATCCCGAGGGTGGGTTTGAACCCATGACCTTCTATTTACAGGCATACAGGCTTAGCCCACTGAGGGACACACTGTCCCCACAGTCTTGATTTGTGTAGCAGTCTGTTGGTTTGGCTTCCCTTTTAATCCCCATTTTGCCTAGTTTATTTATTACTGTCTGGCCTAGTCCATGCCATGATATATAGGACATTGCTGGCCGAAGCCAATTTGGCACCTTGGGGAAACTTTACTACCAACTCTCCCCTTCTTTCTGGCAAACTTCACTGTGCAGTTTCACTTTGTTGGCAGTTTGCCAGGCCGCCACCCTCAGCAGCCACCAATGTCACCTATGTTGTGCAATGCGCTGTTATGCAATGGTGTACTTGCTAAGGTATTCTGTGCAGGATATTTAAGTCTGATGAGGTTGTTATTGATGCTCTGATTGCTGTGCCCATGTGCAGCAGTCACTATGTTCTCTCAAATAGTGTAAAACTATAGAACTTTGGCACCTGTCTCCTACAGTTTTTCCATCTAGAAGTTCAGTTCCACCTGTCAAATTTTCCACCCATTAAGGAGAAGAGTGTTTGTATTTTTCTTTTTGATATTCCACCTGCATCCCTCTTTTTTATCTCTTTCTGTCAGTTTTCCTATAGGCTTCTATTTCTCTTTTTGATATTCCACCCGCATCCCTCTTCATCCCATAGACTTATAAGGGGAAATTAGTTAGTCGCTGAACTTGCTGAAGACATCTAGTATGCAGCGCAAAAGTATTCACCCAACTTTCATCCGTTTAACCATCTTTCATCCCTTTTTCGTGATCTGGCTATTTTCCTCTCATTGACTTCAATTCATTTTTATCCTAGTTTTGCACCTAGAAACTCCATTCCACCTCTCTGACGTTCCACACATCACCTGTGCTTGTATTTCTTTTTGATTTTGCACCCTTTCATCCTACTTTCCATCACATTCCATCAAATTTTCCCAATACAAAAAAGGAGTAATGAAAAAGATTGGATGAAGGAGGGTTAAAGGGATAAAAGTTGGTTGAATACTTTTGAGCTTTTATGCGCATGGCAATCAAATGTTTCCGCCAGAAAATGCCCTTTCTAGTCATTAACTAATATTCTACTACATATTGTGACATTGGTAAGAAAAATTCAAAAACCACTTTATAGACATGTGAACTCTAGGTGTTATTCTGCTAATTCCTATCCTAGCTCTATCGACCACCACCTCTGTGGGAAAATTATTTAAATTATATACGAGAAGTGCCTCTTTGTCTGACTGGAGGATGGTGACATCATCGCTATGACAGGAGAGCTGATCGGTATGAATATATTGCCCCACTGTCATGACCTGCGCGTCCAGTCCTCATGTGTGCCACGCCCTCCTCGTTAACCCCGTGTCAATTCCCATCGTATCAGCTGGCTTGTGTTATGTCCTGCATTTAATCCGCGTTCAAGTCTCTTTCCCCAAGTCTGTCAATGACGTTTGTGGAAGTCTGTACCCTGTTTGTCCATCTGCCCTCAATAAATCCCTTTGCCTTGCATTTATGGCTGCCGAACTCGTTCGCCCTCCTCTCAGTTGCAACACCCACAACCCTGACCAGAATAAGCAGCTGAGAAAGAAAAGGATGGATGAGTACATTGTATAGGAATTAAATGAACAGGTAACCAGGGTCTTATCTTCATGGCTGCAGCCCACCCAAGCGGAGTATCTGCCCACCCAACAGAGACAGACCAAATTTGATCAATCATTAGTGATTTAACAGAATAGTTCCTACACCCCCAGGGTGGATAATTTTTACCCACTGGGGGACCACCCATGACCCAACTTGAGTACAGGTGCCCACCCAACATTCCCAAATGCCCACCCCAGGATGACATCTTGGCAGCACCACTGCATGGCAGCACCCTAGTCAGGAGACACATTTTTTGGGATTTTAGGTCCATTATTTTGGACAGCTGGGCCCTTAAGCCACGGCCCAATGACCCTGAGCTGGAGGCAGATAATTACCCAGGTTGTAGCTGCCTGCTGGAAGCAGGGGTCCCCTACGAAAGGACACACCCAGGTGTGCTGGGACATGCAGGACATAACTCCCTGAAATTTCACACATAACTGCAATTTTCTAAAGTCGAATGTTTTAAAACCTCCCATTTTTGTCAGCATTTCCTCTATCTCCCTTGTTTAAGTTTTTTTCTTTGCCCTACTTTTTGCTACGAACGCCGCAGTCCCTCTCTCTTCTCCCTCATCTCCCTGATCTACGAGGAGCCCACACATAGCACGGACACTGGCAGTCGCCTTCAGCCACTCCGAAATTCCCTTGCTGTGTTGCACCAGTTTCTTTTTAATTTTTAAATTTTTTAAAATCCGCCTCTTCGGGGCTTGGACTCGTGCCCCCGCCGTCGCCTGTGTACTTTTTGTACTCTAACCCCCCCACAGTATGTATTTTTAAAAAAATGCTCCATTTGTTTTTCACTTAAATATTGTTTGTTTTTTACGAAGGAAAATTAAATATTTATAAGTATAAGTGTTTTTTTATTGTTTTAAGGTGGAAGAAATGTCTGACTTAATTTCCATGATCTGAAATTTCTATAATAGAATTATATGCACACTCTCGCTAAAAAACGTTTACAAAACACAGAAGAACAAGTATATGAGTATGATGTGTGGCTCATTAGATTGTGACTAATGAAATTTAATGGCAGGTAATGTGTAGAGGGAGCTTGTAAACCATAATTACATTTTCTCTATCTCATGTCTGAGATATTGAAAGTAAAAGTAGCTGATTTTTTGCACACATCACTACAGCTGGTTTTGCTTTAATAACCAATGCGATGCAAGAATTTTCTAATATTGTCATGCTCTGATAAATCCAACAGTGGCCGCCCCCCCCCCACCCTCTCCTGAATTCCTGGACCTTATGATTTCATGCATTATACACCTGGTTTAATTACACAAAGCACCCTTGCATTGCCATTTTACCTTATTTTAGGGACATTTACGACTTTTTCCAGAACATTTTTAAAATAATAGTGACCATTATTATTAGGAAGAATAAAGAACATTTGACCCATCACACAAAGAGCTGGATAAATTCAAAACATTTTATGTAAATTTATATAATCAGAAATTTCATTATTTTGTAAAAAATATAAAATGTCTAGTACAGATGGTGTCTTCACTTACTTTACTTGTACCTTAAATTTAATTAATCATGGCTTGTGTATCTGTTCCAGGTATACTGGTCCTCACTGTCTCTGATGAGGTTTCACATTTTGCTGATTATAAAAATAAGGAGAAGTTGTTTAGCTGAAGCAATTTGTGAAAAGGTTTGAAGGATGCATAGGAAGCAATGCTGATCAATCTCATTTAGTGTTTGGGTTTTTACGTGAATGGAATTCCAACCCATTTGATGCAAGTGAATCCCATAAATATTGTCAGGTGGTCATTTATGTTCCTTAAAAATATACTATAGATTTGAAATGTATTTAAATGTACAGCAATCTGTCATGTGGCATCTAAAGGTAGGGAGATTGTGTGGCACAGAAGGCTTTCAATAGATCAGGCCTTAAATCAAACTCTTCCTCTCAATAGCGTTGCAATTAAATCTTTTTTATATTTACCACAGGGTGGCACTATAGTATGTATTTCAGGACTGGTTTTCAGCAAGATATCGAGTGTATTTTGAACCTGGCATAAAGTACATCTGAATATGAATTAATTAATAACTGATTCATTAAAGCTTCCAGTTATTGTGCTTTTATGGGCAAAAATGTGCTTGTTAATGTAGGTGCGTGTGTACTATATGGACAAAAGTATGGGGACAAACCTCTGAATCATTGATTTCAGGAGTTTCATTCTGAACCATTGCCACAGGTGTATAAAATTAAGCACCTAGGCATGCAGTCAGGTTAACAAACATCTGCTTGAAGAGTACTGTCATAGGATGCCACCTTTGCAATAAGACAGTTTGTGGATGTTTTTGCCTGATTGGTATTCCACAGTCAACTGTAAGTGGTATTATTGCCAAGTGGATGCGTTTAGGAACAATGGAAATGCAGACCATGAAGTGGCAGCGCATGGAACGTAGCAGCGGAGTCGCCGAGTGCTGAGGTACATAGAGTGTAAAAGCTGCCAATGCTGTATTGGCTCAATAACTGCAGAGTTGCACGCTTCCTCTGGCATTAACCCGGCATAAAAACTCTTTGCTGGGAGCTTCATGGACTGGCCGAATAGCTGCATGCAAGCCTTACATCACCATGCGCAATGCCAAGCATCAGATGGTAAAGCAATGGAAACGTGTTTTGTGGAGTGACGAATCATGCTTCTCTGTCTAGGAGTCTGGTGGACAAGTCTGGGTTTGGTAGATGCCAGGAGAATGGTACCCAGCTGCATCGTGCCAACTATAAAGTTTGGTGGAGGAGGGTTAATGGTATGGGGTTGTTCTTCATGGGGTGGGGGCTATGCGCCTCACTTCTTAAGCTTCCAACTTTCTGGGAACGGTTTGGGGAAGGCCTTTTTCTGTTCTGAAGAACCTGACTGATCTGCACAGAGCCCTGACCTCAAACCCATCGAACACTTGAGTTAGAACGGAGATTGTGAGCCAGGCCTTCACGTCAAACATCAGTGCCTGACCTCACAAATGCTCTTCTGGACGAATGGGCAAAAATTCCCACAGACAGTCGGTGGGGCCAACTCTATATTGATGCCTATGGATTCAGAATGGAATGCATTAAAAGTTCCTGTAGGTATAATGGCCACGTGTCCCAATACTTTTGTCCTTATAGTGTATGTGGGTGGCAATGTGACCTGAAATTGAGTTTATTTTTATATGTACAGGGGTTGGAGAATGAAACTGAAACACCTGATTTTAAACCACGGTAATTTATTAATATGGTGTAAGGCCTCTTTTGCGGCCAGTACAGCAACAATTTGTTTAGGGAATAACAGATACACATCCTCCACAGTGGCCAGAGGGATTTTGAGTCGTTCCTCTTGCAGAACAGTGGCCAGGTCACTGCGTGATGTTGGTGCAGGAAAACGTTTCCTGACTCGCTCCTCCAAAACATCCCAAAGTGGCTCAGTAATATTCAGATCAGGTGACTGCAGACCATGGGAGATGTTCATGTTCATGTTCATGAAATCACTCTGTCATCAGTCTCACTGTGTGTATTGGTGCATTATCATCCTGAGACATAGCACCACCTTCAGGGTACAATGTTTGAAACTCTGGGTGAACATGGTGCTCCAGAATGAAGTCCTTGACAGTGACGCACCTACCCAAGTGTTGGGTCTAGGGAATGGCATGACATTGCAGCCAAAACCATCACTGATCCACCCCTGTATTGCATACGCAACAGTCTGGGTGGTAAGTCTTTTTGCGGCTTCTCCACACCATAACTCTCCTGGATGCGGGAAAGACAGTGAAGGTGGACTCATCAGAGAAGAATACGTTTCACATTGTCCACAGCCCAAGATTTGTGTGGCTGGCACCATTGACACTGACGTTTTGCATGAGTGACCAAAGGTTTGTCAATAGCAGCCTGACCATGAATACTGACCCTGTGGAGCTTCTGACCAACTGTTTTGGTGGAAACAGGACAGTCGAACCACACATTTAATTCTGCAGTCACTTGGGCAGCTGTAGTTGTATGTTTTTTGGATACAATCCGGGTTAAGACACAGATATCCCTTTCAGACCACATCCACAGTTACTCCTTCGTGGTGGCATGCTGACGTTACCCTGGGTAACGTGGCTCTCTATACACCATAATGACTTGCTACGCTGGTCACAGATGCATCAGCGAGTCACGCACCAAAAATTTGTCCCCTTTTGAAATTTGATATGTCACATGTTTTGTTATGTGTACTGCAATATTTTACGTAGAACAGTGCTATTGCTCTGCTAATTCAGCATTCAACACTGCCCTTACTGATGGAGTGTGTAATCAGTGAAAAATGGCCACTAGGCCACACATATACAGGCATGAAACCTCGAACGCTATATGGGCCAGTGTTTCAATTTCATTGTCCAACCCCTGTATGTATATATCATATACAATGTTTTCAAGCTATAATGCATTTTTAATTGACATTGAATTTTGCAATGTTTTGCTAAGTAGAAATATGATGTGTCAATGACCTCAGGCATGGTCATGATGAATGTTGTGAGGTCATCCACTACAGCACAGCCTGCCTGGGTGTGAGATCTTGCCTTCTGTGGTAATGGCACATGAGCTTGGCTGTATCCCATTGTGTGTTCAGTTCAGGTGATATTAGCGCTCTGTCAGAGGGCAGGCTTGAGAAAGGCTGTCTGGCCATTGTTTTGCAGCAGTACCTGTGTATAACGTGGATGTGTTTATATGGCAAGCTGACAACTCACATTAATCACAGTGCTTGCCTGCTCTCGCTTAATTATCTCTAAATAAATAATCCATTACCGCAGAGTCGGCGACTGTCAGTAACCTTAACCCCAAAGACATGGGACGTGGGTCCACCCTCCCTCTCCCCGCTCACGCTCCGTCGTTTCCTTATGCTGTCATGTTGGCTCACCTCTTATTTTCTTTTTTTTTGACATCACACACGCAAAATTAAAAAACAGACACCTTATTTTTCTCATGACATTCACAGAAATCAAAACCCACTAGTTTTTTTTTTTACAGGTAATTGTTGCATCACATTTTTGCACCAGCTTGCACAGAAGCTAATTTAACATAGACATATACACGTCGAGTTGAGAGTTATACAGATATTTAGTTATTTATAAAGAAATCAAAGTAGAGTACATTCCCGGTATTTAAACTTTCTTTTGCTTAAATTTTCCACACTTTGTGCACTATGACACTAAAGAGAGAGCGGCACTGTTAACAGCATGGCCTCGCACCTCTAGAGACCTGGGTTCGATTCCCTGCCCTAGCTCTGTATGTGGAGTTTGCATGTTCTTCCCATGACTCCTGGGGTCTCCTCCAGGTTCGCCAGTTACCCACTGCAGCCAAAAACATACTAAGGTGACCTGCAGTTACCAAATTGTCTGTAGGTGTGAGTATTTGTGCTGAATTTTGTGTGTTCCCTACAATGGGTTGGTCCCCCGTCCTGGGTTATTCCTAGGATCCTCCGGGACCCCTGCGACACCTGCGTAGGATAAGCTGGTATAGAAAATGACAGGACAGGCGCTGTAGTGGATACTTCAAAAACGCCCAACATCTACCGGTTCATTTCCACCGATGCTGCCCAATGCAGACAAAGCACACTGACATTTATGGGTGGTGCTGCTGGGCCAACACTGTGGGGTTCGAATGGCATCAGTGGCACATGCCAGCCACACTCCCTCTGAAAGACACGGTATTCAGTCGTAATAAAAATGCTAACAATGTCAAGCTAGAATTAGAGTACTGAACTACAGAGGAACTATAGGGCTACAGTCTTTGCAGGAGAACTAGGTATTAATAAAGCTGTATTTAAATATTAATGCAACTTAATATGTAGGAAAAAAAATACACTGAAACAGATGCTCATTTCTGTTTTGTAAAGAATATGAAGCTGGAATTTATGCAAGTCAGATGCATGTTTTATAAAAGGCCTTGGTTAGATGGAGAGACAGTATGAATTTTGTTGAGGCTTTACCATGTTTTTGTATCAGGCATCACTGACACCCCCAGCGTTTCCCTTGCGTAGAGCACATATATGTAAAATTTGTATATGCAAATTGTAAACGGAAGTCTGGGCGTCGAAGAGAGCACCTCGCAAAGCAGCGCGTGAGTAAAGCTTGTCCCTGAAAGTGCATCATTACGCAGAGAAACAGATTTTCTGCTTCTTGCTGACGTGGCAGTTTTTTTCAAGTAATTGATGCACTTTACTTTGAAGTGTTGCCGCAGTGCTTCATGTGTGTCACTGGAATCGCGTTTTTTTTCCAGTTACGTTTGTCCTTTGAGTGAGGCAGTGGGCAGTGCTGATGCAGCAGCTGCTCTATTTCATCTGTGTGGGACAGCGGGCAGGTGAGCGTTCCCATATGCCCACAACTGCAGGGCCGGGGTTGGGGGGGAGGGGTTAGCTGTAGGATAATGGGGGCGGGAGGGTAGGAGGCTATCTTGTAGTGTAGTGTTACGGCGAGATCAAATGAAGTCAGCATTTCGGATAGCTACACACAAGGGCAAAGACTCCATGATGTCAGCAAATTAATACATCAAAATAGGGAAGTCAGTGTTTAGAAAAAGATCATGCTAGATTAGATTCAACTGTACTGCCACTGCGTGATGTAGAGAAGATGAGATGAAGTTTCACATCAAATCCGAAAGTACAAAACACTGCAAAAGTGCCTGAAACTGCTATGCAATATATACAAGTGTGAAAACTAGAAAAGTATACATCTACACAAGGGTATACACTGTGAATATATATGCATGTATATGAGTGTGTGTGTACGTGAGAGTGTGGAGTATGTTTACGAAATGTTCCCCACAATGTAATTAAAAACCTGTTATTTAACATTGTGGGGACCATTTTTCAGGTCCCCACAAAGATCCGTGGATGCAATCAGAAATCTAACAATGCCAAAAGTCCCCTATTTTGTTTGGTCACTTATGGTTAAGGTTAAGGCTGCATAGGGGTTAAGGTCATCATGTTGGGATTAGAGTTTTTCCCATAGAAATGAATGGAGAGTCCCCACAAGTCTATAGTTATGGGAGGGATTGGGGGAAAATTAGAAGTGGTGTTGGGATGATCTGCAGGGACACAGCTGCAGGAAAGAAGATGTTCATAAGCCTGCCGGTGCGGAACTGGAAGCTTCTGTTCCTCCTTCCATATGGAGCAGGGTACGCAGCCTGTGGTCTGGGTGGGAGGGGATCTCCAGTGATGTTACTTGTCTTATTCAAGCAGCGTAGCAACCTGTAAAAAGTTATCTGCAAAATCAAATCACATGTAGAAAAATATGGTAGATTTTGACGTATCTGTGGGTTATGTGGCTGTTGGGCTGTTAGAGGAGTTGGAGCAGAGGGAAAGCAAAGGGATGGTTGAGAGATAAGATCTGGCCATTAAAGCCCAGAGGAAACTTTTCAGATGTCCAACATGCTTTTACATGCCCGTACACAGGGGGCTACTGCGTTAGCAGTTAACCGAACACAGCTGAGTGAAACTTCAGCCCCTGTAGCTCTTGTGTTTGCTCAGCCACGCGTAGCACTTGCTAGTTGCATCGTTACCGTCACCTATGTTGTTTCCATGGGAAAATGTTGGTGCAACAAAAAATTGTTTAGACCGTTTACCTGTTAATGATAGTTTCCTTAAGAAAGGGATCAGTATCAGCACAATTCAGATGTGGCTGACGATACACACGCCTTTGTGTGTTTTTAATAAAAAACTGCAAGGCTTAACTGTCAGGATTTGGTCTGAGGCTTCATGTTTTTTTGGCCCTTCAAGAACAAATCAGCCATCTTTCTCCTTCGTGGATACCTTTATTGTTGTTAATAAAATGGTCAGTTATGTAATGGTTACCTTGACCTGGTTTACAAGGTCGCATTGGATGATTGAAGGTATTTGAGTACAAAACCTGAACAGGTGTCAGTTCTGAACAAGCTGAGCTGGTTTCACCATATTTGGTTAAAGATATGTGTAATCCTCTCTCCAGAGCAGATAACACAAAAAAACGCTTCTGTTAAGTTATTACTATCCCCAAACTTTGGTTACGTTAGATGTGTGACTTTGGGGTCAAATAGTTACATGCGCTGAAAATGATGAAGTCGCTCCTTAGCGTATGTTGCTGTAATGTTATGCCCACCACTAGATGCCGCTCATGCTTAGATCAAATTACAGCTTGATACGTTTTTCTTCCTTAGATGCAGCTTTCACGCATCGCATTTGCCGTCTTTATTAATTTGTACAGCTTGATATCTTGTCGGACTGCGTTTAGCAGTAATGTACACCTCTTGATGGGTACCAGGTTGGCTGATACAGCCGTTAGGCTGATATAATAAAATGGAGTTTGTTGTGAGGTCGACAAATGAAGATTTGTGCGTTAGCTTTATTGATTTGTTTATCGTTTTGTTTCTAGTTATTTTTTGTACTTTCAATTGTGACGGATATTCTGCCACTTAATAAGTAAGTCTTGTAAATGTAAGAAAAGGATCTAGGCGACCTTCTGCTCTTATTGAATTTTACACTGCATTCCTACTGGACACTATCAGCGCTTGGACAGTGGTGATACTGGTTTACAGTTGTATTTTTCACATCATTTCATATCACTTTTCATTTTGATAGATGAATGAAATTTTAGTACAAATGTAGCACTTCCATCAGTCCACCTTCAAACCTCTTATTCTGTTTATGGCCTTTAACACTTCAGTAAAAGGTATTTTTTAATGCACTCAGAATATTAGGTAGTGTTTCAGTTCATCTTAGTAATTCATTCTTGGTTGCATGCATTTCTCTTGCCAACCGTCTTTACCATGGATAATTTAAAGCCGATTTATTAAAAGGTCATTTATACAGCTTGGTTCTACAACTATGTATTGTAATATATGGAATCGTTCTATTATTCACCGTGGGTCAGATTATAAAAATGGTACAAACATCAAATCTTATCTTCAGAAATGGGCAGACAATGCTGTAAATTAACCCACTAATGTGATGTGGGAGTATGTAACTGGTTATCTGATTTTTTATATTTTTCATACATAAGGTGACAATGGCATGAATTGCATACAAGCACACTTTTGTCCTTGGGTGCTTATGGGAATTTTTTTTATCCATGGTATCTTGAAATTAGAGAACTAAAGATTTCAGTGGATCTGTTGCATTCAAAATTGGATTAGAACATTATTTATAGAAGATGTTTCTTTCTTAGCATATATAGCTCAGTGGCTGTCTGACCTGTATTGTTTTGCATTGTTATGCTTCTGCGTGAGTGTTTGTCTTCTCCTCTGTGGAGCACTCAGCTTCATTCTTCTCTGATGTCCTTTGTATCCGAATGCCCTCCTCTTCCGTGCTAGTGCTGCCCCTCCACCTTTCCTCCACTCCTTGTGCCACTCTCCTTCCCCCTAGCCTCCGCAAAAAACGAAGCAAGATTAGAAAACCGCCAATGAGCCCCCGCCACCCCCCCCCCCCCCCCCCCCCCCCCCCCCCCCCCCCCCCCCCACCCCCCCCCCCCC
>JAODJW010000036.1:9467936-9479773 GCA_026777045.1 Hyperopisus bebe | reverse complement strand
TTTTAACACCAGCTGTGGGCTCGTCATGCTGTGAGCTCTGCCGCTCCATTAGCCTCTCGTCACATGAGGGGTCGAAGAGGATTTTTATATTAAGTAAGTTGGTATTAAATAGGTTGATGTTCACTTGTTAATGGAGTCCATCTATTTTCATATTAAGCATTCTCAGCTGGGGTGGTTGTACCAAGTAGACATTTTATGTTGTCTGAACTCCACTTGTACCACATGTTGGGGTTAAACAGCTGGGGAAGGACCTCTGGCCTTTAGATAATGACTCCAAAAGGCGACTGCAGTCCTCAGTTGATGTGTTTCTGACTTGACACTGATGTGCCTGTCAGTATTGAAGAACCTCACTCAGGATGGCAGCTAAATGTGCTTCTCCTGGTCTCCTGACGGTGACACCCCCAGGACTGTATCAGTCGACATTATTATTCAACTGTAATTGCATAGCATTCATAGTATAGAAACCATTTAAGTAGAGTTCTAGTAACTTAATACATGTTTATCTGATAGAATTCTTAAACAGAAATTATAACAGCATTTTTATACTTGTGATGGATATTTGTGTGTATTCATGGAGTTCTGAGTGTTTCTTTATATAGATAATTGTTTTGTATCCATTTGATAATAGAATCTGCCATAAGAAGGTATTTTAGCCTTTAATTGTTCTTGAGTGTGGCATTGTTCTATATGGTTATGTGAGTATGTGCACTGCATGCTTCAGAGCAGAGCCCCCACTGGAAGATGCAGTGTATAAGTCTGAACACGCAGTGTATGCTGGAGGTAACCCACCCCCCCTGACTGGGCCTTTTTCCCTCTCACAGTGCACAGTGAGGATGTGGGCTCGACACGGCTGTACTTTGTGAACGCCTCCCTGCAGAGGGTGACGTTCTCCAGCTCAGTGGGGGTGTCCCTGCCCTGTCCAGCTGGAGGCGCCCCCCATGCCGTCTTGCGCTGGTACCTGGCCACTGGCGACGACATCTACGACGTCCCGCACATCCGCCATGTCCACGCCAACGGGACACTGCAGCTCTACCCATTCTCCCCCTCTGCCTTCAACAGCTTCATTCACGACAATGACTACTTCTGCACCGCCGAGAACCAAGCCGGCAAGATTCGCAGCCCCAGCATCCGCGTTAAGGCCGGTGAGTGGGAGTGAGGGGGTTGTAACAGGGGATGGGGTCATTCTACAATTTTTAAGGTGGGGGGCACAAGACAAGCCGTGAGTCACACAGAGGGGACAACCTTGTTATTAACCAATGATATGATTGGAATAGGTGAGAAACAGCAGAGGGGCCACTAAGGGGGCCAATCGGCTTTCAGCTGGGGCCCTGTGGCCCCACCCCCTGTGCATGCCGCTGCATAAGGGGACAGATAAAAGTGGGGTGGAGGGAGAGGTAAAACAGTAGGGGGAGAAGTAGGGGCAGAAGAAGAAGGACAAAATGGGGGGGGGGGTGCAAAGCAGTACTTGGACAGGGGGGGTACAGATGGAGGCAGGAATCAGTGAATGAGAAAATACAGAGAGACGGTAGAGGAGAGGTAACAGAGATAGGAGTAAAGACAATATGTGGGAGAAGGTGAGGAAGACATGAGAAGGACACAGAAGGGTGAAGGATGGGGAAAGTAATGGAAAAGAGGGAAGAAATGAGGGAGGGTGGGGTATCAAAAAGAGGGAGGAAGTGAGGGAGGGTGGGGTATCGAAAAGAGGGAGGAAGTGAGGGAAGGTGGGGTATCGAAAAGAGGGAGGAAATTAGGGAGGGTGGGGTATTGAAAAGAGGCAGAAGCAGGGGAAAAAGGTTTTGGAATTTTGAGAGGAAGCAAACAGGTTTAAGATCCTTTGTGTTGTAGGAAATAGGCAGAGACAGAAAGTTGGATGAGGAAAGGAGCAGGAGGAGTGCAGGAGCAGGAGGAGTGCAGGAGCAGGAGGAGTGCAGGAGCAGGAGGAGATGCTGGATGGCAATTAAAAGCAGCAGTATGTTACAGGCCGGGAACAGACATGCAACAAATCCTAAAACGTGTATCTTTGTAAATATTCCTCTGTAATTCTATTAATGTGCATATATTGCTACAGCATACCAATCACTGCTAATATCCCCGTATCTCTTATTTTGATTCACCCTTCCTGTGTTTCGCGATTAGCTAAGATCCAAGGTAAGCTGCCATTTTTACAGCAGTAATAAGCAGAATGGGCCACATTGACGATCTTAATACTGATAAAAATGTCGAGCTGGGCTGCTGCTCGCTGTCCGGCTGACCTTGTGTTGTGAGACAGACAGACGCACAGTGAAGCAGACGCCCGACGGGGTCACCCTGGGCATGGCGCCAAGGTCAATGCCAGCGCCATGGGGGGCACTGGGGGCCCCAGGCTCCCACGCTCATGGATAGAATAGGGACAGGGAATTTGCTGGTTTCAGCCCATGGCCAGCCGGTGCCAGCGCCTCCTGTCCACCCCCCCCCCCCCGCCATCTGTGCCCTAGACTGTATGCCACTCCCCACCTTTATGAGTACAATCCTAGTCTAGCGCTGCCATCTTCTCGCTGTGCCCCCTTCTTCTGTGTGGGGGTTGGTAGGCCGCTTTTAGAGGGGCGAGGCAGATTCAGACGTATTCCCAAAAGGGGTGGGACTTCGGGGGGTAGGGGGTGGGGTATATAAAGGGCTGGCAGCCACAGCCATCTACGGAGTCAGCTGTAGGCATTACAGATCAGCAGGTTAGAGTACCATGTGACCAGAGACCATGTGACCAGAGATCATGTGACCAGAGATCATGTGACCAGAGGCACCGTTAGGGATTCTGAGCCCCTTGACAGCATATCATATTGGGCCCCCGTACCAGGGGCAATTCCAAGGTAAGGCCCGATCTACAGCTTGGGTCAGAACCCTGTCAATCAGCTGGAGTTCTACACTGAAAAGAATAGAATTATAAAATCATCAATAAAGAATGGAAAGTTGTGACGCGTGGCTGTTTTTCATGAAACTATTTACCGATAAACCTGGCATGGAGCCGCAATGATGATCAATATCCAAATTTATGTTATACTGAGGCCACACTGTAGTCAATGTACTTGCAAGAAATGGCCTGGATCCAGACCTGCACCCCAGCAATAGTGATACGGTGGACCGCGACATGCCCCTTCTTCACTTTTTCCCCTACTTGCCTTCCCTTATGCCAACACTGGTGCAGAAAGCTATGAGAGAGAGATATACTTGAAAGAAATTTTTCCTCGTGTAACTATTTTTCATTGGCTGAAAGGTCCCTTTTTTGACTAATTATTGTTTATCTTTCAGCCGCATGTTAGCTCTTTACAGCCAATCAATCAGACTTTAGACTTAGATTTTGAGTAGGAGGGTAAACCTTCTTACTCCATCTTCTATTTTTTTTTACCCATTCTCTACTCCTTTCCCTACTCTTTCTGTCTGCCTCTCCCATTAGGAGACGGAGGATCACTCCATCCCCTGCATCTCTGCCACCTCAGTGTGGCTAACACCTGTTTTCATATTCTTCCCAACAATGAAGAGTAAAATTGACATTAATACTAAGAGTATACAGTAGCTGAGTGTGGGATTGTGGAGATAAATTTTACCCCAGACTAACTGGACTGTTTTCATGGGGTTTTCTGTTTGCCCCCCCTGGCTGCAGGGAGATGGTCAACAATTTGTAATGAGATGTACTTTTTGGTCTATGTTAATGAAGCACATTAACTAGTTGCGTGAAATTGTGGCCCAAACTTCTTTCCTATGCTTACTGAAGCAAAGGTGACCTCCAAATGCTCTTGGCTATTATGAAGAGTTTTTAAAATTCTCATCCCATGTTCAACTGTAAGATGTGCAGGGATCCCAGGATCTGCTTGTTGGTGTCCATCACTCTCTTGACTTGAGTGTTTTGCAATTTGTATCTGTCAGCCAGACGCCCAGGATATGAGCCTGAATTAGCCCTCTGTGCAGCGAAGTGTCCATCTATCTGTCGATCCTATCTACTCCATGGTAATTTTTTTGTTTGCTTGTTATGTGCCGGTTAGTCCAATCTCACTCGCTGAGGAAGGGTGTGTGTTTATGTGTGTGTGTGTGTGTGTGTGTGTGTGTGGGGGGGTCTAGTGGCAGAATGTAAGCAGTGCAGTGTCAGTGTGTGTGATCTGTGAGCAAAAGAACAAGCCGTGTATGGCGCTCATGTCCATAGTCTTCTCGAAACCTGTAATCATACTCTTATTAAAGTGCATCTAATCAACTTTTCTCGATGCGTCTTCAGTTTCCTTTCCCTACTCAGTGTCTCTGCCTTAAATTTCCCTGAATTACGGTCACAGATTTACGACAACACTTCGACATTCTGCCAGCATATGGTTTGGCAGCAGAGGTTTGGCATTCTGTCTGAATCTAGGGGGACCCTTGCAAGCGCAGGTGCATTTATATTGCCTATGAATATTTATTAATTTATGTATTTATTTACAGTAATCCTCCTTTGCCAAGGGTGAGAGTGCACACATACCTAGTGTAGTGAAAGGAACCGCAGTTATTTATTTGTAAATATTACCAATGGGAAAATGAATCATTTTAAAAGTACAAATTTCCTAAACAAACTTCCTCTTTCTGTATAAGGTCTCATTATCTCAGTGCAAGGGTATTATCACAGCACACATTTTGTGGTTATTTTCTGTGGTTGTTTTTCTCTTCTGAAACACATGACGTGATGGTACTTGAGCTAAGGGTAGAATTTCACACATTGCTGGAATCAAGTCAACTGGATGATGCAGATGTGAGGTTACAGGTATCAAGAGCATCCTGTTTCAGAGTCATAGAAGACCAAAAAGCCACTACCTGTTACCACCATGGGCTTTATGCATGTGTAGCAATGTTCCGTTTATTGACTTATTCACTTTATCAATAAGTAAATGCACAATTAGATTTCGTTGCAATAAATTATTTAAATGAAAACGATACATTATTTAAATGACAGTGATACGGGGGTGTCGTCACAGTAAGTGGAGAACGTCAAGAGATGTTCCAGCTTGTCTCTTAGCAACAACAAAATATAGCAAGCATCAATAACAAAATAATGACTATGTGCGCATCTACTAGGGGGTATAATTTATTAATAGAGGAAACTTTTCAAATACCTCAGGGAAGCGTGACTCGCCTTATTAATTAATGTATTTGGTTATTTTTGAAATGCATCTACCTGCACCCCTAAAGTATTATAATTTTACTTTTTAGAAATAGATATGTCTGGCATAGCTAACGAGTTTTAGATTTCCAGTGCATGACACGATCAATTCAGGCCACCACAATCACTAAATACCACCCCACAGTAACTTAGAAATCAACAGTGGAATCTTAAACTTCATGGGGTTACAAAAGGAGTGTCATTCACCTAAGGTCACATGACATGCATCACTAAGGAATATAATCAGTTTTTATTAGGGGTGGCACAGTGACCTCACACCTTTAGCGTTGGGGGTTTCAGTCCTACCTTCATTCTTGGTTCGTGTGCATATTGCTGCATGGGTCTCCTCCAGGTTCTCTAGTAATCACTCACAGTCACAACAAAGGCATGCATGTAGGCTATCTGGTGTCTCTAAATTGCCATTAAAGTAAGATCGTGTGCATGTGACCTGAAGTGGACCAGCAGCCCATCCAGGCTTGTGGCCTATGCTTCCTGCGATAGGCTCCAGGCCTCCGTATGACCTTTACAAGTATAAGGCGATGGATATATGGCTAAATATTCATTGGCAGTGGTTTATCTTGGCCATAGTCAGTGTTGTGGAAGTTACTCACAGAAGTAATCCATTACAGAAGCAGAAAGATCAGGTCCAGAAAGTACAAATCCAGACCAGTTGAGTAGTCTGTGACTGTGACTTTTTATACTCACCTGTTGATTGAAACAAAACCTTGGTCTGGATTTGTACTTTCTGGACCTGAACTTTCCACCTCTGTCTGTAACAGATTACTTTTGTATCTTCCTCAGCACTGGGGAAGACTGTGGTGTTTCTTTAAGTAAAGGTTTAATTGATGTTGGATTTCAACTTTTGTTCGCTGAAATCTGGGTTAACGCAAAGCATTACGTACGCCAGAGAAAATGCGCTCGCTCACTAATTCTATAATTATTCCGCGCTAGTAAGTGCGCGTTCACGGATGGGCGCGCGACGCCAAGACGAAAAGCTCGCCGGCAGCCGGTGTGAGGAATCGCCATCGGACCCGCCAACGTCCGGGATGCCCTTAGCTGGCAGTGATACAGATTGCGGCGGGGCAGAGACTCCCCCTGGCCGCCCGCCCCCGAAGTGCTACGAGATAGTAATCATATTTGCGTCCTAGTGTCATCTGCGTTTGCCAGCGTCTTACATTAGACTCCCTAAACAGCAGTTCAATTCATATAATTAAAACAGCAAACTAGGTCGACGATAATAAACTAAAGATAAGAACCAACCCTCATATGAAATAACGCTTTATTAACAGTCTCTTACGACCAGGTCCTTAATAGTTTTTCTTATGTTTTTGTTTCCTAATTAATATGTAGCGCTGTAGCTCTTCCGTTTATTTTTTTCCGCGCGCATACTGGATTTTGTTCGCTTGGCGCGTGCGGCGCGGGTTGTCACTTGCAGGGCGGGTTATTTTCGCGGTCGCAGATGTTTGTGACAGCTCAAGAGGCCCTGCACACCCGGCTACTCCTAGCTGTCTGTTAACATCGGGGCAGTGATTTATAAAAAGGGCACTCTACTTTCCTACACGTCCCCTTACCTTTTCCTGCAGTTTGCATGTAGTTTTGTTCGTGGATGTGCAAGTTAATGTGCGGAAAAAAATCATGCATTACTATGGGCTAACTTAATATTGTTTATAGTCAGGCGTAGCCAGGATTTTTTAAATACGGAAGTAAAAGTATTAGCTATTCCTAGTTGTGCCCTGTAATGGATCTTCCAGTTGCCGAAAAAATACTGAGTACTTGACCTTGGTAGCCTCAGTGGTAGTTATGTTTATAGTGTCCAGTGTTGGGGAAGTTACTCACAAAAGTAATCTGTTACAAATAGTTCAGGTCCAGAAAGTAGAAATCCAGACCAAGGTTTTGTTTCAACCAAACAGATGCGCATAAAGAATCCCTGTCACACTGTACTCAACTAGTTGGTTGAAACAAAACCTTGGTCTGGATTTCTACGTTCTGGACCTGAACTATCTGTGACAGAGTACTTTTGGGAGTTGTAAGTGTCTTCCCCAGCACTGATAGTATTCGTCTCATATTTGTATTTCTGACATTAATATTATATTTGCACTGTGAGCTGGCCGAGCTAAACATCTACGATTAAAATGTGGTGCCTTATGCCTCTTATTTGCTCTGGCTTCCTTCATCTTCTTCCCTGACCCCCCCCCCCCCCCCCTGCCATCGTTCGTCTCAAACTCCAGTTTAATTAGGTAGCTCCCACTGATTTTAGCAGCCAGAAACTGAACCTGAAAACAGGCCTGATAATGACCTTCTCCCCATGCAGTGTTCAGGGAGCCCTACACAGTGCGAGTGGCAGACCAGCGCTCCATGCGAGGCAACGTGGCTGTCTTCAAGTGCCTCATCCCAGCCGCCGTGCAGGAGTACGTCAGCGTGGTGTCCTGGGAGAAGGACACAGTCTCTATCATTCCAGGTAGGGACACTTCCTGGCTGCAGGCTGGGTGGGTGGGGCAAAGGATCAAAGGTCATCTGTCAAAGAAGAATAATGACTACGGGTGTCGTTACACGACTGTCATCAGGATAATTGTGGGGTTGGCTTTATTTCATGATTCATCCACTCAGGCTGCTCTCCTTCTGCTACCTGCTTGACCAGAGCTGTCTCAGTGCAGCAGGTGGCCTTATTGTTTTGGGATCATGCAGGTCATTAGGTCTCGTTCTTCCCTACATTCCTCTAAGTAAGCGCCTCGTGCAGTTACAGTGTAAATATTTTACGATCCTTTAATTGAGATTTCAGACAATAAAAACACATTTTAAGCGTAAATCTTAAATGTTCCGCAGAAAAAATGTGTGTTATCGGTTAGGTTGCGTTTAGAATTTGGTGATCAGTGGTCATTGTTGACACACCACAGCGCACAGTGCGCAACAATGAAATGTGTCCTCTGCATATGTGACATCGTGACATAGCAGGGGGCAGCTAATTCAGCGCCCGGGGAGCAGTGCCTGGGGGCGCTGCCTTGCTCAGGGGACCTCAATGGTGCCTTATTACTTATTACTTAGAAGTTAGAAAGATTAGTTTGGCTGATCTGTACCACAAAATTTTAAAATGTATGTAAACTGAGATTAACAAATATTGTAGTGGTAGTATATGTCAGTAAAATTTGATTTATTGTGTGCTTACACAGTATAGAAAGCTGCGTTATTCTATATGATTATGCCATCTTGTGTTTTGCATTATTGTGTGTAAGTATTGGCAAAGCTTCTGTAGAAAATCCAAGAATGTTGAAACCACCTAGGTCAGAATTTTCTGCCCTGCGTTGCTAAGTCAGCGCTCCCAGAGTGTAAACGCCTGAGTAGAAAAGCATCTTTCTGCCACGTGATCATCCATTGATTCAGCCAGTCCATCGGCGGGAGCTGTCTGCGTGTGTGTATGTGTGTGTGTGTGTGTGTCTGTGAGCGTGGGTGGGGGATGGAATGGTGATTCCTCAGACTATCGATCGGGGTTGCCCCTGGGTTTCCCTCTTGTTTTGTCGCTGATCCGTCTACTTGAGCCGTCAGATCCAGGAACCCAGAGTGTGAGCCTGGGGCTGTGGCTGAGAGCTGGAGGAAGGCAGCTCTCCACTTCTGACTGAAGAAAATGGGAGGGGGGTCAAAGGTCAAGCCAGGATGGTATGCAGGGGAGTTATGGATGTACCCAGCAGCCTCCTGTAGTCCTATTATAAACTGCCTTTATATATACATGTAAAGTATAATATTTTTTATGACAATCCATTACTTTTCTGCATTGTACCTGATGACTTTTCTAAGAAGCACACACGCATTTCTCTGTGTCCTCAGTTACAGCCTGCTGAACAGCCTTTACGTCTATGTGTTAGCCGCCAAAACAAATCCACATTACCTACATAATCATCGTAATACATGGAATCCTGACGGCCTTCAGCAAAAGTTGGCGTGTCTGCATTAACGTCATTTCAGGAGGACCGCAGGCATGGTTGCATGGATTTGCATAGATCAAGAGTTTATTTGGGGACTAGTGCATTTCGTGCCAAAATATTTTGCAACAATAAGCTACTTTGCTTGCTCAACAGTTGATATTTAACAGGAAGAGCTGGAAAGGTGGGTGGCGCTAGGAGGATCAGTGCAATTGGTGGGGGGGCAGCTAGTGAGATTACTGCAGCTCTCTGAAGACCAGACTTTTCCTCACTGCCCCATCTTTATCCCTGTATCCCTCTTTCTCTGTTGTCCCAATATGGGGCTTCTGGGAATACTGGGTCCATCCCCATACCCTGCAATGTGGTGATGCCCTTTCTTCTCTGACCGCTTCATCCAGTACGTTCCTTCGGCTCACTGGCCAATCTCCGCATCTCCTCTTCTTGGTAACAGTCATGAATGCGTTCTATGAGCTGGGCAGAATTCTTCTTTATTCCACCCTCCTATCGTCCCTCTCCTCTCCATCCCTCCTTCTATCTCTGTCTCTCTGTCTTAGAGTACAGGGTGTGCTGTGTTCAGCCCCCCCCGTCTCCCTGCGCTGTCTTCCCACCCTCCCTCTCCCCATCTCTTTTTCGCAGTTTGCAGTGACACGCTGCAGCACTCATTGAGACGGCAGCCTTCACTGGAAACAGTGCCACTCATTAGAACATGCAGAACTGATCTACCCCAGGGCCACGAGGCAGCCGGCTCCACTCTCACCTCTCTTTTTTTTTTAATGATGGCGGAACAGCGTCCTCCCAGTGCCCCTTGAGTCAATACCACCGCCCTCACCTTCCCCTGTCGATACTCCTCTCCCTTCTCTTTCTTATTAGGATACACAAATTTGTCTCATGTGCTTTCACACGCACAACACACAGTGCCAACCTTTACCTGACAATCGGGCCTGATTTTCACCCAAGCTTAAACATGGATGGTCTCCTTTTTTGGTCTCTTTTTTTGTCACTTCATGGAGGATTTTTTTTATTGAAGGGATTTATCAAGCAGGCACTGAGTGGTCGCAAAATGTTTTTTAAAATGTGAGGCGCCCCTTGTGAGTGTAACCGAGAGCCCGAAAAAAAGCCCACCTCAGAATCAGGGAAAGGTAGGAGTAAAATTCAGACTGTTTTTGTAGCTCAATATATTTCCATATGATCAATAGTTTATAACCTACATTCGTAAAATGTGCCAGATTTCAGGAATGAATCCCTGATCCTGCTGGGGGTTTGATGGGAGTGGGGGCAGCTGTGCAGCTCAATACACAGTTTGTCAGGATAGCCTCAGGGACAGAAACTGACCACTGAAGCATAGAAAACAGAAAAAGAGACATCCCTTAAATAGAAAGGACAAGGTGGATACAGAATCATGTGTGTAAACAAGCTGTAGGATTTTTCTACATTACTGTTAGATGTGTGATCATTTCTCACAGTAAAGCTATGTGATTCTCATACGTATTTAAAATATCATTTCATGTATGTCTCATGTATGAGTTTTTGCCATCTTCATGGAGGACTCCTCATTTAAATTTGGACAAGAGAGCTTTCACTCTTTTCCTGGCGTTTTTTCTTAATTGTATGACCAAATGACGACAAGGATGAGGCACCCCTTTGACGGAAGGATTTGTGAATCACCTTTTTTAATAGCCTTGTAACGGGTGTTCTGAGTTGTAAGCCGTGTGGGTTTGAGTGCATCTGATATGAGGAGATTGGCTTTGGCATTCCATTACTTCTGCGTCTGTTCCTGCTGGCTTTTTTATGAGGCACGCTTGTTTTATTGTAGCTGTGGGGGGCAGGACTGTTTAAACGGTATATAACGAACAAAACCTAGTCAACAAAAACACTAATTTCTGAAAAGCTAGATATAAATTATAAAATATTGTGCACCATGTGAATATTGGTTTATGAGTCTATGTATATTCTTTGTATGTTTGTGTGTGTGCCAAATTGTGCATTTATGCATAGATATCAGTGCTTGTATCAGTGTGTGTATCAGTGCATGTCAGTTTAGTCAGATCCATCTTCTCTTCTCTGGGGTGAAAACAGTGTGAATTTTATCCTATTGCCATAGCAACTGGTACAAAACAGCGCTGGGAATGGAGAAGGTGCGAGGACGTGTCGCTGTGTGATTTTTATTAGTGTATTACTGCCGTTTCTGCTTCATCCCGCTCAGCACAGTGTGCGTGCACACATGCATACACAGAACCCTCCCGCACTGGATTCCTACCACACTGCACACTACTCGTTCATACTACACACTGCAGTGAAATTTCATTTAGAATAAGAAAAACTTTAAACAAGAAACAACTCAACTGATCCTTACAAAAGAAGAACTCCTTTAACTCCTGCTAATGGAGGTTCATTCTCTCACTCCGCCATCCGTGTAGGCATGTCCTGACAAGCTTCTGGTGGCATAAAGTGAGACTCTCACATGTACACTTTCATGCACCTGCACACTGAATGACATCCGCACACATGTGCTCATAGCCACCACTGTAGCTCCAACCCTGGAAACCATCTTGTCTTTTCCCAACTGGAGGCAACTGCATTTCCTATCCTTCATTTGGTCCCCTGTTCTCTCCACTGTCCTCTGTCACTGGGCACAGAGGGCTTCCAGTAGGGTAGAGAAAGGGCAGGGGGAATGTGTGGAGGAAGTCGGCATGGCGATGTGCTGGAGTGCAGCATCAGAGAGGGCAAAGCTAAGATGGGGGGGGGGGCACGGGCAGGGGGGTAGATGAAGA
>JAODJW010000036.1:9397518-9416548 GCA_026777045.1 Hyperopisus bebe | reverse complement strand
CGGCATCTCACCAATAAATGTTTTATGCACACTTAAAATCATTATGTACACTGTGGATGGCTACAGGGTCAGCATCCTGATCTCTCTACTTCTCTTCATGTCAACAAGAGCAAAATAAATTTGCTTTTGTGACTTTTGCACTCAGTGTTGAGTGTGTCAAACAGTCATTTGGACGCAAAACTCTGCGTCACGCAAACACATTGAAGGCTAAAGAAGTAAAGAGCATTCAATCTGTAGGAATCATGGCAGTCTAATGTAAAGGTCAGAGCCTTTGGCAGGTGCAGAATAAGCTTACCTAGTGCTCATGTTTCAGCTGATATTGAGCATTTATTTATGAGATAGCAAAAAGCTCCATAATAGACCTCTGTGACCAGCCTTATTACACCAAACTGACTCCAGGCTTCTGTTCTCCCCAGTCCTAAAACCAATACCCACTGTTATTGTGAATATTATAATTGTGACATGTGCTTTGAGAGTGATACTGAAGTCCACAGAAACGAGGGGATCTTTGGCCAGTAAATTCTTCCCCTCCTTATTTGGTTCCTTGAATTAAATGTAGAATATACTGTATACTGTGCATATACTATATTTGTGCCATAGTCATTAAAGAATTCTGTTTTCACAGTGTTATTACCTGTGACCTAAGAGCTCTAATCTTCCAGAGTCACCCCAGCGGTCGTCATAGGCCCTTTCACATTATTAAGTTAGCCGTCTTGATGATGAACATTCTCACGCCCAACTGATGCAGCATACATACATGCATACATACATATTAGCCTTTTGAATCATGCTAGTTTTATGGTGGACGTACATAAGTAATCGTTAATGCACACACATAAATATATGCACAATGTCACAGTTTAAACCAGTGCAGCAGGGAGAGAGGCGATGCTAACCCCCCTCTCTCCCCACCCCCACCTAATCATCCTCCTCATCCTCCTCATCCTGCTCATCCTGCTCATCCTTCTCATCCCCTTTCCAACCTCTCAATTTTCCACGTTTATTTCCTATGCCAATTCCCCTCTTTTCCCTTTTCTCCCCCCCCCTCCCCACCTTTAACATAACCACCCTACTTCCTGCCCTACACTTCCCCCTCCCTTCTGCCACCACAACGCAATCCAGGCCCGCCAAGCATCCGGGCCATGCGCAACATCACCGCTGTGGCGGGTCGCAACACCTTCATCAACTGCCGGGTGATTGGTTACCCCTACTACTCCATCAAGTGGTACAAGGATGCCCTGCTGCTGCCCGACAACCACCGGCAGGTGGTGTACGAGAATGGCACGCTGAAGCTGAGCGACGTGCAGAAGGGCATGGACGAGGGCGCCTACGTGTGCAGCGTGCTCATCCAGCCGCAGCTCTCCATCAGCGAGAGCGTTTACGTCACCGTCAAAGGTGAGGCCTGGGAGCAAAAATGTGGGTCCGCGGTTCCCCGAGAACCAGGTTGAGAAACCCTGACCTAAACTGTGTGCAGGTTTCACGCTGTATATTACACTCTGTATTGAATGCTAGTGTTCATGCAGGTACTTTGCCCTAACCTAGAATGACCATCTAAAGAATGACTGCTTTCTGCCTGAATTTCGTTTGATCCCTTATAACGATGCCATGTTTAAATCTGTGGTTATTTTTTCACGTTAAATACTCTTGATATCTGACTTCAATATGTCTGGACATAAAAAAAAAATTTGGTACATGAGGTAAGCAACCCATAATGCACCACATCCTTTGGTGGTCTGCATATTCACTCTACTGTTCACACACATTCTTTCTAAGGGTTCTTACCGCATGTTTGTGGCTGCTGAGTGCCGCCTGAAATGATCACCAGGCTCCATTTCCATTGCTAAAGAAGAAATCCATGGCCTCTTATTATAAGGATTAATACCTTCTCGTCCACTTATCATCTGCTGACTCTGCATATGTGCGGCTGAGTTTCCTTTTGGTGACAGAGACAGTGTAGCAGTATTGTTTGTTTGTGTGTGTGTGCGTGTGTGTGTGTGTTCACAGTGTTATGGAAGCCTGTTCTTTTTACCTTGCAAAGGCATTTTTTGGTCCCCACAATGGGAAACTCAGTTTTATGGAAATCTTTGAACGCAGTCAAAAAAATGAAAAATGCCAGTCTCGTATTTTGTTTGGTTACTAGGAACAGCCACCATAGTGTGTGTATGTGACAGATTTTAAGGACACTATGTGAGTTTTCTGTGTGTCTCACTCTTCTGTATGATGTGGGCCTTGTCTTGTCATGTCACTGATTTAATTAGATGAAATATAACGAGCCCCAGATTAAATCCCCCAGATGTCTCAGCTGTTGCACACACCCCCCACCCCCCATTATTGCTGCTATGGAAACAGTATTATTCTCTTTGCCAATTGGACTCAAATTAGAGCAGCTATTATGGGCTGGAGACGATGGGGGGGCATGGAGACATAAGGGTCTAGGATTATACTGCAGATCATAGATGGCTTTGCACAACAAACCTCTATTGCATCCTTTTTCACTGTCAGCCAGTAGAAATGTTAGCATGCAGTTTACAGTCTCTTTTCCCCTCATTTGCCCTATACTTGCCTCCTGCTCCCATGCCCCTCTTACTAATTTAAATTCCTGTTGTGACCTTTTTTCTTCATCATCTATCTCCACCCTCTATCCACTTGCCCAATTTCTGATCCTCTCCATACCTCAAATCGTTACCCATCTCTCCCTTCTATACTAATTTGCCTTCTTAATCTCTTCTTTGACCATTTCATACTTCTTTTTCTTTCTCAACCCCATCCTCTCTTTCTAAACCCCACCCTCACCCCCAATACTTCCTTCCCTGCCCCAAGTCCCTCCCCTGATCCAGCCCTTTGACTTCCCACCGACCTCCATCGGGAAGCTAATGTACATCGCCTGCGTGGTATCTTCGGGTGACATGCCCATCCGCATCACCTGGCGCAAGGATGGGCAGGAGATCGTGTCAGGTTCCTCGGGCGTCAACATTGAGACCAAAGAGTTCATGAGCTCCCTACAGATACCCAAGGTCTCGCTCAAGCACAATGGCAACTATACCTGTATAGCCAGCAACGACGCCGCCACTGTGAGCTCGGAGAGGCAGCTCATCGTCACAGGTAAGACGGGAATTCATCACTCATCCTTCCGAACAAGAGAGAAGGAGGGCGGAGAGGGTAGGGACAGGGGAAAACGAGTGACGTGTCATGTGAGGAGGATAAAGAGGAGTATGACAAATTAAATGGGATATAGGATGGAAATGACAAGATTTAAAGTTTGAGGGATTGGAAAGGGAAAAAGTGTCATCACTCAAGAGGTGGGAGATGATGAAAAAGGTAACTTCAGACTCTTGACTGGTGGTAGTGTCGTGTTTACAGTGATAGTGGTCCTATAGCTTTTTATGAGTTGTTTAATGTTGTAGCTGTGCATTAAAACTGACTGAGCGTAACCTTCTCTCACTCTGCTCCCAGTACCCCCACGGTTTGTAGTCCAGCCGAATAATCAGGATGGAATCTATGGCAAAGCGGGGGTCCTGAATTGTTCTGTAGATGGTTACCCCCCACCCAAAGTGATGTGGAAACACGCCAAAGGTATGTGTTTTGAGTCTGCTATCAGTTATTCGCATGATTACGCATGTGACAAAGCTGAAGAAGAAAGTACTGGCATTCTGTGTAACGGCATGTATTTCAGTCTTTTGGCTCACTCTCCCCAATCCCAGGTATAGGAAACCCCCAGCAGTACCACCCAGTGCCTCTGACCGGTCGGATCCAGATCATGGCTAATGGGTCCCTGCTGATCCGGCACGTCCTTGAGGAGGACCGCGGGTACTACCTGTGCCAGGCCAGCAACGGCGTGGGCTCTGACATCAGCAAGAGCATGGTGCTGACCGTGAAGAGTGAGTCCAGCCCAAGCACAGTCGCAAACCACAAACCGTCAGGCGTCTGGCTTGAAATGCTCGTGGGTCCACAGCCGTAGAGCGCTGGACAGGGCATGTTAGGGACTTTGATCTGTCCCAGGGGACTTCAGGATTTAAATTCTTCGCTTCAGAAAACAGACTGGGCTGACCCATCAATTCACCCCCCTAAATATAGACACTTGGACAATGCCCTGATCACCTCATCAATCTCAGGACGCATAGCCATTTACATGTCGTCGGCTTTGCCGCAAATCAATGATCTGGCTCTCTTGACAATTACACAGCCCCGGAGAGTGATGCGTGCAGAGAGCAGAGCACGAACAAAAGACAAAGGAACGAGATGATAATGAGAACAGAGGGAGGGGGGCCCGGGGTAACAAAGAACAGAGTGGGAACAAGAGGGGGCGCCAGCTGCAGTGTGTGTGTGTGTGTGTGTGTGTGTGTGTGTGTTTGTGTGCGTGTTTGCATTTCTGCTGCTGTGTTATGTGCGAGCATGTACAGGCAAGCTATCGGTTGTTTTTTTCCAGCTTTTGATTTCTCACAAGGAAAATACAAGATCATATGAACATTCCCCCAGATACAAGTGGAAAAAAAATACAAAAATAGAAATAAGAGGAGTTATGGAAGTAGGTTTCACAATCCCTCAGTGAACAGTTGGCATGTCAGTGGCAGTTAAGCTCAGACCAAAAATCGACAGAAGCAGATAGTGGCCCAAACATGCACTCTGGTTAGCTGAGTTCTTACAATGCTTAGTATGTTTTAAAATAACCGTCTCAGGAACTCAATAATTCTTGTATGAAAAATGGAACTTAAACTTCAGTGGTATCACATATTTTTGAATGATGAGGTACCGACAGCAGCATGGTTCTGGATCATCATCTAAGAACCGACATAACCCATAAAATTAGCTGAATATTATAGCTGAATGCTATTTTATACTCAAGATTCCGCAGTGAATTTTTTGACTTTAGATCATTTTAATCCTACTGTAAGGCCTTGCATTAATTCCCATTTTAGGCTCCTTTGTGCTGTTTTGCTCATATCTGTGTTTATGTGCTGTGATGCCCTCCCTCTCTTTATAAAAGGCAGGTAATGCCTTCAAAAGCACTGTGAAAGCTCAATAGTGGATTGCCCTGTCTGTTTCCCCTTTAGAGCAAACAGAGTCATTATCCTCTCCCTTGCTCGCTCTCTCTCTCTCTCTCTTGCTTTCGCTCTCTCTCTCGCACTCCGTGGTACAAGGCGGTGTTAGTGTTATTGATTGAATCGTTCCTCTCCTCTGCTTCCCTCAATCCGGTCTGCCGCACACAGCGAAGTACGGGAGACTGGGGAGGATGAATAAGTGATGAAAACAAAACAGCAGAACCCCCTTGGATCAATAAAGAGTCAGGGGGTGGGGTGGGGGTGCATACAAGGGCCAGGGAAGACTGTGTGTAAGTGGAAGAGGACAAGACATACAGGCTAGAGTCAGATTCTTGGGCCGCCACCACGAACTCCAGGAAGGATTTCATCCTTTAAACAAGTGCCCTTTCTTCCTTTTTTTCCCTTCTCCTCCTCCTCTGTTGTGCGTCTTCACTTTCCCTTCATGCTTGTGTATTTCTGTCCATTCTTGTTGACACGTTTATTTTGTTCTAATCCCTCTCCCGCCTCCTTTTGGCTTCCCCAGTCCCTGCCATGATCACCTCTCACCCCAACACCACGATCGCCATTAAGGGACAGGAGAAGGAGCTGACCTGCACTGCGCGTGGCGAGTGGCCTATAATTATCCGCTGGGAGCGTGGGGACACCGTCATCGACACCGACCGCAACCCCCGCTACTCCATCACCAGCTCCAACGAGAAGAGTGATGAGGTCATCTCTACCCTCAAGGTGAGGCAGCTTCGGACCTGGATCTCCCCTCTTATACACCCCCATTTTCCGGTAGTGAGGTTGCTAAAAAGACAGATTTTGCCAGCGCGTCCCTCTCTCAAACAGGCTATGATATGTAAATGCATTTCATCATGAAAAACATACAATGAGTAGCATGCTTGATCTGAAAGAAAATCAGGCATACATAAAGGGTGTTCATAAGAGCGCTGCTTGTGTGAGGCGTTGGGGGCTAGCATTTAGCCTCTTTTGAGGGAGGATCTTCTGAAAACGAGTTTCTGGAGAAAGCAGAACTCCCGCCCCACGTGGCGGGATGCCGCAGACATCCTCGCGGCAGGGATCCACCTTCTTCCGGGATGATAACGACGGCCGCCTTCTCTCCCGCCCTGTTCCCCTGTAGCTGAAGCCTGCCGAACGTGGAGACTCTGTCTTCTTCTCCTGCCACGCCATCAATTCGTACGGAGAAGGCCGAGGCCTCATCCAGTTAACCGTGCAAGGTCCGAAGCCCACGTAGTGGCACCGGCATGTAGCCTTTCCTTCAGCACGCTCACCATGCTCCCTAACAGTAACTGGAGGAGGAAGTATCCAGGAAGAACATCACTCTTATTCTGGGGTCACTCTGATAAATAACAAAGGATGTTGCACACTATAGGTCTTATTTCAACCATGAAGTTTTTTATTCTTTTTCTTCTTATTATTATTATTCTTATTTATACTTATTTATATTTATTGTCATTCAGTATTTGTACTTTCTGCTCCCATACACATGTTGTTATAAGTAAAACTATAGCATTAATATCAAACTGGCATCCATTCTATGCCCTGTGGTTCCTGAGACTCACCCTGACCCTGGAAATGTGACTGCAGAAGATAAAGGGGTGAATGAACAAAAACATTAACCACAAGTGCTCTGTACTTCCGCAGAGCCCCCTGACCCCCCAGAGCTGGAGGTCCGGGAGGTGAAGGACCGTAGCATGAACCTCCGCTGGACCCAGAGGTTCGACGGCAACAGCATGATCACCAGCTTCGACATCGAGTACAAGAACAAGTCCGGTATGTGTGCCTCGCTAGACCCCCCTCCTAGTCCCCACGGCATGGTGCGTGTCTTCAGGTCCATGACCTTACATTTGGCTCCTCATAAAAAAGGGCATCTTTGTCACAGAAAAGGGTTTCAGACTAAGCTGAAATGTAGTTTACTCTCTTATCAGACACGTATCCAAAGTAAACAGAGATGTAGGTCTTTGTACAGCAGTGTCCCTGAAGGAGAAGCCCTGCTTGTTACACATTCTGCTGCCCGCTGCCCGCTTTCCCCTCTGCCAGCCATTTGTAAATGTTCTTTACGACCTCATGATGGAGTAACCTGACATCTCAATTGATAAAAGAGTCGGTCGCGCTCCGCTCAATTTTGCGGTCGTCGAGAGTTCATGGCCTGCGAACTGTGCCAGTTTATGCGGGGAGTCCATTGATGTCCGCTCCGGTACTCCTGGATAATGTACTGATAAAAGAACTAATGCGTGCCCTTAGCCTCTCCCCACACACAAACAAAGAGGTGCACCTCAGAGGAAAATAAAGTACGAGGTATAATGGAAATGTTTATAGGATGGACTAAAGCTTTGAGTGTCCATCGATTTTACTTTTAACACAGTGTTCGAAATAAAATTAAAGGCACTGGAGGCAGTGAAAGGTGCTCCGCTCGGCGGTGCTACAGAGAATTACGCTGAAGTGTTTTCTTTCCCCTGCTTTCTCGCTCCCTCAGACACCTGGGACTTGAAACATGCCACCCGCAAGATCGCGCCCACAAACCACCAGGCCAACATCGTGGAGCTCCATCCAGCCTCCGTCTACAGCATCCGCATGTACTCCTACAACAAGATTGGTCGGAGCCAGGCCAGCAAGGAGCTCACCGTTAGCACAGAGGAAGCGCGTAGGTTCCCGAAAGCGCGTGGTCCAGGGGGCTGAGGCCGCTCAGCCCAGTATCATCAAAAAGTCAATATGGCGGTCAGGATGGCAGGTATGAGATACGGACATGTAATTCTGACTCGCGCCATCTCCTCTGCAGAGCCCGATGGTCCTCCAATGGATGTAACCCTGCAGCCAATGACATCGCAGAGCATCCGTGTGACCTGGAAGGTAACCTGCATGCTCTCATCGCACCCAAAGTTCCCTTCTGGATAGACCTACACACATACTCACACATACCTACATATACATGCGCACACAGGCATGCATATTTATGAGCATATTCCCGCACTTCACAATAATAATGCTGAAACATTACTGTGATATTAAATATATTGTTTTGTATTGCTGGAATATTCAATTGCCTTTTCCCCTGAAGTATGCATAATTCATGCATCATGTTTTTCTTAATCGTCGCCCCTTTTTGCGACCGTCAGCGCTTTGCTCCTCCGTTCTTGACTCAGTCATTCTTCTCCATTTGTAGGCCCCAAAAAAGGAACTGCAGAACGGGGTGATCCGGGGCTACCAGATCGGGTACCGGGAGAACGGGCCGGGCAGCAACGGCCAGTACAGCATTGTGGAGATGAAGGCCACGGGCGACAGCGAGGTCTATACCCTGGACAACCTGAAGAAGTTCGCTCAGTACGGGGTGGTGGTCCAGGCCTTCAACCGTGCCGGCACTGGGCCCTCCAGCTCCGAGATCAACGCCACCACCCTGGAGGACGGTACGAGCTGAGGTGTCGTGGGAGGAGCTTCTGAGAGCGTCCATCGAAACATTTCACTCAATGTCTAGCCTTCGCCATAAGTGCCATGCATACTGACCATCCTTTACCCCCGCCCTGCACCACGCACAGACGCGCGCGCGTCTGCATAGGCAGGCGAGCAGACGCACGCAGCCGTACGTGTACGCACCTGTGTCAGCTGACCAAAACGTGCTCTCACACCGATACCAAGGTGGGCCGCTGACCGGCAGAAGTGCTGCCAGTATTCGTTTGCACACCTTATAGGGAAGACCTCTCGCATCGCCTCTGGATTTATTTCCAGTTTTCTCCAAAGTCTTGGCAGCCATCCTGACCAGGGATGTGTGTGCCCACAAAGCACAATAGAAGCAACGCAATCGTAAATCCCCCTACATCTGGAATATTCTCCGGAGGAGCTATGTTTTCTTTCGCTCTTTTTCGTTTGCTTCTCTTTGTAATCAGTCTGCCCGACTGGCTCTAACCCCACATACGTGCAAAACGTAACTATAGACATGCTTTAAAAAAAAAATCGGAGAGGAGAATTGGAAGCCCTTTCCAACAGCCTCTCCCTCATCATCCCTCACTCTTTAATTAGCACACTCATTAGACTGTCAGAAAGGGAGGGAGAAGGGGCCCCATTACGGCCATAAAACAACAGAGGCTGCCCGCCTATCCCAGCCACCCCCCCTCCTCTGCCTCCATCTTCCTCATTTGGCTGCATCTCTGGATCTTCACACGCCTGCCTCCTGCCTCCTGCCTCCTCGCACACAATCTCCCATAAAGCCTCGCTCCTTATCCCCTCACTTACACCATCACTGTTTGCCCATTTGATGCCGTCGACAGACGTTCCTTAGAAACGGTCGCGCTCCCCTTTTCTTCCGTCTGTCTTTTGTGAGATGCGCTCATCCACTATTTACTGCAGCAGCCGTGAATTTAAACCAGAACTCAAACCGGCCCAGTAAGAGTCGTGCCACCCGATCCGTTCATTATGGCGCCCGAAGGAGTGCGGGGCGCCGGTTCCTTTGAAAGTGCCCCGGCGCCGAGCGCTGCTCAGATGGGTGGGACAGCACCGGCCCAGCAGCAGGCTCCCCCACCATGGAACTCGGCCGCCGCCGGCCAGCGCCACAAAGCCCGTGATATTGATGCCAATAATGATGATGATAATAACAAGCGTAGTAAAAACCATTACAATTAGCTTGTCTACGGGGTCTCCTTTTTTGTTTTCCTGGAGGTGTAATTACCCGCAGCTGAATGCGTCGTCTGCTGGATCCCTCTTTTCATCTTTTTCCCTCCCTTCTCTCCCCCTCCGCCTGCCCTCCTTCCCACTCCAAAAGCCACCTTTCATTTCCTCTCTCCTCTGTCTCTTCCTGCCTCTCATAGGCCACCTCATGCTTGGCAGCCCCCAGTTTTTTTTTCTTTCTCTCCCTCTCTCTCTCTCTCCTTTCTCCCCTCTCCTCTCATCTTCTGTCGCTCCCACCCTGCATGCGCGAGAGGAGTAGAAATGTAATGAATGAGCCGTGATTGTGGACTGAGCAGTAATGTTGTTTCCTAAATGGCAGTTAGTGTGAAGACTGTCTGGGGTTGTCGCTGAGGGGGTGAGGGGGGGTCGGAGCAGAGCCGGGCCCCGGGGCCCCTTCACTGAACACCATTATTTCCTTACGCCCCCCTCTCCGCCTCACCCCAGCTGCATCTTTACTGGGCTGTGGCCAGTTAGCTTCCTGCCTCTTCCTCCGCCTCTCTCTTCTTCATTCATTCCCGCTCTCTTCCCGTCCTTTCGCTGCTTCTCCGATAAATGCTTCGGTTCAGCCGGACTCTAAAGCATCTTTATTTCTCAGACCAAAGCAAACAGTGCACTTGTGTTGGTGGCAGGCATCTGGCGTGGAGGTGGGGGGTGTTGTCAGGGAGGGCACAACAAGCGGGGAATTGATCGTGAAATCCTAACCGTATAACTCAGGCATAGAAAAACGTTGACAAAACCGCGATACGTGCATGATTATTCGCGTCAGGAATAAAGGGGGTGCTGTGTAATTAACCTCTCATTACAACGCGAGGCCGCGAAACTCCGGGAAAAGCGGGCAGCGTGACGTGACAGAATAATAGCAGAATATCAAGCGGATGAAAAAATAAGCCGCAATAATGATACTGTAAAGTCGATGGAAGCAGCAAGGAGCACATTTGTTACAAGGCAGATGTAGCGAATTCAGGGGCAGTGGGGTGGTAAAGGAAGCATTAGGGATGAAACTTGGGGAAAAAATTGCATTTCTGTTCACTATGTAACGGCTTGAGACCATTGATTCTGCGTTCATTTAAAACTATTCCATATCTCTTATTATTTTGTCTGGTTGTGCCAGTTTATCATAGAAGCCCCAAGATATGTCTAAGGATTTTATGGTGCCTGTGTACATTTTACCCTTTACTATTAGAGAGACTTTTATTTTGACGTAGCCTAGTCAGTATACACTGTACTGACACTGTGTTAATTAGTTGACCTCTCTCTCTCTCTCTCTCTCTCTCTCTCTCTCTTTCTCATTCTTCTTCATCCCTCTTGTCCTCCCCCCAGTGCCCAGCCAACCCCCCCAGAATGTGCGTGCGGTCACCGTCACCTCAGACGAGGCGGTCATCACATGGTCGGAGCCCCCACGGATGACCTTGAACGGGGTGCTGAAGGGCTACCGCGTGGTGTTCTGGTCCATCTTCCCTGATGGAGGTGGGTGCTGCGAGGGGGGGGGGGCAGCTCTGACTAATTATGACTGCAGCCGTTCTAAATGTCTCCCTTGATTCTAAAGGCTCCCCAGATCTCAGCTTTTATTACACTCCCCAAAGGATCCCACGCCCTCAGAGACATGTTTGTGTGTAAGCATGTATTTACCTGGAGTGTTGTTGGTCAGAGTCTAACTCTCTGTGTTGAGTTCTGATGAACTGTATTGTCATTGCTTATTGCTGTGTATGTGTCAGCTGTTCTTACGAATGTGCTGGTGTGTATTAGTGGATAGTTGAAGTTTATGTAATGTGCTAGACTTGAATGACAGTCCTTATGCAACTTTAAGTACTGTTGAGTATCTAATGTGTAAACTCTTGTGTCTTCAATTGCATGAACTGCTCTGACAGTCCATGAAATGTATGTGCCTGATGTTTATTTATTGTAGGACTATACATTGTTGAAACGGAGCCTTTCTGTATGATCATATTGCACCAGTTCATCTCCATCTAATCTATGTATTGTGAATATTGCTCTGTACCGTGCTTTATTTATAATTCTAGTTATAAGTCCTCATAGAATCATTAACTCAGACTGACATAATGTCATTCCTTTACCCTATAAATAATCTGTCTTTATCATCCCTCCTTCCACTCTGCATCCGTCTTACCTGCTTTCACTCTCCTTGCCTTCCTTTCCTCTTCCCCTCATCCCTCTCAGAATGGGGAGAGATGCAGAACATCACCACGACGCGGGAGCAGGTGGAGCTGAGGGGCCTGGAGAAGTTCACCAACTACAGCGTGCAGGTGCTGGCCTACACTCAGGCCGGGGACGGGGTGCGCAGCAACGTGCTCTACATCCAGACCCGGGAGGACCGTGAGTATCTCACTACATTCACCTCGGCGCGTTCTGCACCAGCATGTCATCTATCTACAACTATCTTAGCATTTAATAACAATGAAAGCAATCCATCGCTAGTCCTTATTCTCAGGCCTGACAGAGTCTGATGTAGACTTAAATCTTTCTTAATTTATAATTTTATTCCAAATGTACTTCCAGTCCCCTGAACAAGCTGTTGACCCCCTATGTGGCCACAGGTTCCATCACAGTTCCATAATTAACATCCTTTAGCAAGCCTGCTATGTCACATTAATCATCAAAGCTTATTTTTCATTTTTTTGCACAAATGAAACACTCGCGTGGAAAGCTTTCCGACACCAGCTGGATACACAGGATGATGAAAGGTTTTGGTTGTGAACAGGGAACCAGTTCAGCTGCAGGGATTGAATATTCGCTAGAGAGACCATCACACAGGTAGATTACACTACCCACTGCGTATCAACTTTTCATTATTTAATCAGACCATAAAATTTACAAATTTTGGTATATCTTTGCTAGCCTCTGCTTGATTTTTTTTCCTTGCTAGTCAATGCACGATCTTCACCTCTCTGTGCTCACAACTGGTAACTGGTATGCTGGGCAGGCACTGGCAGCCGCTCTGGGTATGCAGGGTATGCGTATTTTTCAACAGCCAATCAGATTATGGCAGATGGCTTCCGGAATTAATCGAGAAACATTACCAGTGTGCAGCACACAGCTACAGCACAGATGCCCTAGTGGTAGCGAATGACAGTGCTTCCACAAAAACTGCTAGGGGCAGTGACCAATCAAGTTCCTTTTTAATGTGTCCACAGCAACAGTTACTAAATATATCCTGTGCTATCTAGCCAGCCGTAATGTCATGTTTTGTTAAAATTTATCAGATTTGTTAACAGTTTTATTATTTTGTTCACAGGTGAGTTCAATTTCGATTTATGCATTTTCATTTTAAGTTTATGAAGGGATATATCTAGAGCTGCTGATCTATTAACAGATCGTTTATTTATGATGTGATTTTGAAGTAAAGTGACAGGCTAAATCTTTGTATTTGAGATGCTCACACCTGTCTACTCCCCATATGTACACTACTGTGAGATTTGACCAAAATTTCAGTCACACAAGATGGTTTTATGGGCTTGTTGGGAATCTCTGAGATAGAGATTGAAACTGCATCACTGCAGCTGCATTGTCCATTAGGAGTATAAGCTATATATAAACTAGTGCAGTATACAGTCCTTGTTTACCTTTGCTTTCTTTTGGTCAGTACTTCCTATTTGCTATTTGAATGCAGTAGCTGAATACACATTATTTTACATGCAGTTTTATACATTAATGCATTTTGGAAAGTGACAGTAACAAAGGATTCCATGTTTAAACACTTGGTGTTTTGTCAAGGTAAAATTTTCGTTTTTAGAATATCTATACCATTTATTCTTTTGAAAGAGTCATGTGGAAATAAGAATTTTTTGTTGTATGAATGATGTAATTTGTGATAAAGATTGCATATTGGTTCATGACCGTAGACCTTTGAATTAATTCACTGCGCATAATTCACCTCATTGTACCACATACACACTGCACATTTTCACCTCTCTGTACCAAATACACACTGCACATTATTCGTCCCTCTATCACACACTCGCTGCACATTATTCACCTCAATATACCACAAACACACTGCACATTACTCACCACTCTATAACATACACTGCACACATCGTTTCTTTTTATTCCCTAATAACTATGAATAAAACTGCAGATTATTCACCTCTCTGTACCACACACTCATTGCACATTATTCATCTTTCTGTACCACACACTGCACACAATGTTAGTTCCCCATTTTTCTCTAATAACTATGCTTTAACTCCTTTTTTTCTGCGTCTTGCCCTCTGCACACTCTTTGCCCTTCCGTGTTCTCCCCATGGCTAGACCCTTGGATGTGATGAGCAGGGCAGGCCATCTGTACTCGAGGGCCTCGATAGCTGGGGGGGGAGGGGTTGAGCAGTGGTAACATGGGCTTGTCATGTGATTAAAGCTTATTTGTGGACTGATGTGCCATTACCAGTGTTAATGACAATTAAGAAGCTTGGGCACCATAGTGGGGGGGAGGGGTATAGACATAAGTGTGAGGGGGGGCTCTTTCCAAGCTTAGCACATCACACAAGAAGAGGGATTAATTCTTCATGGATTAGAGAGAATTAATTTTGTGCTTACACGTTTCGGGTTAGGATTACAGCTCTATCTGTGCTTTGCATGCTTAGGGGAGTGTGTGTGTGTGTACGCATGGAGGAGGGGTGCAGCTGGGACTCTGGTGAGAGCGAGAGGGTGTTGAAAGGCTCAAGGAAACAAGGGAGCGGATGGAGGAGTGGGAAAGGAGGGACGGTGGAGGCAAGGATGTGTGAGGGACAGCCTGAGGACAGCTGTATGGGAAATGAGGACCACAGCAACAAGAGAGGTGTAAGCAGACTGTTAGGCGATTAATCGCAGAGGAATACAGAATGTTAGGGAGGAAGAATGGCGACGAGCAAAGCTGTGATGAAAGTTGGAAAAAAAAGGCAAGTAAGCATTAACTGGAAAAAGTGAGGGAGTGGGCTGAATGGAAAGTGAGAGGTGAATGTGAAAAGGACAGCAAGGGCACTGGGGGGCCAAGTGAGGCGGAGGAGGAAGAGAAGGGACAGGGAGGCACTGGAGAGCGATGGAGAGTGGAGCTGTTTCAGTCCTGCCCGTGTCGGACAGGCTGAGTGTCACCCTGCCAGTGATGCGAGATGTCAGCGTGTCCGGCGGTGGCCTGTCCTCTCTCTGCTCCAGCGTGTCTGCAGGCAGCCTGCCCTCTCTCTGCTCCAAGCCCACCCAGATCAAATCTCACTTTCCCTCTCTCTCTTTCTCTCTGCCTTCCCCTGGGCCTCTCACCAGCATATGGAGTGATGATTGGAATTGAATTGTTCAAACACCCCTTCAGTCTCAGTCTCTCTCTCTCACTCCTCTTACTCGTTGTTCTCAGCATCCTGCTCCAGGGTTTGCATCTGCACTCACACACACACACACACACACACACACACACACACACACAGCTGCTAGCAACCCCCAGCCCATGTTAGCTGCGTGTGTGTCAAGCAGCTCATAGCTAAAACAGAGCCCTGACTCCACCTACCAATGGGACTCTCACCACCTTCTCCATCCTCGCCACAGAAATCAAACTCCCTGCGTCCTCTAGCCCGCCTTCTGGTTGGACTAGTTATGCGTGTAGTATAATACAGTAAACTTCCAGGAATATTGGTGTAAAATGCAGCACTCGAGCACCATATCAGAACAAAATGCAGTGTGGGACTATTATTGTGTTTGTTAAGACTTTAAAACCCAGTAATGAGGGCCCCCAGATCCCAAAGCCTGGTTCTGGAGAAGTCAGTGTGAAAGCTGGGGGGGGGGGGCGGTTGTTTCTGCACGGTTAGATCAGATGCATCTTGACCCTCATTTGGAGGCAGGTGATGCCCTGGGGGAGATTTCCCTGTGCTGAGACTAAAGCACCATAATGACGATGTTTTCTTCTCTTAATCCTTCCCTCTCCCTCTTCCACCATCCTCAGCCCCTGTCATCACCCCTGAACTGAGTATCTTTGCATGCAGCATTATCTCAGCGATGATGATAATGATGATGGGGACAATGAGAGTGGGCTGTAGTAGGCCTGTTTAACCCCCTTGGGTGGAAAGAAAGGGGTCACCGGGACTCCCCCCCCCCCCCCTCCAGGGACTCAGCCCCTTCTCTGGGGGCAAGGGGTCACAGTGAATCAGCTCGCTCTCTCAAGACAGGCAGCACGTGTTTGTAAAGAGTCAGGTCAGCAAACAGTGCAGCCCCGTCACGCCTTCCCCATTGACTCAGCTCGACTACACTATATTCAGGCAGTCAGCCTCGCTCTTCTCTCATTTTATGGATGTGAGAGTTTGTCAGAGCTCATTGATAATAAGTGAGTCCTCAATGAGGAATTACAGCCAGGTATCGATCACTTACTTCAACTTGTGACAGGGGCCTTTCATTCAGTTGATTTTTTTTTCTGGTAAGCTGTAGAGTGATGCTGGTGCAGTAGTAGCGTAGTATAAAACAATGTTTTCTGGTTGCCAAAGTAATTGGCAAAATATCTGATTAAACACTGGGTACATAGAATATCGGAAGCAGGAAATTCCATGTAGGTGTGGAGTTAATTATGCCAACATCCAGGGCTTTGGGTCAATGTATAAAAATGCTGAGGAGGCCCATTTTGCCTGCTGTAGCTAAAAGAAGGTACCTGAGTTACTCTCAACGAGAGGTTTTTGTTGGGGGCGTGTTTGGCAGCAGTTTCAGTGGCAATGACCGTTCAACCTTCTGATTTTTAACGATGGATGCTGGCCAAGGTGATGGTAGCTAGGAAGTCTAGTAGGAACTATGGGCAACTGTGGACAAAAGTGCTTGCAACCATTGTTTAGGAACTTCACAGTGGGATGGTTACTGTGTGTTTCGGTGCATCAGTGTCATATTGGACCTAATAAACCAAGGCTATTCAAATCACGGTCCTCCAGGTCCGAGCACTGCTGATTTTCCAGCCTTCCTTTACCCGTCAGCCAGGTGTGAAGCCTCTGACCAATCAGAATCAAGCCTGGATTTGGAATTGAGGGCCAGATTTGAAAAGCCCTATAATAAACTGTTCTGGTGGCTTGAGGTGACTTAGTGCCTTATTAGGACACTTTATGTTGGTTTCTACTATTTTGTCAGTTAGTTCTTAATTCAACAGATTAGTGTTTTTTATTTGAAATGTTATAATTCTATTATAGTTCCCGGGCCAGTAGTGTCACGATGATAAATATAATGTCTTATGTAGTATTTTTTACATTTATATTTTAGCTACATATAGTATTAGTCCTGCAGTGAAAGTCGTACAAATACTGATAGATGTTGGTGAGGGAGGAAGAGGAGAGACGTGTGTGTCAGTGGCACAGTGGGACTTGTGGGGAGATCCAGTCTGTTCAAGGGAGCGCAGACTCCAGCAAGTAAGAAGTGCTGAAATTGGTGTCTGCCTGAACATATGTCATCACCCCCAACCTCCACGGGCCGCCCTGCCTCCTCTGGCTGAGACTCACCCTGCAGATCTTCTTAAGATAAAGGCCAAAGCAGCAAATCTGCTCATTTTAGCACGCTCTGTGAGTCACAAATGCTCACTAAAACACTGTCTGTCACACAGAGAAACACACGCACATGTGCGCGCGCGCACACACACAAACACACCCTCAGTTTACTGCTGACTCTCGGTCCACTGCAGTTAATAAATTTCCTAGTAAATTTCAAAAACATGTGAAAGTTGAGATAAAATGTGTTCTGGCACTTTCAGCTTCATAATAAAGCAAAAGCAAGTTGAAAAATGGTGTCTTTTTTTTTGTCTCTAATAGCGTGTAATATCTGTATTGCAGAACTTAGTCTTTTTACAATTTTTACAGTTTTATTAGAAAGTACCCACACAGTGAAACCAAAATCTATACACAGTCAGGCATGTCCACTTATTAATACTCTCACACGCCCACTGGACTGCATAAATCTGGCATGCACAGGTTGTCCCAGTACGATCGAATTGTTTTTGCTGTATTTTATGCACCACACAAACACACCCAAAACACGTGTAAACATACACATTAAAAAGCCTCTAACGCTGCATTTGTACTTGTGGTGTTGTGTTCATATTGCTATTCACTCTGCTGTGAAACTAGAGTCCCAGACGTAACACCTCCCCATATTTTTTTTCCTCTATATCTTCCAGACCCAGGTCCACCTGCAGGAATCAAGGCTGTCCCATCCTCTGCCACCAGCGTTGTGGTGTCCTGGCTGCCCCCTCTGAAGCCTAATGGTATCATCCGCAAGTACACCATCTACTGCTCCAGCCCTGGGTCTGGGCAACCTGTAAGTGATGCAAAAAGGGGCATAAGGAGAGCATAGTTTTGACTTGGGGAGATACAGGACAGTAAATGAGAGATTTAAAGATGCTGGGATTAGAATAAACAGTTTGAATGTGTGTATTTATATGTGTTACGCAGTAGCTTTAAATGCATGTTTGTGTGTGTGCATTTGTGTGTGTGTGTGTGTATGTGTGTGTGTGTGTGTGAAGGGGCCCCTCAGTTTTTATTGGATGTATTTGAATGCATATGGCTTCAATTAAATATATGGTAAAACCCCAAGCAAATTTTGCATGTGAATCTCTGTGTTTAAATGAACGGAGTCTCCCAGTGCGCATCTGCGTCCATGTTTCTGTGTGCGTGTGTGTGTGTGTGTGTGTGTTAGCAAGTGAGTTAACGTACCAGCTTGAGTGTATCTGTGTGTGCTGTCAGCTTGTTTCCTGCCCTCCCTGATGAACAGATGAGGTTGTCCTGGCAACGTGATGAGACACAGATATGCAAATGCGGGCGAGAGAGAGAGAGAGAGAGCAGGCTGACACGCACACACTGCAGCAGCAGCGGCTCATTTTCACACACACACATTTTCGCACACGCACTCGCACGCACAGCGGCTGGGGCGCACACACTTACACGGAGTGCACATTTTCTGCCTCCCAAAAAAGCGTAGTCGCGTATGTTGACCAAATGACACGCTATTAGGATTGAATTTGCCCCAGCTCAAGTGCACACACACACACACACACACACACACACAGACATGCATACACGTCTATTGATGAAACCATGACCGTACACAAAAATACTCGCTCGGCTGCACACACAAACATGGCTATCTGCCATCGCATCAGGACGATGAATTAAAATACGAGTGGCTCACAGGTACACACAATTCTATTAATAAAAGATGTATGTTCACTCTGAATTAATGTTCCAGTGTCTACATACACTCGTTTCCTCTCTCCTCCTCTCCTTCCCTCATTCACAAATCACTTGCTCTCTCCATGGCTGGTGCAGCCTCCTAGCAGAGGGATGATTACCATGTAAATGAGAGCAAGGAGAGGGAGGGTGTGAGGGGGG
>JAODJW010000036.1:9325408-9336523 GCA_026777045.1 Hyperopisus bebe | reverse complement strand
CAAATGTTCCCTGAACTAACGAGCCTGTCTGCCTGATTGGAGCGCCATTGAAATTCTCCTCGCACAGCAACCCTCTCACTGCCAGTGTATTGCAGTCTTTCCCCTCCCTTCATTCCGCTCCCTCTTTTTTCCCAACCTACCCTGCTTTTCCATCTCTTCCCCAGCATCGTGGGCGTCTCCCTCCCCAGTTTTCCGCTTGCATTGGTCCCTCCTCTCTTCTCCTTAGCTGGCATACAACCCAATATCCATGCAGCAGATAAATAAAATGTACATATGGATATAACAAAAGAATATAACAAAATGTTATATTCAAAATGCGAAAAATCTGGTAACAACTGGTTAATAAAATGCTATGAGGATTTAACTACTTTATTCTTTTAATTACACAAATTGAACTGCTGTTGTGGGAGAGTAACATAATACAGGATTATAATATACAGGAAACTGGATGTCATGACAACGAAAGTGTAATTACAATCTTGGACCTTGGAGCAAGGAAATTAGTTTGGGGGGCCGGGGGGTGGGGGGCTCTACACTACTGCAATCTCAATGGTAATTTGATCTGTCCTGGACTCCAAAGGTGTTTTATTCTGCAATCTATATATGTGATATGAGGCGTGCTCACTATTGTAGCTAAATTGATGAATTAATAAACATTCCCGGGCAATATAAATGCACCTGCGCCTTTGAGGGTACCTATAATTCCACAAAACGCCCCGAACCTTTGCTGCCAAAACATGTAATGGCAGAATTCCATTGTCCTTTTTATTAATGGATCTGGAACCATGGCACCATGAATTTTGATGCATTTTGATGGCAGGGAGGGAGGCGGCGTGTGGCACCGTAAATGCTGTATTTAGCGCGGATGCGGGGCGTATTGTAGCCAACATTGCTGGTGCGTGCAGAGCGTGACAGACTGGGGGCGGGACTCTTACTGTCCACTGGGGGGGCGAAGGGGATAGTCAGACTTAAACTCCGTCTGTGGTAGGTTAGCTCTCTACGTCTCTAGGAGACACAATCACACCAACAATTCCCAGACCACGCTTAAAACATACGTAACACAGAGTAGGTCCATTATTGCTTTTAACTTTCCACTCCACTGTAAGATAATGGTCTTAGAACTTAGCCAGCCACGGATTGGCCAACGTAAAATATACCAAGGGGAGCCTCCCCCCAAAGTCAAATATACAATACCCCCCCTCAAATTCCCAGACTGCTTTTCGTTGCCAGTCAGCTCTATTTCTATATGACAGTGCTATAATTATTATAAGGATGCTTTTGCCTTTCAAATACCACTGTACCATTTTGTCATTTGAATGACTTGGAGTGTTTGATTGTTTTAGTAAAATTTACATTTCAGATATTTAACATCTTATAATCCCTGTCCTAACAACACCACGCACAGCCACACACACCCCTTCATAAACGTATGCGGATAGAGTTTAGAATATAGGAAAGTAGTGTTAAAAATTCAAATGAATTAAACATTTAACTGCTGGAAGAATTAGCCTTGATTATTGATTTATATTTATTGGGTAAAAACCCGCGAATCATTTACAATTATAAATTAATTACTTCAATCGTTAGGGCATTTATTTTTATTTAGCAGATGCTTTTGTCCAAAGCGACGTACAAATGAGGCAAATAGCACAGCTCGAGTCGCATGTATAACCGCAGCTTCAAATGAACGTCCAGTTACAGTACAAGTGTAAGCGTCATTGTATCAAGGGCTGCCCAACATCGTCCAAGCAGGACGATCTTACGGCAAATTCAGGCGTCATGCAGGTGGCGAGAACAGCTCAGGTTTCCGCCGCATTGGACTAACGCAGGAAAAGCCAAAAATGCACTAAAAAAGTCGCAGCAGACTCGGCCAGGAAGGCGGCTCACACGGAACGCAGGAAGGACATGCCGGGCTTATTAAAACCAAGCGACGAACACGCCAAAGCAGATAGCGAAAATCACCACATAGGCCTACTCGTCGTATGAAATAGATGTATCATCATTATTAACTTGTTTATTTATAGGATTGACAACTGAAAGGCGATCTTTACGGGCTGAACAGCGGAACACGAAGTCGGCGCAGCAGACCGTCGCTATGCCGCTCAGCTCGCACAAGTTGTTTTATTATAGGCAGAAAGTCCGCCTGCGACCAAACAAGTGCAAACACAAAACTTTACCCTTACAGATTTTTGTACTATTTGCCGCACTTCAAACTTTTATGTTCCCTTTAAGAAAAATAAAAAATCATTCAAAATATAATTCCAGAAGTGAACAGACAAATTAACAACCGCATCGGCAGCAAATAATAGAACGAAGACGAAATAATAATAATAATAATAATAATAATAATAATAATAATAGACTATCCCAATTTTCTCTTTTAAAATACATTATAGTATAAACGCTCCGGATTGACAATAACATAAAGCTGTGCGACAAAGGAGATTTAACTAAATGAAGATGAAATGATTAAACTTTGTTTTGACACAAAAGAACTTGGTCCAGTAGCCCGTGATAATTAAGCAATTACAATTGTTCCATATCATTTCAATTACACTTCGCGAACTGCCGACTTCGAAACTTTAATTACACAAATACGTAATTAAAACAAAGAATAGAAAAATAAAATTAAATCCGGAAGTTCATTGAACGTTCATTTGTTTATTCATTGCTGTTTTATTTATGAGCCAAGTTTTAATGTCATGTTCATTTTTTTAACGCCATATGTAACAGTTTGCGCGTTTTACTAAACTATCAATTACTTTGGAACAGCTTCTATATGAAAGGCCAACGGACAAATAAACCACATTTTCACGTTAATAATTAAGTAAGTGTTAATCAATGCTTTGAGCGTAACTTCTGTCGCTCCTTCATCATCGTCTCCACAGTTCCGCGATTCCGAGTGTGACATGAACTGGGGGGGAGGGGAGGTCAACATGTAACCCCGTGGACACACAATAATCACAAACTATGAGTGCAAAGAAAATTGCATGTTAACTGCCATATCAAGACAGAAATCTATCATACACGAATCTTTCCCCCATCTTACATTTCAATTCATAAATGCTATTAAGTACGTTAACATTTAAATGTGGATAACTTATTGCCATTGTTAAAACACTAACGGAAAATTTCTTAGTCTAGCACATCAATTCATAATAATCGAACCACCGATATTTCTACAATTAGCCATGAAAATAGGAAAAACAATGTTACTTACGTTCTTGAAGCAAATCAAGTGTTGTAAAAAGCAGGTATACTTCTTTAAAAAATGTTTTGATGCAGACGTACAGCGCAGCAATGAGAGGAGCGCAGCTTCGTGCTCCAGCGGTATGGAGAGAAAATCGGGACTGGCGGAGTCCCGCCTCCATTCCCTGTGTTACCTGGAACCGTCGGTGTAGGGGGGCCTCTGTCAATATTACAATCATCCAACACAAGACTGTTTCTCCACTTGTAACAAAGGAAGGCAAGTCAGTGCTTATAATAACGTTTAGGTGCAATGAGAGGGATGCAACAAGTATAGACAAAAGCGCGTGGTTCCTGACAGAAATGATCAGCAAATGATCACTCTGTACACATATTAATGTCCGCCATCGATTCATTTGTCTGATTATCCTCGTAGCTGCACAGTGGCCTCTTACCATATACTACCCAACAAGACTAATTAATAGTGGCGTAAAAATAACAATATGTTTTTAAAGCGCATGCGCGCAGACACGGAGGCGATATTACTTGAATCACCACAAAATCGTATTCTGTTGTCAGGTTAACGCGATTAATGTAATGCATAGTGTGTAGCACGCTTAACTTAACTAGTTTATGTCTTTTCAAAAATGGCTCAGTATATAATTTAGGAAATGCAGATATATGAATAATAATAATATAAACTGTCACAAAACTATTATATCCATAGTGGTTCATGGGGATGCAGTACTGCACTGGGGGATGTAGTTGCATTCCAACAGTGTGTGTGTGTGTGTGTGGTGTGTGTGTGTGTGTGGGGGGGGGGTTGTCTACATTGTAATAAACCTGTTATTTTGACATTGTGAGGACTATTTTTTTCAGTCCCCACAGAGGGAAATTAAGCAAAAATGCTTAATGACTGCAATCAAAAAACTAAAAATACCAAACAAGGTTTTTCCCATAGACATGAATTGACAGTCCCTGCAAAGATATGAATACAGACGGGTGTGTGCGTGTGTGTGCATGCGTGTGTGCATGTGTGTGTAAAGTTTAGTAGAAAGAATGGATGGATGGATGGAAATGATATACACCATTCATCTGGTCACATGATTTAAATCACTTTGTACTGGCCACATGTACAGAAGCAGGACTCACAGAAAGATCAGCTGCTGTGGTGAGTGATACCGACTCTCTACACAGGAATAAGCGAAACAGCACATGACTAGGAGATCCTGTACACACGTCGTGATGCGGATGCAAGCAAAGAAGTTTATCTGATGAAATGTGAAAGACTTTTTCATAAACACACGTCTTCTCCTTCTTAGTTCATCCTCTCCAAAATTAAAGAGTCCATTTAAGCTTTTAATGATCGCTAAGTGTCCATAGACTTGGAAAATTCTTTACTTTTTACTTACATATTTTTAAAGAACCGGATCTGTTGTATAAGCAGTGAATCATCGATCTAAGTACCAGTCACATATTCCATGTTAATGAAACTACACATCGCAACATTAATCATCTGTATCTTATTTCAATCTCCCCAATATGAATCACAGAGTCCTCCAGATTTATTTTGCTTTATTGTTCATTAACTTCATCGTACATGACCCTCTCAATGTGGCAAATGTATTCAAAGAAAAGAAAAACTCAAAAAATCTTCAAAAAAATCCTTGCTGTCATTTTTTATTCCAGTCCATCCATTCATAGGCACTTACCACATGCCAGAGCACGGCAGCCTAGAGCTGATACCAGGAATCCAGCAGCTGGGACACCCTAGATGAGTTTATCTCACAGTATGAGACCCTAAGAGTGGGCTGCTGTGGTTAGCACTGTCGCCTCTCACCTCTGGGCCCAGGGTTCAAGTCTCTGCCAGGGCTCTGTGTGTGGAGTTTGCATGTCCTCCCCGTGTCATCGTAGGATTTCGTCCAGGTACTCCGGTCCCCACTCCTACAGAGTAAAAACATGCTGAGGTTAATTGGAGCTGTCAAGTTGCCCATATGTGTAAGTGTACCCTCCAGTGGGGTGATAGCCCCAGCCTCTGGACCCCCTGTGACCCTGAATAGGATGAGTGAGTATAGGAAATGGAGGGATGGTTGATTCACATAAACCATGTGCTCTTGGTCTTTGGGAGGAAGCCAGCAAACCAAGAAAGAAAACGTGTAAAGTCTACCCACCAGGAGTGATATTTAACTCACGACCTTGGAAGAGTGACACTACAGTAACACTCAAGAGCCACCTTAGATTTTATGCTCATGGCTATAAACTCTAAATGTCATCTGGCTGTTGAATTATATCATTATGTAACCATGGATGCAACTGGCCAGAGTAACATTTTGCTGTCAATCACACATCCAACCGGCACATTCTACAATATGAAATGTGACGCTCACATTGTCACAGTGATTTTTCGGCTATACCTTCATGGTTGTGATTATGTTTCCTACGTCCGTAGCAGCGTTTTGTTTGGATATTATGTGGATATTTTGGTTTCCTTCTATGACTTGAAGGCGTGCAGTTCACCTGGACTGGTGTCTCCAAACTTTCCACAAGGCATGTGTTTGTGTTTGTGCCCAGACGATAGTGATGCTGTGCCATGTGCCACCTGCTTTGTATTGCTTTTTGATGATTAATTACTATTAAATAATTGTGTAATGAATTTTAAAATACACTCCCTGACAAAGTATATAGGCTATGCAAAACACTCTGTGCTATTATACAGTTCAAACCATACATTTAAGCAATTTTGGGCTGTTGGTAATTACCTTCTTGATAAATAATCTGAAAACTAGATCTTGTCTTTCTGTACTAGGCTACATATCTACACCTCCAGGTTTTGACCCCATTTTCTGGTCACAATTGCGGGAGGCCTGGATCTCATCCCAGGCAGGCAGAGCATAAGGCTGGGATTCACCCTGGCAAGGTAACCAAACCACTGTAGAGCCCTGAGTGATATATATTTGTTAAATTAGCTCTGGTGAAAAGAATTACAAGAATTAAATGACATAGCGGTTATTTATCAGTCATTATCTTGGGTAACGTTTTACTTGAGGGGTCACAAGTTATTAAGTGACTCAATTACTACTCAAGTACAAATCATGAACAAATGTAGTTATTGCATGAAATACATGAACTGTTACGATTAATTGACGATGAACAAACATTGAATCAGTGCGTAAACAACTTAGTTACTTGCAGTCAGGTTAATTAATAGTACTTTGTTACTTTGTACCCCGTCAAGTTACCATATTTTGTATTCCATATACATTTTAGAAATGATTGTAAAATGAGCCCTGACCATGAAGAGTCATTAAGTAGACTGGGAGAGTTGGGCGTGACCCATTCTGTTAACAGCGAATAGGAATGTTAGAAAGGTGACTTGCCCTGGTTCTCATGAGACTGAGAGTCCCTGATTCTGCTGTATCCCAGTATGTTCAGCACTCTCAGAAAGTCATGGGGCACTTGCTTAATGTTGGCAACATGTCGTAAACTTATTGGTTTCATAACAAAAGTCCACTGACAAGCAATGTTTAACATTTCTTCACATATCTTCCGCACAGACAATTTAGTTATTTTTTTAAGCGGCATTTTTTTTTTTTTTTGACTGATTCGTTCAGTTATTTCTTGCCATTTTGCTATTAATCTCAATTGTAGTCACTGGCTCCCAAAGGGCAACTAAACACAAATGTTTGGTGTTTTCTGTTATTGCAGAGGTGTTACTAATTAAAAAGCACCCAGTGACACTGCTTGACAATTAACTGTTTAACGCAGAACAGCTGTTTTAGAACCACAATTTGGGTTTCAATTTATTTCTACTTGAAATTAATGTTTTACTTAAAACTACTGGCCGTTTCTAATGTGATATAAATATTTGTAAGCAAATGAATAAATAAATGATTTTTGTTATAAAACTAATACATGTGCAATATTTTTACTGAATTAAGCCAGCGTCCCAAGACTTTTTGGGAGGGCTGTATTTAGGGGTAATTAAGGTAATTAAGCGGAAGCAGGGACTTGCTCTGATTCATGTGCCTTGTCAGCATGTCACATGACCACACCTGCCTCGTGCACCGGTAATGCTGCAGAACAGTGACCTTTGATGCAACCCTAATAACACCCAAATTGGCACCTTACAGGGATGGACAAAGTCTGTCCATACAGACAGTAATGCCACACATTAATAGTTCAGATTCTAGAGCTCAACCACGCCTCTTCATCACAGATACACAGCAGTCTATATGTCAGGTTATTGTGATCTCAGATCCACCCAACAGCCTAATTATAGTCAGTTGGATTTCATTAAGTAAGGCGATTGTCGGGTCAGTATGTAATCCAGAAAGGCTGAGAAGAGGTAGCCTGAATTCTCCTGGGTCAAAAGCTAAATAAGGCAGATCTTCGGGCAGTTTTGGAGGGGGATTGAGCTTCCGAATGAATGGGGCAATGTGCAAGACAGTGGTGGGGATCCTGATCCACAGAGGGCCGGTGGGGGTTTTTGGGACGGCCTCTCAATCAGCCAATAATAAAACAGTGGTTCACAACTCCAGTCCTGGGGACCCACTGTTATTGGCCGATTGACAGGTCATCTGAAAAACTTACACCCACGCCGGCCCTCCATGGAACAGAGTTTTCACCACTGGTCTAAGACACTCAAATTTTTTGGCTTCTATAAAGAAAGATGTTTTTTCTGAATCCTGGCTGGGTGGCTCATGAGTAGAGACTGATGGTGTTAATGACATTAAGACGTCTCAGGCAGAGGGACTGGTAAGAGAGTGCAAACATCTGGAGAAGCACCATTGGAAGGCAGCTGCCTCTTTACAGCCACCAGGGGGCAGGAACCGGATTTAACTAGAGAGGCTACTTTGGGTCGACCCTTAGCTCAGTCTAGTGTCATTCCAGCTTCTCCATCTGGCCTCTCGCTAACCAGGCTCCAAGCTACGCCGGGCCGTCAGGTTCTCCACCACCTACTGGGCTGACATCTTTGCCTTTGGAAACTCTACAGGAAATTAGGCAATTGCAACGCTAAACCAACACCAAAAAGAAAAAGAAAACTAAAACACTTCAATTTCTGATCTACTCATTTTCTAGATTAGTTGGATTAAAGTATGAGTGTTCAGGTTGAATCCATACTGGGACTATGAATTTTATCCCACATCAAATGATTTACTCATGTTGAATATTTTTGTCCATAAAAGAACAATAAGCTTAAGGCGTAATTAATGAGACATTAACATAACTGTATGAGATATTATGGTTGATATCTGAGGCACCGATAAACTACATCTGTAAAACTAGATCTGTACTTCTCCCCCAAAATCAGAGCCAATATATGTACTTTGCTGCCACCTAGTGAACATAAATATATATATGTATAGATATAGATAGATAGATAGATAGATAGATAGAGAGAGAGAGAGAGAGAGACATACACACAAACTCACACAGACATACATAGCCGTGGGAAAAATTAAGAGACCACTCTATTTTCAAACAAATTTGCATTTTTAAATCCTGGTTTAATTGTGGTTCTGCTGGCAGGAGGCTACGCTGAGCAGCAGGTCACATCTAGGTTCGAAATTTCTAAGACAGCAGTGCACAAGAATAAGGTGAAGATGGAGACACTGGAAACGGCCATAAAACAGAGAGGTAAAGGGCGGAAGCGACTTCCTAATGCCAGGGATGATCGTTAACTTATCCGACAGTTTCTCATGAATCGTAGGATGACATCAAGTGACCTTCAAAAGGAATGGGAAACATTAAGTGCAGGTGTGAGGTGCACTGATAGGACAGTTCATATCAGGCTCCTAGAAGCAGGATTGAAGGTCCATAAAGCAAGAAAGAAGCCCTTCATTAATGAGAAACAGAGAAGAACCAGGCTGCAGTTTGCAAAAAATATGTATTATTCACAGACACACTTATAAATTGAGTAATGAGCAAAACAAAAAATTATGCTGTGGTCTCTTAATATATATTACTCTTTTGAAGTTTAATAGTATTTGCTGTGCTGCACTGCCTTTCTGGAATTTTCTAAATCCCACCGCACTACGGCCGGACATTGTGGAAGATAAAATATCAGTATCACTACCATTTCTAATCCACCAACCCTTGTCCCTTACTGAGATACTCATTGAAGTTCCTTTGAAAATAATTCAAGTTGAGACGTTGAGTAAAGATTCTGTAACAGGCAATAAAAAGAAGGAGAGGTAGCAGGGTGTCCCCCTCCCACGGCGCTGACACACCAAATGAACAAAAACAGCAGTTTATATACCTTCTCTATAAGCTTCTCTAAACAGCATATTAGCATTATGATTGGCTACTTTTCTAAAAATCAAATCACCTATCAGAAGGTCATCGATTATGATTGGCTGGTACTTCAAGAGGTATGGCAATTATAATTTGTTGCTACCTCAAGAGGCACGTCTTGCAATAAGGACAACCATTCCAGGTGTGGCTGGTTATCCCTGGTCTCACCCTGTGATGATCACATGACTAAAAAAACCCTTCTTTATACCTTTCTTATCACAACACAATCTATATCATTTGACCTCATCTCCTTGCTTAAGGTGTGTCACAGAGCCCGTCCTTTACTGAATCTATACCCCTCACCATTCATACTATTGCTACTACTGTCATTTGAAGCTTATATGTCCCTTATGCACGCATAATCTTCTGCATTAGCACAATCTGTCATATTGCAATATAAGAAACCAAAACTGCTGGAGAGGAGATACAATCAAACGTGTAAAAACTCAGATGATCTTAAGGTCAGCGCTCTTAGAGGGGAAGAGAACTGGCAGAGAAGCTGAGGAAAGCCTTTACATGCAATCAACAATCGGAAGATCATACAGATCTAAGTGACAGTGGATGGCTTTAATGGTCATCGTCAAGGGGCATCGAAGAATCCTTACCCAGAACACAATGATGTCATTTCCCAGGACTCTGGGGTTTCCAGGATTCTGACTCATTGGCACCACCTATTGCTCACGTGTGGCATAGCATTAACCGTATAGCAAGTCAATTATATTGTCAGCTACGAAGCCATTAGAGTGAAGGCCAAGTATCATTATCGGTCAGCTATAAAAGTGGTCTGACAAGCAGTGCTGTGATATGCGAGATTTGAAAGGAGCACGAGGCAGCTGATAGTTCCAGAGAAGCCAAATATATGGAACATAAAACTTAGAAAAGTAATATGTTCTCATGAGTCACTCTATTTCCTACATCCAGGTCGATTTATGTTTGGAGAAACCCATAGGATGCCTTCACCCAACTTTGGGCATCTATCTCCTGTCTTTAATACAGTAGGTTGCTCTGTATCATCCTATAAAGGCCAAGGAATATGAGTCCATTTAGGACCAGGTGCACTGCATGGTGCAAACGCTGTTCCTTCATGATGTTCCTGTACTCCAAGATGACGATGCCCCCAAACACACTGCTTGACTAGATGCTGCTTTCAAGAACACCAGTGCATAGTCAAATGCATTCTATGGCCTCTCTAATCAGCAGATCTAAACATCATTATGGGATGTCCTGGAGTAGGAAGTACCATGTACATCTTCATTTTCTTTGTTCCTCTAATAACTACTGAAGAACAACCTAAGAGCACACTATGCACACTCCAGAACCTGTATGACAGCATTCCAAGGAGGACTGAAGCTGTTCTGAAGACAAATAGTGGTCCTTCTCCATATTAGATCCATCCATTTTCCAAACTGCTTATCCTACTGAGTCACAGGGGGTCCAGAGCCTATCCTGGAAGCTACGGGCACGAGGTGGTGAACATCCCAGGATTGGGGGAGCCAGCCCAATGCAGGGCACACTCCCACACCATTCGCGCACACCTATGGGCGATTTATGTAACCCAAATCAGCCTCAGCATGTCTTTGGACTGTGGGGGGAAACCGGAGTACCCAGAGGAAACCCCACGACGACACGGGGAGA
>JAODJW010000036.1:9296460-9306524 GCA_026777045.1 Hyperopisus bebe | reverse complement strand
TATTGAGTCGTAGCTTTTTATATCTTAGCTATTACCTGTCTGGAGCATCGCTAATTCCCCGTGGCCTATGTTTTGTTACTGTTTTTGAAAATGTTTCCAGTGAATCAAATTGCGATCGCGGCGGGACCAGTGTCAAGACTCCCTCATTGCACGTGGATAAACAAGCGTGCACACAAACACACAGATGAATGATAAACACCTGAGACACATACGTCGTCAGTATTACGAAAACCTCACATGATATCAGCGGAGCCATTAACCCTAAAACCCATCCGCACGGTGTCACCCCCTTCCCATCATTCCCCTCTTCATAACAGCCAGAGATGGCAGCGACGGCACTTACCAGTAACATACATTAGAAGCGAACAGAGGAAGATGAGAACGGTTTCCATGGCAACTGCCAAGATACAAAAAGAGTAAAATCAGAGGGTCACTTTTATCAATTCATACACATACCAGATACAAACACATACACGCGTACAGAAAAAAAACACAAAGTGTCAGCAGTAACATGACACATCTAACAGTCTAATTTGTCTGTTTTTTTCTGGAATGTTCCTGTTTCCCAGCAGACATGATGCATGTCTGGTGTAATTCTATAATGGTCAGGTATTCTCAGTTCTGCCCTTGGAAGTTAATTCTAAACACTCACAAACACACCAGTCCTAGTTTACCAGCTTAACCTTGATACCTCCTTTCTTATGTATTGCAGAACAGAACATAGACATATTTATTTATTTTTATTTTTTTTATTGATTTATGTATGTATGTAGTGATAATCTACCAGCAATCGTACAATTTACATGGTACCAACTGACAGATCCAGATTGAGACAGTTGACCTAAAATGGCTTCTGTCTCCTCGTCACATAAAGAGATGTCCTGTCCGTTGACTAGACATCTTTGTACAAGGTCCTATTTATTGATTTTAAACCCCCCTCCTTTCAAAACCTGGGATCAATAGCGACTGGGTTTTACGACTGCTTACATTTGTGAACCAGGCACCATCGCCCTTCCCTCCACCACAACTCTACTGCACTCAAGGACAAAAATCCAAGAAGTTGCAAAAAGAAGGCCATCTTACGCAGAACACATCACTGGATTGAGACCAACTGCTACTCAGTTTATCATTCAAAAAAAAAATTCTTAAAGGGGTAGCGAGTCATTATTAGTATATAAATGCAATTACGTTTAAAACAGTGACAATTTGTGCAATATGTAACAATTGTGATATATCAGGAATTACAACCATGAGCAAAAATGCATATTATTACAATTTCAATCTCAGCTTGTTCCAACCCACTGCTTATTTCTGTTTCGGGGAAAATGGAGCCCCCTTGTGCTTGCATTGTATATTTGATGGCAGTTGTAACTATTTTTAACAGTAGGAGAGTCATTTAGCAAGAAAGTAAGTCTAGACACACTGTAACCTCGACAGGTCCGCCTCAGATGAGGCTTCAAGTTTACAAATATGATCGATGTTCGCTTCCTCATGTTTCTGAAGCTATTTTCACCAGCCCAGTTCTCTGTGTGTCACTGTGGATTCAATAAAGTTTTAACGTGTCCAAAACATCGAGCCTTAGGCTACAATAGAATCAAAGACCAATTTAGTGTCTTTATCTAAAACCTGAAGGTTAAAAATTGGCCAAAGGTAACTACACTTTAATGCATGATAATGTTGTTTGTATATTATATTTTTAGAATAATAACATAATTAGCAATAATCATCTATGGCGGTATTCTGATTTTAAAAAAGTAAACACTGTGCAAGCATCCCTGTCCTCACGGTCACAATGTGATTTAGTGATTTTTTTCAGCTTGTATTTGCCTCCTGATCTTGAAAATCAAATGAGTGACAATATGCACTCTAATACTAACCAGAGTAAACATTTTTAAATTAATCAAAGACAGTCAGAGTAATACCCATGAAATCTGCTTCCGCGTCTGCTACGATTCAAAAGCAATCTACTCTCTGTCAGCTGAACAGAGTCAAGAGCAATTTGGGTCTCTAGTCAGACAACTTATCAGTTTTCAGGCAGGACATTTCAAAACGTTTCCCACACAGCGCCACCTTGAGTCCAGCAATGTTATTACCACCTAGCTCATGGCACAGAGAGGATGTATCTTCCGCTGTGCCCTGTGGCTCTCAATAAAAATGGCTTCCTGCGAATATTTATCTATCATCTGCCGATGAGAGAATGCACACTTTCAAAATCCTCCTTTTTCTGCACAATAATATTAATGTAATTTTGTTATGGCTGCAAACAAATGTCTTATCCATTGTTTTGGGAGTCACGTGGCCACTTGTCTTTACAAAGATAATTTTATGGAGCCTTTCTTTTCACTTCAGAATGATGGTGTGTTAAATCACTGTGCATGCCCAGCCCTCTTGGGCCCACCGCAGCCATTTCAAATCCACACAGCACTAAAAATGGGTCCCTATTATCTGTGCTCCTCTCAATCTGCACTAAAGTAGGGCATCCTTGTTTTGATAGTCATGCTGTCTACACATAAGCCACTCTGGATCAACCACCCACTGCTCCCCAGGGCCCATGCCACGGCGGTGTGCTTGCAGATATCTGCCGAAGATTATCTCCCCCCATCCTCAAGGCCGGAGCCGCAAATCCCAAACGGGCAGAAATTCCATTAAAACCGACACCAAGGAGCTCTCACTGCAATAAGTTTTGATTCTTGTCCCTTGACTCCCACATACACCCTCCTCCCCAAAAATCTGTCACCCACCCTCACTCCCCCATGCCTGACCCTTCTGATCTCTTTAGCTTAAAAGCATATCTTTATCTATGTGCCTTTAAGGTTAAAAATAGAAATAGAGAAGAAAGCGAAAGAGATTGCGACAAGGAGGCCCTCTTGGCAAGTTTATAAACTACCCCTTAACCGACTTCCCATAATAATGCTTTTTCGGAAGTAGCAGCATGAGATAAAAGCGGTGCTCCTCATGTATGCCCTGATATCCAAGCAGGAGGAACAGGAGATGGGAGGCCCTGTTTTAGATCTTGAAATCTTTGCACATTCATTCGTCTCCTGCCTACACGGTCCGGCCATCAGCTTTGTTACTCATATGACAGCACGGACCTTGAGGACAGAACTGGAACACATAAAATCACGTGACTTGAGATTGAAAGGCAAGGACACTAAGATTTGCCGTGTTTTATAACTCTGTCAGTCGAGCTGGGCTTGAGGGACCTGGCTACCTGCCATCGCGTTCCACGTACGATGACGGCACCGACGGCAGCTATGACATTCATGTTTTTTAATATAGCTACACTGTCATGATGGTGGAGTGTAAGACAGCAGCACATGGCTGAAAAAAACATAAACACTATGTGCAGATTATGTAAGAGTTTGGCATGGCAAGACACAGATAACACAAGCAAGATGGTAACACCATATTTGTTGCCTTCACGGGAGGAATGCAGAAAATGGCCTATGTCATGAAAAATCCAATTAGCAAAATATATGTATATTAAATCCTGCTTCTTTAAAGCTTTACTTGTAATTTTAATATAATGTGATATAGAATGCAAAATGATACATTTGGATTGTATTCATTTCTTTCTTAACAGTAGGGTGAGTATTCTGAAAATGGGGCACCTGGCAAAATGGGACAGTTGATGTATTTGTGCAATACTTTATTTTCCCTTTAAGGGGGATTAATGTACATAGAATGGTATCAAGTCGGGATTAAAGACATTGAGATGATTTTCTCAGAAAGCAAATTTTCAGAAAGTGTCCCATTTTAACAATACTCACCTTAAAAGTAATATTCCACCTAATCCTTTCTGTGCGCACAGTAACGATTAAGATAATTTCAGTCTCCTATCAATTCTATAAACAACAAAAAACCTTTTTAGACAGAAAAAGTGCACAGTGGAAATTACCAATACTTCATGTATCAAAACACATTTGACAAAAAATGACAGATGCATGTGAACAAAAGTAAAATAGCATTTAAAAAAGAGAATGAACTGTAATAACATTAACAAACATTAATGTGCATAAAAATTATAATGTTAATGAATTTCGTTTAATGTTGTATAGGGAGAGATCCCCATTGGCAGATTCACCATGCACTGCAACTCACTGCCTGGTTTAAACTAAAAGGAATCAACGACATAATCACGGGAAGCAGAGTAAATCGATCAGTGATTGATAGAACATAATACTGGTTACAGAGCCCCCCTCCCCCCGTGAAATACTTAATGGATCTTTGTGACATGGTGGGCAACAAGCACAGCCCCCCTTCAATTTAGCAGGTAAAATGATACAACTCAGTGTGTTACTTTGCACTAATTCACTTCAATCTAAGCAGCCACATAAAGTGCTCCCCATTATCTCTATCAATATTCAGCTGCGGGCCCTGAGAAACGTCAGATCTTTAAAATGTTTCCGCTGGGACGAAACCAGTGACCTTCCCAGCAGCAATGGAGAGAGAGAGCACGTGCGTGTCATCGGAAGTGTCACAAATAAACAAAGCAGCCCAGTTTTCAGACCGCAGGTGGTGTACAGGCCAGCCACTCCCTTCACATGCAGTAATCGCTTGTGATAGACAGGGACAGAGTGGAAAAGGAGAAGGAAAGACCCAAGACTGAGTTACCGGCGCAGTATTCAGTATGAAAGGCGTCTTTGCCATGCTAAGTTAGATATTATGACCCAGCATCATCTTCTCCCTTTCTGTAATAGCACATGTGAAAAAAGCTGAAGAGAAACTGATAAAGACACTGTGTAAAACATTCAGGAAATGTCAGGACCAGGGGTTATATTACTAAGAAGCTTTCAATCAAACTAACTTTTCTTTGCTTGAAAATCAAGGAGATCGCGTTGTCCTTTGATGAGTAGGATTCTGATTATGCAGTAGCTGATATTAACCTTAGATTTCCATTAGAACCCGACAAACCCATAATGTGTTGACTTTCGCACCCATTACTCTCGGTCTTGTAACTTTGGATAGGCATAACACACATACAGGACTCACCTATCTCTGCAATCGAGAAAACGTATTCGATCCGGTTGTCTAAGTCGCAACGAGGGCGCAGCGCGGCATATATTTTGAACTTCTTCCACCAAAATGCATCCCGGAAAGCAAAGCGCATATTCGCTTTTGCAATGATCCAAGTGCTACAAATCGTCAGAACACTGACTATAAACAAAACGAACGTATGTTACTCCTAATAGTACTGTATATGTTTTGAACTTATAATAGGATTTTGTGTGCATTGTTTATTTTTGTATGTTTGTCGGTGGTCGTACGTGTATGTTTGTGTGTGTTTGTGTGTGTGTCTTTTAGGGATGGGCATTTCGTTTCAATTTCTTTCAGATGTTATATAAAGTAATTTAAATAATTATATAAAAGCATATATTGTTACCAATGGATACAAAATCAAATATATTAATTTCAATAAGACATTAACCATGTATTCCTTCACAATACTAAGCCATAAAAACGTCCCCAATGAAACCCCTGCATTCCCACATCATAGGGACTCTAATCTCAACAACTATAAGATTATATTTGTAGTGCCTGCAAATTTTTATACACACACACACACACACAGAAACACACACACACATTTCTATCCATATCTTTGTGGGGACTCTCCATTCATTTCTATGGGGAAAACTCTGATCCCAACATGACCATCTTAACCCCTATACCCAACCCTAACCTTAACCATAAGTAGCCAAACAAAATACGAGTCTTTTGACAATTTTAGTTTTTTGATTGCAGTCACGGACTTTAATAAAACTGATTTTCCCCTTATGAGGACCAAAAAACACGCAATATCAAAGTAACAGGTTTTTGTCACGTTGTGGGGGCATTTGGTCTGCACAATGTAATATATACATGATCCACACATACACACACGCAAAAGTACACACTCGCACACACGCAGACACATTTGTCACAGTTACATTAGTGGCTCCATTAACACTGTGGTAAATGTAACTGCTATGGATTTGTTTTTTCCATAAAACCAGAAGTCCAACAAAATTAAATATTCAGCAGGAAATCATACATAATTCATTCATCCGTTTTCTATACCCACTTGTCCAGAGTCCACCGTGGAAACTACAGGCACAAAACGGGGGGGGGGGGGATCAGAGAACCCAAAGGAAACCCAGGGAGAACATCCCCAAACATGGAGCCATGGCAGAGACTCGAACCTTGGTCCTAGAGGTTGGTGGTAGCAGTACTAACCATTGTGATTGTCACATATGCGCTGAAGTTGAATTATGCACATCAACCCAAAAACAGAAACATATGCCTCGCAAACGTGACATAGGCCTGTAAAATCCGAAGTCCAAAATTAAATCCCTACTGACACATCCGTCCATTTTAAGAAAGTGTTGACATTCGGGGTCATGGGGATGTGGACCGTCTCCTGCAAAGAATGCAAAATAACGTGCGTCACAGGACGCCCTGCCTGTCACCAGGTCCTCCACACATTGAATCACACCTGGGGAGTTTTTTTGGAGTCAACAAATCATCCGAGCAGCATGCCACTGGACCGTGGGAGGGAACTAGGCTACGTGGGGAGACAGAGAACAGAAAGAGCTGCTGCCTGCTTCAAACTTAAAACCCTGCGGCTATGAAGTAACCTACCTGCAGGTGACTCACCCTGCCCATCCCATCCTCGTTAACTAAGCCACAATGACATTCGTTTATGAAGTCACTCAGCATTTCTCTTTCTCTCATAAAACTTCTCTCCTCTAAAAAGGTTTCACAGACTTTACCCTTAAGTCATCCAAAGCTCAGGGACACATCTGATACAACTTTCAGTCACTACGCCGTTTTTATCCGCTAAAAAGCAATAATCCAGGGATTCATGTGAAGTGCAAAGTTGGTCATTCATCAAGTTTTCTTCTGCGCTCCCAAATTCGACTGAATTCAAAGATCGGTCAGAAAGAAGACAAAAGAAAGAGATGAACTATGGCGAGAAAAGGTGACATGCATGAGGAGCACGTTCTGAGGCAGAGTTTAACATGTTATGCCTGACATTAAATGAGAATTACATCGATCCTGAGCTGGCGGGATTAACGTCATAAGAACCCCCATTCATGGGCAGAGTTACACGATTCAAATCCAGGTGAAAGACAACCTATTTAAAGCAGCTATTTAGAAAGGACCTGTTACAAAGCCCTTTTCTGTATGCATGGGAATACCACTGGCCACTGATACGGGGGGGGTTTAATGCAAGAGCTGGCAGTGGTCACTGTTGGGCACAGGCCCTGGGGCACCGCCTGCGGCGTGAGCGTCTGTTCAGTATGTCATTGTCTCACCTCCAAGGGTTGCGAGGGGAGACTGCATTTTTTGTTTTTTGCCATGCTTACGTTCTCGCACTTCTATTGGTTTCGTCATTCTCAAATATCCACTGGCCATATTGTCTCATTACCGCCGTCTGTTCTTGCTCCTCTCCCTGTAAAAACGCTTCATGTTTATCTGCATTGCATTAACAAATAACAACAAATGTTAAGAATCCACTAATGCAAACCACAATGTATTGCAGTAGTATGATGAGGGGAATGTTCATTTGGCCACTAAATGCATGTGAATTATTTCAGTACAGAATAATATAAAGAACCAGCAAAAGTCATTCAAGGAACAGCTTATAAATATAGGTTAAAGCTAACTGAAGATTCTTTTCCTTTTCCCTCGTCTTATTGTTTTCTGAAAACACAAGAATTAAAATGAAATAAATAAAGATAGGACATGATCACAGACGCAAAATTATTTTCTGGGGCAAACCCCAGACTAGCATCCTTAGACTAAAAGGAACGGTGAGTAACCATGACAACGAGGCGTGCAGGGCGGGCGCCCTGGCAGACGTGTTGGTGCCTTCTCCCGTACTCCAGGGTGTTTCCATAGCAACCCATCAAGTCAGGTGACTTCCACTACCAGTGCCAAATGGCTCGCAACCTTGTTATTATTTTTAATCGAGTGCAGCGATGGATTTTTATTACAGTAAATTAACATAGAGACATCTACCACATTTCCTATGTGATAATATTTTATTATTACATCATTATGTAATAATAATGACCAATGCGTGTAATTAAAATGTAAATAGTTTTAACGATAAAGTAAAGTAATAAAGACACGGATGTAAGCCATTTGGTAAACCCCCACGAGACAAGAGAAGACGTCATGATGGAAAAAAAGAAGGGGTGATATTGTAGGTAATAACATTCTGGGTATATAATACATGAGTAATATTCAAATGATTGAACTGAATTCTGTTATGTTAAATGACGAAGGAAACACCTCTGACTACTCGCTGGCGAAAAGCGCGCTCATATTTGTTCTTGCGTCCTGCGCTGTTCCCTAGCTCTGCTGAAACCGTATTGTTGCATTCCATTACAGATAGGAACTTAGGTATGAAATAAAACCTTTCAGCTACATTCATCATATAGCTTTTCATGCATATGTGCAACTACTGAAATGTATAATCATTACTTCATAGTATTCTTGATTTTTCTTATAATGCAGCCTATGAAAGAACATTTATATTTTGGTTACTATGAACATCTATTGCATACATTAAACAGTTTAAACTGCAAACATGGATACTAATGAAGTGATGTGACGTCTGAGCAGTTCATTCGTATTTGATTCAGCAAACACAAATTTCACCTCACGTTCAATGGTCGCCATCTCCTTGTCTTTCCGTGGCACCTTCTGCCTACGTGCAGATCTCAAGCGTCACGCTCCATACCTGTAGATTCTTATAGATTTCAGCGCCACGTTGTTTACATACCCAAAGTATCAGTGACAAGAGAGACCTCTTTAATTAACTGACACATCGGCATCATTCCATAGCTTAAATTTATGAGGCTTCCGTGTACATGACAGTATGGTTAAGAGCAAATGTATGTTAAATAATGAGTCGGATAGTTAATGTGTGTATGTCAAAGAAATGTAAGCAACTTAAATCCACACCCCCAACAGACTCAAATTCAGACAGTATCGCTTCTTTACAAGAAAAGGCAGTGCAATACAATGAGGACACACCCTCGTTTTACGCACAAACCCCACGATTCACAGCAAGTGCACAAAAGTCAAAAACTTCTCCTTCATATATTTTAATTCCCAAGGTGCAATGCATTTGCAGCATGGAATACAATTATTCTAAACAGTAATGGAAATCGCTATGTCTTTGTTGATAAACTTGAGTTTTGCATGCATCACCATCAATTACATTTGCTATAAACCTAGATGCATTGAATAAATTTGCATTGACGTTCAGCTAAGCATCCCATGTATATTTAATAAACGATTCAGCCTTGGCTCCTTCCATGCTATGAGGCAGCATGAAGGTGGTTCGCTTTGATGAACAATCAACATCTTTCCACTACTCCCGTCTACTCGCTAGACAGACGCACCTACTACGCAAAAAACTACGTGCGCATTAAATGACTTATTTCATTCAAAACGCCATCAGTGCAACACAAAAAGCGCCTCTTATAAACAGCATTTGCTCAAATGAAACAAAACACGAAATGAAAACTTATTTTCTTACCTTTCATTCGCCTTGATATTACACGGGCGTAAAAAACTATATCAAAACTGAGAGTTAATTAAATTAATGTTAATAGCTACAGCACGGCTTTATTAAACTAATTTAGTATTTATTCTTCTCGGTATTCTCTGTATACTGTGCTACCCACGCCCTACTCTTCAGAAGTTGTCTCTCTAGGTTGGATTCTCAGAGAAAAAGACAAATACACGTGGGTGTCCTTCTCCAAATGAAATGCAAATCAGATGTCTTTCTTTTTTCGACAGTCGACAAAAAAGTTGCGTTTTTAAAACGGTCCTGATCGGAGCCTTCTAAACACGCGTCCCTCTTCCCTGCGTTAACGCCTTTCTTTGAGCGCCTTTGCCCGTCTCTCGCTCGCTCGTAGTTAATGCCCGCCTCACCCACTGATGGACAAGCAGAGGTCATCGGTGCAAGGATAGGTAATCGCGCGTTTGGCTTTGGCCTTGAGGCAACAGGCAGCCCAGTGTTTTATCTGTACTATGTAGAAAAAAAGAAATAAATGAAAAAGAAA
>JAODJW010000036.1:9242751-9271222 GCA_026777045.1 Hyperopisus bebe | reverse complement strand
TTTGGCTGAACAGCATCCAGACCCGTTAGAATATTATAGACCTGGATCATGTCCCCCCTAACCTCCCTGCCCCCCCAGTCCCTAGTTTAAACATTCCTCAACTATTCTACACATACGCCTCTCCAATACACTGGTTCCCCTATGGTTCAGATGCAACCCGTCCGGCTTGAACAGGTCCCACCTGTATGGATGCTACGCTGCTGTGCGGCGGGAGTAGTGGCCAGAAGTCGTACTAGGCCGAATTAGTGCGCAGAAAAAAAAAAAATGATGTTGCGGACAGGAAACGAGAGCCCAATGAACACAATTTGGACTTACAAGACTCTTCGTTCACATGTCTGAAAGTGCGTAGTTCAAAGTTCGTAAGTAGAGGAGCGTCTGTATCCCCAGCCTTGTCCACTATGCTGCCTGGGATAGACTCCATTTTGTAAGAGGGATGAAGTATTATAACACTGTTAAACATTTTTCAAGCCAAATTTCAGAGTGAATCCAAACTCTAAATGAGGGAGATGCCTGGGATCCTATCTAAGCACAAGGCCTTGGTACACACTGGAATGGAACGTCAATGCAAAACGTATCTTATAAATGCTGTTGTTTTTGGATGCAGCATAAACATTTTTGTGAACTTTTATGAACATGAAAAGGGGAAGATGATGAACCCTTCTTTCCATAGCGATGGTGTGCCCTGTGCTGCTTGGGATTAGTCCCAATCCCCAGCCCCAAGACACTACTTACCTGGAGTTGGGTCGCTGGAGCCGCAATCTAAGCAGGGATGTTCAGACCTCCTTTTTTGCGGTCACCTCCTCCAGCTCCTTCAGGGGAGTACCAAACTGATTCCAGGCCAGCAAACACAGCTCTAACAGATGTAATGCGGACCTATACCTGCAGAAGTTACTACACAATGAAATGTCACACATTTGGGAAGTGGGTCTGACTGGTCATGCATATACTGGTGCTAAGCTAGGGCACATCATCAAACATGAGCGTCAGAGAGCCTCCCCCAGGCGACCCAGCTGAGATTCATCAGGCCTCAGCTTGTGCCCTAGAAGCGATCTCCCATGGATCTGCCCTCTTCATCCAAAGCCATCTGGAAGCTTTCTCTGCAACCTCTGTTCTGTTGCCATAGCTCGCCTTCTCCATTACCCTATGATGCAGGACATGTCCTGCTAAGGACTGCTCTGCAAACCCTCTACACCCCGACCTCTTATCTTTGGCATCCATTAATTAGCTTCTCTCTCTTCCATTCATAGGCCCCTTCAACATGCTCATCCCATGGCATGGTAAGTTCCAGCATGACCACGCTCTCTGCTACGAGGACCATATCAGGTCTGAGTATTATCTTGGCAATGTGCTGAGGGAACTCCAGTTGCCTGCCCAAGTCTACCATCCCTTGCCAATCCTGTGCCATGCTGAGACGCCCTGATGGTACTTTGCGTACCTTTGGACAGGTACTCTGGATTTCCTTGAGGGACCCCCTTCCATGGCAAAGAGGGCACTCTGGTGCCTCCACTAGACCTCAGCAGTTCATGTTGGATGGACTGGTTAGGACATCATAAACTTCCTGGACCAAGAACTCGATGTGGTATGGTTCTGCCCACCAGAGATCTGTCCATGAGACCATGCTCTCAAGAACCTGTTACCATCTGGTACAGATGCCTTGGTGTCTCATCCCTACTGCCCGGTGGGATCTCTCCTCCAGAACAGCTGCTCTCCACTCCCCTGGACTAGTAGCCGATGCTCAGTGTGCCGGACCTTATCATAAGGGGGGGTTGTGGAGGTTTTTAGTCTTGCTCTTCCTCTGGTAACTGTCCCTACCAGATCTCTATGGCACAGTTACCTGCAACACCTATATAGCTTTTATTAATAAATATCCTTCATCCTGAGTCAGTTTGTTGTTAGGGTTGACATTCCCTTTAGCATTTTGCACAGAGGAATAATAACCATTTCATCTGGCCTTGTCTTAGGCCTAAATCCGTTGCAATGGTGAAAATTATCAATTTCATTGCATAGCCTCTGCTTGACTAGCTTATACTACAATTATATGTACTTATGAATACAGTGGATGGCTCATAAACTAGCATTTATGGGGGGGTGTCTAATTATCAAAAACCGGAGATATAACATTTCTTGTAGTTATTTTCCACCCTAAATAACTGAATTTGTTACATATTATATGCCCGCAATTAATGCCCCAGTAAATGTGATATTATTGTCCATCCTGTTACATAATTTCTGATAATTCTTATTTAAATAATTTTAGCAATACATTACATTGCAAATATGTGAATTCATTTTGTACAGATTATAATTGGTGAGTCTCCTCGTGTCACACAGTAAATACAAAGTCTATCAAGTCATGGTCCAGCTAGACAAAAGCAAAAAAGAGGATGTGAAATGGGGATCTAAGGTTCATGTTAACCCATTTGTATTGTATACAACTGACTAAGCTTGGTCCCTGTCTGGCAGGATTGTATCTCTGTAGGTCTAAGACTTCATGTTATTCAGAAGCCATGCTGATATCCTACTAGTGCACTCACACCATGTCAACTAATAATAAACAACACATTTTCTATTACTGTGATATCACTTAACCATGACAGGGGTCAATGGTTCAGGTTTTATAGTGAGGAGGGGCTGGAAAGTTAACAATGGAATGAGTTCCCATGCACAAATATGCACACAAGTAACTTTAAATGCACAAATTATTTCATTTTGGTGTTGAGACTCCCCCGTGTGATGTCAGTCATGTGTCGGTCCCACCCAACCAAAAAACCCATCCAGTGAGAACAACTAAAATACATTGTGCCAGAAATGGTGACATGTCTGCTGAACAATGATTGGAGAATTTATTCTTTCACCACCCTGCCCTCCTTCCCCCATGCAGCAGCCTGCTACTGGCACTTATGAGATCGACAGACTGATCAGATGTTTTGGCACTGGCCCTGATGATAGTACTGTTGTTTTTTTTTTTATGCCGATGCATGTTATCCACACAAACACGCCCTAAAACAAGTCCATACAGGTAACCATATAGAGGAATGGTCGTGAGATATTTTACATCTATCCAATATGAAAAATATACAATACCCAAGATTTTTCAGAAGGGAATACTCGAAAGATTATACCCACGATTATTCAGAAGGGAATACCCGAAAGATTATACCCACGATTATTCAAACGGGAATACTCGAAAGATTGTACACACAATTATTCAGTATGGAATACTCGAAAAATAAAGTGACAGGCAATTCATCTATTTCTCCTGTGTTTTCCCAAATGGTAGAGTACTGTATATAAGACTGAGCCCAGATCCATGTGTGCGTGATTCCCCTGCTGATGCAGAAACCAGTCTTAAGTTTTTGTTCTGCTTCCTGCCTTTGCTGTCTTTCTACATTCACGCCCCCTACACATAAAGTTCCTGTTCCTTCATCTCATCCATGTGTTAATCCCTACTTTTTGTCATAATTGTCAGATCCTTGTTTTTTGTTGCGATATCTACACGTGCTTGATCATGCAATACACACGATTGCATTTTAACTATGCATATATTTAAATTACCCTCACCAACATGGCAGTTGTCACGCTGGAGTTTCCTTCATTGTAGGACTTTGACGTTGCTCCAGTTCCCACAAGATTCTTTCTGCCTCTTGCCCTGTCTATAACTCGTTGTTGCTCTGTTTGGACACTGGGCTAGTTTCAAGCTGTGCAGGTAAGGTTGCCAGGTGTGCTTTCAGAGTGGAATGCAGGTGTGCCAGGTGTGCTTTCAAAGTGGAATTAAAGATACTGAGAAGATGGTACAGGAAGTGAAAGAAGTGGCAGCTCCCATAAACTCCTCTGGCTTTTGATCTAGCAATACCAATGGCACAATTCTTAAGTATTCATACTCTTTTATTGTAAAGAAAGACCGCATAGTCCATGCATCATCCAATACCTTATCCAGAACAATGAGTCTGTTCCAGAAGCACAGAACAACTGAAAACCATGGAAACGATGCCAGTCCATCGCAGGGCATACACGCATTACGGCCATTTTAGATGTACAGTAGATGGTACAAGATTGTAGATGGTACAAGAAGTGACATGGTACTCCATGTCAGGGAGGACGTTTTAGGATTGCAGGAGCAAACCAGAGTACCATTCCATCCATCCATGCATCCATATCTGCTTATCCAGTACATGTTTATATGAAATCACCTTAATAATTTTAATGTTTTAATGTAATTATAAATCTAATATAAAAATGTGCAAATATGGTAGAGATTTGATTTGTGATGTAAATAGGAACAGATACTTCTCATTTTGCCTCTTTCAGAAGGAAGTACTGGATTTTTTGATGAAATTTCCACTTGGTCATTTCTCACGGTCTACAAAGAAATAATCAATCCCCTGATGATTGAAAAAATATTTCTGATCTGTTTCGTTCTTTATTAAACAACATACTTCAAGTCTTAGTGTACAGTACACAGGAACGTCTGATTTCTATGAATTTAAAGCAGTAGTCTGTTTTTTTCCAAGGTGACTATGCATATTTAACCAGTTTTGCCCTCCTTTGTTGTGATTTTTAATGTCATTAATTTCCTTGTACCTTGAGTTGTTTCCGGGATAGGCTCCGGATCCCCGTGACCCAGAAATGGACAAGCAGTACTGAATATGAATGAATGAATACCTTCCCTGTTAAAATATTCACCATGGATTAAATGTGTGTTCATTTGGTTCCCATCCAACATACCACAGTCAAGGACAGCTCATACAAGGAAATGGAGGAATGTCATGGAAACCAATGAAAACAAAACTACAGTTTTGGTGCAATATATAGCATCAATATCCACCGTAAGAAAGCATACCCACTGCTCACTGTCAGACACATCTGTCCAGTGATCTGAAAGCTTGCTGTTCACAGATTCTTCTGTTCCGTTTGAGTCACTTTAGGCTGTTATTACTTGTCTTACTGTACCATAACACTTTCTTGAAATAAGAGGTGGTTTTTGATCAATTAAACTCTCAGAAAAAATTATGTATAGATAAAGTAGGACTGCACTTAACCCTAACAATAAAAAATATATTTTTAAATGTGGTTCATGTCTCCACACTAAAATTACATATTATATAGGGGAAATTCCCCAATCACTCCAATATAATTCTACAAAGACCAAGCAAATAGCTGAAAGAAGAAAATTCTAAGTGGTCCCCCAGGATAGGCTCCGGACCCCCCGTGACCCTGAATAGGATAAGCGGTTTTGGAAGATGGATGGATGGATGGATGAATATATGAGAGGAAATAGACAGTATTGAAATCGAATCATACGATAGATTTACTTTAACAGTTGTTGAAAACATTAATTACACAGACTGAAAAAGACTATTAACAAATGGTATGACGGAGGTGACACGGTGGTGCACTGTCACGTCACATATCTGGAGTTAGAGTCTCCACCCTGGTTCCCCATGTGTGGAGTTTGCATGATCTCCCTGTGTTGGCCAAAAACATGCTAACGTCAATTGGAGTTACTAAACTGTCCAAAGGTATAAGTGTGTGTGTCCTGCAGTGGGTTAGTGCTGTGTTCTGGGTTACTTACAGGAGCCTGACCAGAAGTTAGAATAAATATAATATATTGCTTTTATGTTCAAAATAATATTTCTTTTCATACAGACATTCACTTCATAAAACATATACCTGACAACTCATTTACAACTCATTTACAACTCATTTACAGAACGCTTGAAAAATATGTGTGTTTATAGAATGAGTCGGAAAGAGAGAGGAGGAATGGAGAGAGAAAGAGAGAGAGAGCGAGAGAGAAAACAGGAAGCCCAAGGCTTATGCAAGAGAGAGAGAGAAAGAAAGAGAGAAAGGAGTAAAGGGGGTAACAGAGATCAGTGTTATACATTGCCAAGCGCCAACAGCAAGAAAACATACACAATGTTAGGTTTACAGCACAATAGAACAGAGGCTGTTTAAGTTCACTCCAAGTAGCCTGGAACTTCAACTTTGAATCTGGCTTTTCTGGACCCTTTCTTGGAGAATTTAACATCATCCGCTGCAGTTCGTGTTTCTTCCTCAAACTTTCAGACAGAAGACTGTCTTAGTGTGGGGATTCTCTCACTAATAGAAGAAGGATAATGTTCATTTTCTAATTAAAGATGGATTACCTGTATTCATTTTATACTGTGCTATTTTTGACTGGGTTTTGTGGCTACACAAAAGGTAAGATAAAAGATAGCTTAAATTTGACTTTGCTGATGTTGATAAAGTACTTGCATAACCTCAAGGTGCGCTTAGTGCCGTTATCTTGTTAACAGAGCAATGTAATTGGCAATGGTAGTTTAATGGTTAGGGATGTACACTTGCAATTTAAAGAATGCAGGTTTGAATTCCTGACCAGCAAGACACTACTCCCTGGGTGCTGAATTAACTGCTATGTCACATATGGGTTAAATGCAGAGAACACATTTTGTTGTTGTGTGTCAAAAATGACAATTAATCACTAAATTCATAGTTAAGTTAGGCTGTAAGGTCTCTTTACATGCTGAAATGCTTCAGATACTTCATTATTCATATAACTTCTTTTCTCAATCATTACATACTGTACTGATTGGGAATGAAGAAACTTGGTTTGTGTTTTAGCAATTAATAAAAAACTATTGATTCAACACAGTATCTAGATCCCCATATGTGTCATTTACACATTTAAATTTAATCAGACTTTTCTTCTGAGGTCTGTAACGAAACTAACGCTGGAAAGTACAGCAGTGGAGGTTCCTCTTTTGGTAAATATAGAGGCTTTTCCAATTTGTGTTATGGTGAAAAAGAAGCTTTTCATTCTAGGAAAAAAAAACAATGTTTTGAGGCATAATTTCAATAAAAGAAAATCTACAGCTTTCAGCCATCACTGTTAGTCAGCACGACAAATGTGAGGTGTCATTTTTTTTTGGTTGATTGTTTCATCATGTAACGGAAAACACCATGAGAAATTCCGGCATTGGGAATATGGGATGTTTCAAATCTAACTGCATTTTGTTTTCTCAAATGTTGTAAGTGAGAGAGATGTTTTGCTTGTATTCTACATTGCAAGTATAGAAATATCAATTAAGGGACTACAATGCATTTACAATTTGGAATAGTATTCTCAACAGACTTTACAAATCATTAGCTAATGGTCCGATATATTAATAAACTAAAACTGGGAACTTATGTGGGTGACAGTGCCGTGCAAAGGACTGGCAGCGTATCTAGAGTGTACCTGTGTCCTGCTTGCAACGAGTCCCCATGTGACACTGATTAGGATAAGTGATTGGACGATGGGTGGTACTCTGAAAATGTATCACACATTTATGAAGTTATAACTTGTAGGTCTCTGAACATAACACTTTAATTAGTGCTGAAGCACATTTAGCAAGAAATTGCAAACCACAGCCAATAGTGTTCTAATGCTTTTCTCCATAAGTAAATTCATACAGTTTTAATAAGTGTTGTCATGATGACTCCACAAGGTAATATTGTTGTAAAGTGATGCATGTTTTGCCTGTCCTGCATTAATGTGTCGACCGTTTCTTTCACCCAGGCGTGAATCTCGACGAGAGTTTAAATATTTCTGTGTCCATATGGGACGGGAAGGCGACTCTTCACTGGAAAGCCCCAGAATGGATGCCACCTTCCTCTCATTATGACATTGAGATTACACCGTAAGTTGATTTGCTCAGACTGCCCAAGAAAAGCTAAACAGGACTGGAAATGAAAAAATTAGCATCCTGAGTGTGTGTGTGTTTTTTTTTTATTTTTTTTTTTATGAAATTCTACTTTAATGAAGACCAAACCCAATCTTGTAGGATTTGGGATAATCAGAGTTTGTCACGGCCTGTCAGTCATCATATTCAAAGGAAATTACTTAAAAGTTATTTATCACAAGCACCTTGACTGAATGCTTTTTAATCTGCATGTAAATAAATGCTAAAGTACATACAAATCCATAACAACAGAAACATAACAATCATCAAAATTCATGACAAATACCAATGACAATATGGATAATGCATTATGAGAGCTGTATGACATTACAAGTACAGTTTAAGATCTTTAAGCAAAGTTATACCTGAGGAAGATCAACAGTAAAGATTAGGCAGGCTGATTTATAAGTGATATTTTTGAAGAAAAAAATAACTGAATGAAAAAATTATAACTGTAATAATCTATTAGCCAATTTCCTTGGGGTTTAAATGTCCCTGAGATAAATTGCAGTGAAGCCTCAGACTTGGTGTATGAAGACTTGGTACAAGTGAAGATAATATATTTACAGCTTAAGGCATGGAAATGCAAACTGGATGGCTGTTCACCACTGCAACTTAACCCTGGAGTCCTGTGACCTCTCTGACATCATCAATGGGACAACCCTCAAATACCGGGCCCGGGTTCGAGTCGCCACTGAGCAGAACAACTCAGCCTGGACCAGGATCACAATTAATCTCAGAGATAGTAAGCTCACCGCCGATGTATATCTGTGTTTATTTCAATTCCATTTACTCCTATAACAGTCCAGTTCATGGTCAACCTCCTATCTTGCTTTCCATTGTAAAACTTGCCCGTTTGATGTTACTGATAATTTGCCAAACAAATGAAGCACCAGTAATAACTACACATACAGCACATATGTGAGCGATGTGGTGGCTCCGAGCAGACACACGCCTCCAGGGCAACGGGCTCGCTCGCACGTTCCTCCTGCATTTCCTCCCACTGACAAATGGTCATGTGACTTTGTGCCACTGAATTGCCCATAGGGTGAGTGTGTACTCTGCCATGTGTGCTCCAGGCTCACTTTGACAGAAAACTGATGCGCGTGCATTAATGTACCTATACAGGCCATCCCCAAGTTAAGAACATCTGACTTACAAACAACTCATACTTATGAACAGTCCACCATGAAGCCTATTATATTAGACATTTGAGTTTAATGCAGTGGTTCATAATAGTGAACGTACACACTACTTTGTGATGCTCATGCATACATTGCATGACTTCAGTGGTTTGATGGCTTCACATACAGTACAGAACCGTAAGCAGTTACTTTATTATTACTGTATTATCGTTATTCCAACTTACCAAAAAATTTGATTTAAAACGAACCTATGGAACAGATCTTGTTCGCAACACCAAATATACAGCAATTACAAAACATAAGATGTACTGTACGGAGGAGTCTGTACTGCTATCACCCAATGATACTCATTCACTTTCCACAGACACTCACAGAAAGTCTTGAGACACTTGCATAATTTAGTAAAAATATAGCTAATTTATTGGGTTTATAGCAAAACTCATTACTTCTTTTTTTTTTTTTTTTTCAAAAAAGTATATAGTATATATCATATTAGGAACTATCAGTAGTTTGAAAGTGAATGAATGAAGTGAAACATTAATTTCAAGTAGTAACAAATTAAAACCCAAATTATAGTTCTGAAAACCTGTTCTGAGTTAAAAGTTTCATTGATGAGCAGTCTCAATGGGTACTTTCTAATTAGTAACAGCTTTGCAATGACACCAAACATTTGCGTTTAGTATCGCTTTGGGAGCCAATTCCAATTAATAGCAAACAGGCAAGAACAGAACTGAATGAGTCAGTCAAATAATTATAAAACTTTAAGCGAAATGTCTGTGAAGAAGATATATTAAGCATTGCTTGGCAATAGACTTTTGTTATGAAACCAATTTTTACCTACTTAATGCGTCACAAGACTTTCTGTGAGCACTGTACGTGTTCCATCGCCACTAACTCAATAACTGCTGGACAGGGATTTCTGTAACATTACAGAATGCACAATATGTCACTCTGCTTACCAAAGATCACTGCATTTATGACTCATTCTCTCTATTTCACTAGCAGTTCCACTACCTACCCCTATGTTGTAGGTGCTTTACCAGACTTATCCTTGTGCCCTTCTGTCTCCTAGGTAAGCTCCTGCCCCCAGTCTTCTCTCTTTCTGGTAATTCATCTTCAATGAATGTCAGAATACACACCAAACCCATCCTGGAAAAGATCTTCGTGTATGGCCTCAATTACTACATCTACCTGCAAGAAAAGGGAAATGGCAAGGTACTGTCATCCAGAAGTCCTCACAGAAGATGATATATTGCGATACAAAGAGTTGAACCTTCTTTCAAGGGGAAAATGACAATACTAATTAATATGACATAAGTAAAAAATATAGTGAGTAACAGGGCTGGACTGCGATTAAATGTTGGCCCATGACTTTGGTGTTCCCTATGGCTCCATGGTAAATTTTGCCGAGTGGGGGGCCCCCATGATGAATTACCTCAAGCTAGGGTGTGGGGGCACATTTCCATGACTGGTGTGCCAGATGGCCAGTCCAGCCCTGCTGAGTATCTACACTGGTGATTTTTTCTGTGTCTAACTCTGCCCTGCTGGACCGGCAGATGATGCAGAACGTAACATGGAATTCCGAGGAGCAGATCCCAGAGGTGAGCTTCAGCTTGCTGCAGTGGGGGCGAGAGTACTGCGTCCGTTTGCGCATCGAGGACAGAGCTGGGATAGCCGCCAGCGAGGCGTCTGTGGAGCAGTGTCTCGTGCTGCCACTCCCAGGTATGACAGCAGCCACTGCTTTGTTCATTCATCTTATGTAACTTTCATTTATTTACTCTTCTGTCACATGGTTCTGGCCTCATATTTTATGTGGGTGATAAAAGCCTGTTGCAGTCATTGAACACGAATGTCACTGAGTACATGTGTATGTAAAGCTTTTTCTCCTCCTGGCAGAGTGGTACCCGTTTTTGGTACCAACCATTCTCATTTGCGTCGTGGCAGTCGTATTTCTGGTGGCCCGATTTCTACACTGCTTCTTGAGGGAGCCAGAGAAATTACCCATCACACTGGTAAGTTTTGCCTAAAATAATCAATGCAGCCACTACAACAGAATTAACCACAGTTCATTAATCACATATACAAAGATGAGCTAAAACATTATGATCACTTACCCAGGAAGGGAATAATGTCAACTATCTCATAAAAAATGGCACATGTCAAGGTCTGGTATATATTTGGTACCCGTAGTTTACATGTTGCGCGCAGAAGAAAATGGCCAGGTGTAAAGACCTGAGTGAATTTGATAAGGGCCAAATCATTATGGCCAGACGACAGGATCAGAGCATCTCTGAAATGGCAAGGTTTGTTGGGTGCTTAAGGTTAGCAATGTTGAGTACTGTACCTATGGACAGTGGTCTGAGAAGGGAAAAACCAAGATCCACCAACAGGGTGTTGCGTGGTCAAGACTCGTCAGTGCGAGATATAAACTAAGGCTATAAACCAACAGAAGAGTTACTGTGGCACACAGATTGCAAATAATTTTAATGAAGGTTTCTTTATTCTCTTTACATAGGCTGGTCATAGCTTGGGCCATCAGTGAATATATATATAAAAAAAAACTCATTCATACAACTTCCAACTATCCAGTTCAGAGTCCATAGTGAGGGGGCGCAGAGGTAAACCCTGGATGGGCACAGGGTGAACACAGCCACACAATTTTAAAATGCAAATTCATCTAACTGTACGTCTTTGTGCTGTTGGAGGAATGAGGAATTCCCAGAGAAAACACAGCGGAAACATGCAAACTGCACACATGGATGTGTGGGGGCGAAATTTACTATATCTGTATAGAAGGTGATATATTCTTTGAAAAAGAAAATCGTTAATAGAATGAACTGAGGGAAAACCTGGTGACAGAAGTGTACAAATTCCACGAAAACGGGGAAATACAGTGTATCTTGTAAAAGCTGAACTCTGAACAACAGCGCTAAAAGAATCACAAAAGTCATTCTCAATCTCGATCTCATTTACATCGTTAAAAAAAGAGCCACTTCCGCTTCTCATGTTGTACCAAATTCTCTCTGGTTTCACTGGTTCTTTACGTGATTGTATTTAAGAAGCATTGCTTTTCTCTTTCAGAAATCCCCTGGAACTGGATGGCGACCACTCACCGTGAGAGAAGTTTCAGTCGAGATCGTGACCGATAAAGGGTTTCTCCTGATAAGCCGAAAAGCCGAAGAGAAAACCAAAAAAGTGACGGAGCTGATGACAGCAGAGGAGAGCGAGGAGAGGAGGGACAGCATGGATAGTGGGGTGAGCATGGGCCAGCATTCCTCGGAGATGGACAGAGAGGCGAGGCAGGACACTGTGAGACAACAGAAGGAAGACAGTGGTTGTGGGAGTCTGGATGGAGCTGATGGCAGCGCTGGCAGGAGGGGATTGGACGACCTCTCTGTACTACAAAACAAGAACAAGAATGGAAGCTGTGCTCCACACCAGCCTGACAGTGTGGCATCTCAGTACAGTGACGCCAACAATCTGGACGCTGAGGATTCTGGCTTGACGCCTGAGCATCTAGTGCCTCTGGTCACCCAGAAACTGACTCAAGGATCCTCTGAAGTCCAGGCTGGGGATCAAGGGCAGGCAGAAGGAGCAATCCAGAGTGATATGGACAACTGCGTAGCTGTCAGTGTCGGGTATAGGCCCAGCCAACTGGCGTGTGTTTGTTCAGGCCAAGGTCAATGCCTTTGGTGCCGTGTAGGAGGACAGCAGCAGACTGAACATGACAGCCAACCTGTGACACATAAGCGTAACTCCTCAACCCTCTTTATCCAAGAGGAAGACCTCAAAATGACTGTTCCCCAATCCACGGCACTGCTAGAGCAAGCAGATTTGTCATTCCTCACGCTCTCACTCCCCAAAGACTCCACCGAAGTTTCCCCTCTACTTTTATCCATGCCACAGCTAAGCATGTTGGACAATGGACTTGAATTTACACCCAACATCATGCCCGTTTCAATTTATGACGTGGATCTGACCTTTGGGTAGCACGCTGCTGCCACATGCCGGGTTTAACTACTTTATTTATTTTTCTGTTTTTAATGTCAAAGTGGTCAGTACTTGTAAGAAAGCTGGTGTCCATGTCTCATGCACGAACACGGAGCTTCAGGCGACGGGACAGTCATGCATTTGCAGTTTCCAAGGTGCCATTTCGTTGTATTACTCAGCCGAATGTCTGTTTCGAATGTGATCGCCGAAAGAGGTGGAGGTTGTGTGGGATGGGGGGGGGGGGGGGTTGGCTTATCAGCATCACCCCTTCCCCTCTGCCTTACTAATTCTGAGAGGCGGAAGTGCGTTAGTGGTGAGCTGTAGGAAGCGTTAAACACTCGCCAATGAAAACAGCACGTACTAATAAAAAGTGTGACAGCTTCTGCGAACTGCACTGTACTCGTGACCACTTTTACATGTAAATATAATATATTTTTTAATCCGACAAAAAACTGTAAAACTCTTTTCAGCTGGTGAGGTTTTTAGTCACCAGATCACTGAGTCATATATTTTGTTTTTCAGTTTTCAAGACAAATTGATTGTATGTGCAGAGATGTGAAAATCAGCTTTTGTTGCTGTGGGAAAGCCATCCCTATCTGAGTCATATGCCAGAAGTTGATGCATTGAATAGTATTGCAAATGTCATGTGTCTGAATGCTGTCTAATGTGCATGTCATTATCTCATTGGCGAACGGCAAACCTGCTTAACTTGTCTGTCGAGAAGCTGCTTATCAGGCCTGATGCAACAAAGAACTGAAAAAAATGTGTGTTCTCTTAAAATGAGAAGCTTTAGCCTATAAACTCCTACATTTCTTGGTGAAATGATTTCATTTTCGAGCCATAAATATATTTAACAATGTGTGTGGAAGTGCCTACATTGGAATCTCATTTCTGTGAAATGGCTAGTTTCATGCTGATACAATTCAATTAGTTTCTAACACATGACACTGACTCACTTCCCTTTATAAACATTTTTGTTTCTGTTGCATCTAAACCCACATTGTTTTTTTATATATGACTCCTGTCATGCTGTTTGCATGTATTATTGTACTTGTGCACTTTACAAGTACTTTATGTACTTGTTCAGACTATGAAAAGGACAAATACATGTAAAACACAAATTGTCATAATAAAAAAATACACAAAACATAAAATGCTCAGTATTTCTTCTGTGATGCATCTTATATATCAGAGCTTTTCAAATCTAGCCCTCCATTCCAAATCTAGGCCTTGTTTTCAGTTTTCCAAGGTAGTTAGTTCATTAATTCCTGATTCTGATTGGTCAGAGGCTTCACACCTGGCTCACAGGTAAAGGAAGGCTGGAAAATCAGCAGTGCTCAGACCTTGAGGACTGTGGTTTAAATAGCCCTGCAATATATTATAGTCAACATGTCAACCGTAACCAAACCAAAACCATTCTGCTCAGTCTGCACACCTTGTTCCTGACTATTCGATTTTTCAGAAATTATTGCCTCTCACCATTAAATCATGGGAGAGAAGGTATGAACAGAGGCAGTCAAAGCCCATGCAGCACCGTAGGCGAGCTTTACTGCCGCCCACCAGAAATGTTCATCCCCTTCATCTATCCATCCATTTTCTCTAACTCTTTTCCAATACAGGATTGAGGTAGGCCTCTACCATATCACAAAAAACAGCGGCCACAAATGGGCAGAGGGTAGGCGACAAGGTGGTGCTTCATGACAGGCCTACTGGTTGCATTTGGTCGTTCTGTTTCCCAACATGGGGGCAGCATGGTGGTGCAGTGGTTAGCACTGATGCCTCACACCTCTGAGACCTGGGTTTGAGTCTCTGCCTGGGTCACATGTGTGTGGAGTTTGCATGTTCTCCCCGTGTCATCGTGGGCTTTCCTCTAAGTACTCCGGTTTCCCCCCACAGTCCAAAGACTGATTGGAGTTCCTAGGTGTACATGTGTGAGTGACTAGTGTGTGGGAGTGTGCCCTGCAATGGGCTGGCCCCCCGTCCACTGTTGTTCCCTGCCTCGTGCCCATTGCTTCTGGGATAGGCTCTGGACCCCCTACAACCCAGTAGGATAATTGGAAAATGGATGGATGGATGTTTCCTGAAGCTCCAGGCTCAGACTGACCCATATGCTTTTTAACAAAACAAAAATACTGCTATTCATATGCTTACACAAAACATTAGACTTCAGACATTTGTCATAAATATATCATAAAGAACTTTTAACCCATATCTTAACACTCCCACGATGTTCTTTTTCTCCATAAGTCATTCATTCACAGGGACAGATCATGATGAATACAGAAACACATCCTGTCTTCCATCAAAAGGAACATAAAAGACATTTGAACATTTCCAGGGAACCTGTAAATCGGTTTCTGAATCCTGTGACTTTAACGTTGATTTCTTTTAACAATAGCTAAACATCACAGGCCAACAGCGTTTCTAGAATTGGATGCGGTATGTGCCTGGGTGAGTGTCTGCATTCAACTGCATGTGAAATTAAGAGGCCGGGCTTCTGAACATTGCAAAGCCTCAAAACAGAAGGGACACTTTATAATATGCGACATTCAAATGACATTTACGTACTTCTTCCTGTAAATACTGGGAGTTTCGTGGAGCCCGGTCGGAATGATTCTACGTCAGTCACCATAAAAGCACCCACAGCACACTCTCTGGTCAGGTGGAGGAAGTATGGGTACAATCTCAGACAGCAAAGCCCTGAGAGCATCATCACACTCACGATATGTCATCTGAACAGATTCTTCCCAAAAGCAATCAGGCTGGTTGCTAAGCACATTCAGGATAGAGAGGTGTGCCCCCACTCCCATCCTACAGTCAAACTAGACTCAGACTCTTAAATCAACCCCCCAAGGGAGACCAAACAAGAATTCCAATGTATTTGTACTTCTGTACCTTCTGTGTATATGGCAATTAAGGTTTCAGTCGAAATTGGCAGTAGATTAATGTGTTAAGTCGGTGCCTCGTTGGGTGCATTAAAGCTTCATGGGACATGGGCAGCAAGCATTGCCCAATAGCCATTTTCTTATTGTAAGATGATGAATAGGAATGTTTACTGTATAGGACTGCATTTGCATCTGCACATGATGAAGCTAGTGCCAATGCAGAGACAAGCATGTGGATAAGATCTTACATACTTCGCCGTTTGCAGTTGGGAGTGTTGGCCTTATCTCAACCGCAGTGAGGGACTGGCCCATCCACTGACTCACGGGCTGAGAGCAGGCCACAGCTGACCGCTGTGACCCAAAAGAAACCAGGTAAGGAAATCAGTGCGCAACGCACGCTGGCCTGAGCGGGAAAACACGGCGAGGGCGGAGGCACGTAAAACCCGAGTCTGAGCGTAGACTACCACGCGATCAAAAATAATGGAAAAGCATGACACGGCAAAGATGCACGTCCGGGGACGCCCACATGCAAATAGGTTGCTGCGCAGAGGAAACCTTTACCTGATCACCATGTTTCTCTTTCAGATAGAGTATAGAAAATAGAACAACATCCTCTTTCATTTACATAAGGAAATTCCAAAAAACATGCTTAAAGGCCTACATGAAAAACACTTTAGTTGCATGGCCTACATATGCTAGGTATTTTGGCACATTAAGCAGATTTACATTTGTAAACATGCATAAAGTGAGTAAAAATTACTAAAAATTCACTCACTATCGTCAACAAATAAACACATATTACAAAGTGAGACACTACAGCTTTCTCATGATGCATGGGAAGACATTGTTACAGAAACCAGAAACTCGCAAGTGGGTATTTGCAGTGTTTATTTTACAAGATGAATCGGAAATACAAAATCATAGTCCAGGGTCAAGGAAAGGTAGACCAGTGGCCTGTACTATGAAGCGGGTTTACTGGCTTATCGGGGTAACTTTGTGAGTAACTTAATGATGTGTAGTGTAACTTCGCGATTAACCCGTACTACGAAAGGTGGGTAGGTTTTACTCGAGGCATGCTGCCATGGCAATTTACGCTAAGTCTCAAACCTGCTCCGAGCAGTTTTTGTTCTTGGTTAAGTCGAGGTTTCCGCGTAAGCCAGCCCTGTATGAACACCGCCCCTCCAACTACAACTTCCACGAAGACAATGCCGGAGTACCTGGATGATCCGTACGACACTGGCGTGCGAATCGTGAGGGGCTCACTCTGTTAGTATGTATGAAATGGAGCAATAGCATATAATATGCATACAACGTATCAATTAATAACTATTAGAGAGAAAGTTATTCTGAAAACCCGAGGGGTGTGCATTGTTCCCTGTTGTCCACTGATCAAAGCACACTTCACTAGATGTGCCTGGCTTGTCTAGTTTTAAAGTTATTAACCCATTCATGTATTGTCCCATTGCACAGTATATGGATACATTCAAACATTCAAAAATTAATTTAAATTTGTATGTAAAGCAATCTGGGAAACAAAGGGGTGTGCAACCGTCGCCATGAGCTCAAAGTACTAAACCAGAATGTCATTACAACTGAAAGGACCTATTATATTAGCTGTTAACATAATTTGGCACAAATCACGAAATGTTTTGAAGCGGAAAAATAATCGGTGTGCATTGATGTCTGTGTAGTGGACATCACAATTCTGTCATTAAAAACACCCACCTTACTTGCGTAAAGTTATTAAAGCCAGAAAACTGAATATGGAATATTGGGCTAACTTAACCACGGTGACAGGTTCCTAGTCGTTTTCTCACTACACATATGCTTCTGTTTTGTCCTGTTGTAAATCATTTAATTGTTTGTTAAAGAGTGGCTCATCTTCTATTAAGTGTCATATGAACAAACACCTTTTTCTTATTAGCTGTAAAACATAGAAAGACGCTATTAAGTGAAGGCTAGACACAACAAATCTTACATGAGTAGAAATATAAATACATAGCCCTACCGCTTGACATGATGTTTTTATATTTCATCTTGACTTGCTGCCACGTACGCTTTCCACTGCTATTGCATCTGAAATCATATCAGTTATTGTTAACATTAGGTTTACATTATGAGTAACATTACAGTAATGGAACTTGAGGGAGCATTACATTACTTAGCAGCATATAATAGGTGACTTCTGAATTGTGTCGCATCTGTTAGCCTCTAATTAATAACAGTATTTCATTTCTTTTCAGAAAACACTTCATTGCCTAATACTCGGTCGTGAAATATTTTAGACCATGTTTTATGACCATGAAAATGTACATATGCATTTTCTCCATCAGCAATACGTTGCCAACAAGCCTGCCTGCTTTTGTTGGTTGCAGTGGTATTGGACTTTCTTTACAGCGTTGATTTAAACTCCTCATAACCCTGTATAATTAGCATGCAGTCTTCCTCCATGAAACATGGAGATCGCGCCATGAGTCAAACGGTGCCTTGCGCTGCCTATCAAATATTGGAGGACGCTCACAGCCACTCTCTCATGTGGTTGATAGCATTTGCAAAGTCAAAATGGATCTTACTAGAATCTATGAGCCCAGTGTGGCACCCAAAAAGAAAGACAAGAAGCAAGAGGCACTGAATTGCTTAGAAATGTGCCAGAAATAAGCATTTTTCCAAAAATCTAAACAAGACCATATAAACAAATATGGTGCCAGGTACATATCACACATACAGATATTAACAGTCAGGAATCAGAGAACAATTTAGCCCCCGCTAATACCAAGCTAATTGGGTGAGGGATGCTTTATTGTGCTGATACCCAGGAGCCTATTAGAGGTCTTAATCCAGGCATGGCCTTATCCTGGTTGGGTGGCAAGGGGGGGCTTACAGCCAATCTCAGGTGACCCTGGGCTCAGATATACCTTGAACAGGATGGCAGTTCATTGCAGGGTGTACACACACACACACGTGCATGCGCACGCACGCACGCACGCACACACACACACACATACATACACTCTAGGGTGACCAGATAATCCATGTCAGGGAGGATACTCTAAGCTACTTCAGGTTTTATAAACTACTTTAAAACTCAAAGGCTCCTGTACTTGGCTGAATAGTTCAGTTCTTCTTGTGCTCTGACTGGTTTGTTTCCTTGATTGAAAGATTCATCCAGGTGTTTCACATTAACATTAGTGGCATATGCATGAGTATAGGAGACTGACCAATCAGCACACAGCAAGAACTCAGTGCTTAAGGGAAATCCAGGTTCTTTTCATTGAAGTGGAAGTTTACAAATCTTCTTCTAGGTCAAAGTGTCCTCCCTGGCACAAATTATCTGGTCACCCTATAACATACAAAGTCATACAACAGGAGCATCTAAGAGATACCTACTTGTCCAATTGCTTGTCCTTGGAATACAGTACAACAGTGTTTCCCAGTCCGTTCCTTGGGGATCTGCAGACAGTCCATGTTTTTGGTCGGCTGGGAGGGAGCAAAACCATGGATCGCTGTGGGTCTCTGTGGAGCGGATTGGGAAACATTGCTGAGTAGGATACCAGGGTGATTTCATGATTTGGTATCTGTAAGTTACCCTTACTGTGATACCATCTATGGCAGTGTTTTCAACACGGTCCTCAGGGATCCCCAGACAGACCACGTTTTTGCTCCTTCACTAATACTAAAGCCACAGAAGGCTGAGAACAAAAAATGCTACAGATTTCTTTCACAACATTCATTTCCCTGCTAAACTATGGTATTTATGGATTTTTATTTTTTACTGGAACGCTCAGAATGTTAGTAGGAACTCTTAAAAAACCAGAGCACACACCAGCCCCACTATTTACTATATGTCACAATGCTTTCTGTTCAACTTTTTCACCATGAAACAGAGAAGTGCTCTTTTTCATTTACCACACCATTCTGCAACATCTGCCGAACAAAGCCCCGCTTCACTGTCTTCAGAAGACTCCCTGAAACAACAGTGCCATCAACTTTCAGTTTTCATGTTTCAGCAACATTTATGTAATGTTTTTACAATGTATTTAATAAAAAAACACACCCTTCAGGGGCATTGTGGGAATGTTCCAGCAGAATAACTTCAAAAGATGCGGCAGCTGTGAGGCTTGATGCAGACCACTGTTTGAATACCACTCTGCGTGCTGTAGTACATTTCCTGTTGTCAGTTTTACTGACCTTGACAGGAAGTAAGATCTCAGCCTCCAGCAATGTGTGGAAATATTTATAGAAATTCACATATGAATTGTCATATTGCTACTGGGTGCACAAAATGAACAAAATGAAATGATACAGACAGGAGCATGAAGCAACAATGTGTCAGAGTTTAGTCTGAAAGATTGGTTATACAGAAATATTTAGTTATAAACCTGAACATATAGGCCCAATGTGAGTGAAGCTAACTGAACTACTGTTGCAATCAAAAATTTATTGACATCATATTCATGATATTTTTATTGTTGTTTGAGTTATAGGCTACATATAGCTTCTCAGAAACTGGTCTTTGATCTCTACCAAAAACAAGTCAGACAGTCATTCTCATTCTTTCGTCTAGTTGTCATCTCTTACATTTTGTTTCAGTGTGACACATTGGTTTTGAAAACCATCTGGTCACAATTTGGCAGTTTGTGTCCCTAGAGAGAGGCAGCGATACGGAGGGGGGGGGGGTTGCTCCTTTTTGACAGTTCAGTGAGTACACTGAATATCCCTCAACTTTGTTCAGAGATTTAGGATAACAGTGTTAGAACACCACGGTGTTACGTGGCATAGCCACATAGGCTTGGAACTGCCCTCTGAAGGAGAGAGAACAGAAAAGGGAAATGTTGGACGCCATTTAGTAATTGCATGACGACTGACTATAAGCCATTTCTTATATTCCATATGTCCATCTTCCAGGACTGAATTGCTTAGAAATGTGCCAGAAATAAGCATTTTTCCAAAAATCAAATCAAGACCATATACACAAATATGGTGCCAGGTACATATCACACATACAGATACAGTATTAACAGTCAGGAAGTGGAGAACAATTTAGCTGCCGCTAATACCAAGCTAATGGGGTGAGGGATGCTTTATTGTGCTGATACCCAGGAGCCTATTAGAGGTCTTAATTCAGGCATAGCCTTATCCTGGTTGGGTGGCAAGGGGGGGTTTACAGCCAATCTCAGGTGACCCTGGGCTCGGATATACCTTAAACAGGATGGCAGTTCATTGCAGGGTGTACACACACACACACTAGGGTGACCAGATGATCTATGTTAGGGAGGACACTCTAAGCTACTTTAGGTTTTACAAACTACTTTAAAACTAAAAGGGCCAAAGGAATGTTGGTACCCTGGGTTAATGTCCAGTTAATTGCAGGGAGTGCGTACGCACACACACACACACACACACACACACACACACACACACTCACACAGAATATAGGGTGGTCACTGGTCATCCAACGATTCATCATGTGGTCATCAATTTATTTAGTGATAATGATAGTATATCATTTACATTATTGTATTTTGTTATAGTATGATTTACTTGAACATGCTCATCATTTACAGCTCAACAGTACCAATTTCCCCAAACGCAACAGTATAAAAATACTTCCACCCCTCTTCATTTTCTCAGTTTCACATTTCTACGCCCCCACCCCTTTTTATTCAAAGCAACCATTGAAGTACCTTGTTTTTTGACTCCTTAATGGAGAAAATAAGTACATTTCTACGGTTCACATATCAGAGTAAGTCACATCACTTTGGCCTCCCTGTACTTTTGTTAGATATACATATATAGCATATATAGTTCACAACAATAAACACAAATTATAAAGGAAGAAGACTAAGCATCATTCAAAGCAACCTTCACAGAACTTCAGGTTGTCAAGAAAAAACATTCCACGTGACATTTTTAAAGTTAAAAGCAGAATATAGAAGGATGCTCTTTATGTAACCTAAAATGTATGCCTTTCTGGCTTAGCATTAGAAATTTTGTTCTGGTTTTATTTTCAAATAAAGCTACCCCTTAAAATTTACCATTCTAGGCAACATATTGAGTATTTGAGCAAATAACTACAGTACGGGTATGCTCTCAGAAGCAGTTTAGTGTTCATGAAGTCATTTAATGTGGTCCGAGTGGTTGCTGTGATGCTGTGTTCTACGTAGCATTCTGCTGATGAAAAAGGGCGACGAGGACTTCGGTAGACCCACTTTACTACTCATGGAAAAACACAATACGGCAACGTAACCTCTCCAGATGAAAGGGTACGAGGGCTTTCCAGAAACCATCAACTTTCTCCTCAAAATGAAGTGAGTGCTGAGAAATCATTGATCAGTGCACATCATGCATGTTACACACAGCATGTGGTTCAGAAGGTTAGGATGCTATGGCTGTATTCAGAACATAATTGGATCAGATCCCAGGTTGTGCAGAGTGATCTCATCATTAGGCTGTTGAGCAAGGCCCTTAATCCCCACCACTCCAGGAACTGTCAGAGTCCAATTTTTAAAAAAAAAAATAAATAAATAAATAAATAATAATATATGTGTACATTGTTTTGGATAAAAGGGTCTGCTTACATAAATAAAATTAAAACTCTCTCTCTCTTTCAAAGCAGGCTCTGCAGTGACATAGGTGAGAAGGGAAAAGTTTAGTATTCAGCATATGTGAAGAGGTGGGAGAACGAGAGTCCTGACAGTCCCGTGAATGAGGATGCTTTACATTACCTTTTTAATAAGGACAAGTATGTGGCTTTGTGGTAATTAATAGAAATGCACTATGCATTTCTGCAAAGAGCTGAAGCTGATTAACAGAAGATAACGTTGCAAGCAAAAGTATGCACATCATCTGGCACCTATTCAAAGTGTAAATTCTCAGAATGATGGTGGGTTAGGGTGAAATAAACCACAAGAAAGACAAATATGCAAAACAGGCCGATTTAGAGGCAACTACACACTGGGTTCCTAGTGTAACAAAAAGGGGCTGAGTGATACAAGTGGCCCAGACTTTTTATGCCCGCAAGGGTGGTAGGAGTACTTGCAGAAGTGCTTCCACAGAGAGATGAAGATGACAGGGACAAGAATCCCAAGAACCACAGCTACCACAGTCCCACCTAGCCACTCTCTGGACTGTGACACATGCAGGGTTCACCACACACTACTAGCCACTTTCTTCCCTCCAAATTTGTGTAATGGGTTATATATTGTCATGACCGGAGTTGATTGGTGAAGGCTTAGATTCCTCCTTAACACACAAATGTACATAATGAAATTCCACTGTAATGTCCTACACAGTTGATCCCATTTAAGAATCACCAAATAGCTGTTTTGGTTTTGCATTAGCTAGACTGCATGTCATTTCCTGTCATGTGACTCACACCTGCTGTTTGGCTGCTCTTTAGGTTAGTCCAGAACCATGAATTATGGCAAACGGGTTCATAAACCAGAAACAGCATTACATTTAATATATGACTTACTTTAAAAAGGTGAAGAATACTGACAGAAAAGGATATGTGTTATTTTCAGTATAATGAGGAGGGAGATGTCTCACCCATGAGGTCAGAGGGTACAATTTTTGAACTGAAGGGTTCTCAGGAAGCAGTTAATTTAATATACTTTGGATAAGGTTACTGACACTGAACAAAATGTAAGCTCATTCATTACTGCAGTGTGCAATGACACTTCAGTTTCATTCTCCACCTCACACTGTATTGCTACTCTCAACACATTCTGAAGCCATGTCTTTGCACTCATGCTCAGCACAAATCAGTGCAAGCACAGCATTAATTAAAAAAGGGTGCTTTAAACGTTTCAAGATTTTTTGTTTAAACTGTAACTTTAAAACATTGGCATCTACTGCTACATATAAGTAGCTAGTTCAGGTAAGAGTAAAACTTCACAAAGTATCGGTCATTTGCCACCTAGCTGAACTGATTGCTATACAGACACATACATTTCTGACAGAATAACTTTGAATCACTATATAAACCTCATTGTTAAATTGTAATTGTTAAAATAGTAACAGATAATGGTCAAAGAGAACCTTAAATTAACGGATTTGAGAATAAAATTTTCAGCAAGGAGCGTGAAGTGCATTTAAAAATATCCTTAATATTGCTACGTTTGTAATGTGTCTCCCACTTATGCATCACAGCTGTATTATTGCAGAACCGTGACACTTCTGCTAAATTCAATGCAATTTTATCACATCACATTGTCTCAAAGTGCTTTACATTATCCATGCCTAAAGTCCCCAGTGAGCAAGCCAGAGGCAACAATCCTCCTAGCAGGAAGTACCCTTGGGAGGAACCAGACTCAAAGGGGGAGCCCATCCTCTAGGGGGCGACAGAGGAAGTCAAATGAGCAAATTCTGAGTTTCATTGCAGGGGGCATGCAGGTGATGGCAGGCAGGTGCTGGTGCTGCTTCTGACAGCAGGATGAACAGCAGTGCAGCAATAGGGCAGGCAGGAGAGACGGTGTCAAACAGTGTGAAAACTCAAAGGCCCGTAACATTTCAAGTATGAGAACAGAACTTCGACTCATTTCCAGAAAGTCAGTGGACATGTTCCAGGCACATATTTCACTTAAAAAAGGAGTTTCTTGTAATGTACAGGTGTTTTCCCTGGCTTGTTGTTCTCCAACACAAGAAGTAAAGGAAATAAACAGCCCAGCTTTCCATTATTCTAGATTTCAGGGCATTCGGATACAGCAGAGTACCCACAATGACAACACTGGTTACTTTCTGTATGAGCAACAACGGAGCTAGTAAGCTTCGGGTTTCCGACTGCATTTAATTCCAGAGCAAAAGCAGGTCCTTGTCCAAGTTCTTACTGTTTAATATAGACATTGTTCCAGTTATGGTGAGCTCTACTCTCAGTGCTCTCTTTCACTCATTTCAGGACATGCAGACTGCCCTTTATTTCAGATGTGAATCCTTCCTTCCACTATACTTGCTAGCCTGTCATTCTCCCATGTTCATCCTTTTTTGCCTGTCATTGAGTCTTTTATTGGAATCAGGGGGCTCCCCAGCCTGCCATCTCTACTGATTCCATACCCTGGCCTTGAACCATACTCACCCTACCGCCTAACACACTGTAGGACTACAGCCAGTGTCCCTGTGAGTTCACGGTCACCCCAGAGAGGGCATGTGAGATTTTATGCTCCATCACACTACCACCATCAGAGGAAAGGCATACCAAGTGGAAGAACATCCCCTCTACTTGACTGACCACAGGGATGAGTTCATGGGGACACAATCTGCTGTAACCTCCTCTCAAACTGCGGAAAACCACAGAGTGGTCATGTTTCTAAAGGCTGTGTCTGTTTTCATCATTTCTTTATTTTCTGCAAATAAAAATGATAAATAATTGACAATTAAATGACACCGACATTTGAAAACTCCCAATTCAGTTGCTGCTCTAATACAGTAATTCAATTTCTATTTGCGGTTTTCTTGATTTGCAGCTTCACATGCTCCATCTGGAGATCACTTTTTTATTTGTTGCTCCAGATGGACCTTGTTTACCTCTTTTACAGGTAGCAGGAACAGATTACTGTTTTATAACAAATGCAGCATTTATAAACATGTGAGCTTAGGAAAACTATAAATAAGTTCTTACTGTGAATAATAGTGCTCTAGAAGTAGACGGCCTCCCCTGTTCCTCTAAGGATTGTACAGACATGCTCTATGGAGGACAATGACAAGAAGGCAATCAGAAATAATTAATATCCCATATGTACCTCAGGTGGGTGGCCAGTATTTCCCTTCCATGAAGCGACTGATATGGTCTAAATATTTTTTGATGAAGGCCACTCAAAACCACGATGAAAAATCTTTGGAACAGTTACAACTCCAGGAGGCTCCACAAGTGTGATGATGGTGTCTGACACTGCAGGAAGATGGAGGAGATTAAATGCAAAAGTCACTGTGTTGGGAGTCCAGGAATACCAAGCCAGCCTCAAATAAAACACTGGGACAGATGTCTGTCTGTGCATGTGTGTGTTGGTGGGGGAAGGGGGGGTGGAGCTCCAGCGATGTCATCAGTTATTGCCTTCCCATTGTTATGTGTGAGTACCAGCACCTTCATTTGCATGAGAGGAGGTGGTGGACCTCCCATCTATTTTAAAGGCCTCACCTTAAATCCTGTTGGTTACAGAATGAGACTGATAAGCCAAAGTGTAGAATCAGCATAGAATTAGGAAAATTAAATAAGTAAAAAAGTCTTGAATTGTGTTTTTATTTTATTTGCCAGGTGCATTTAATCACATTTGGGTTACACCCTAGTTTATTCATAAATCCAAAAACAGGGCACAATCTATTAATTGTGGTAAATAAAGGTACATTATTACAGTCAACCTATTATTAATTTAGGCCACAAAGGCCTGGTAAATGTTTAATGAGATGAACAGGCTATGTACAGGTTCAGTTTTATTAAGTCATGTATATATGGTTAGCAGGTTGTTTTTGCCATGCCAACTGCCATTGTTCACAGTTGCTATAGGCAGATAATATCTCAAGTTACAATTGCATGAAAAACAAAGCTCAGCACTTCTAGTCACCTGCATCCATGGTGACTCCTGGTATCAGCTTTCCGTTGTTGACAAATTTTTAAGTACACTGGGAGAAATGGAAAAATTAGGACTGACCAAATACGTGTTGAGTAATTAGTATGGGGCACCATCGACAGTCCACATTTTTGCTCCCTCCCAGCTCCCAGCACAACCCTACCAGGTATCTGGTGTTCTTGATTGGCTGTGAGCTGGAAGGAAGAAAAAATATGGGCTATCTGGGGGTCCCCAAGGACTGGGTTGGGAAACACTGTTCAAAGATCATGCCCCCCACATGCACTGCTCAACAAATTAAAGAGGGGGTTCATAAACATCAGGATAAAGTTGGGCACCTCCCTGGGCCGTGGCATTTGCAATCACTACACTTATGTAGCAGATGCTTTTATCCAAAGTGACCTACCAAATTGAGAAAACAGGTGAACAGTCTTGGCACCATAGGGTTCACCTGGTTCCATAATATGGCTTCATATTCCTGTTACTTCACCATACAGAGCAATCATCACACCCAATGACTCCCACAGCATGGCTGCCGAAACAATTATGAAAAGTCAAAGACATCATTTCAGTTTCTTCAAGCAAATCTATTCAGACGGAGGAAAGAAGGTGAAAGACTGACCCACATTATTTTCCCCTGATTGTTAGGGAGCTCACCATTGTGCTTTTGTCAACTTCCTTGTTATGCATCTGTTGGTAGCTACCCTTTTTCCCCAAGCTTCCCAAAACCAAAACATTAGGGGTGTGCAAAAAATCGATTCACAAAAGAATTGCGATTCTATCTCTACCGATTCAAAATCGATTCATACAGGACAAAAAATTGATTCACATTTCCCATTTTGTAACGGCGAGTGTGCACACGTGCGAGCAATCGATGGACGAGCAATGGAAAATGTAATGGAAAAGAACATTCAACCTGCACTGTCCTCATTTAAGGCAGGCATTTGGGCACATTTCGGATAATACAACATTGATGACAAGAAAGAGCTTCATAAAACTCATGTCATATGCAAGCTTTGTAAAGCTAAAGTCAAATATTTTGGAAACACTACAAACCTCAGGACTCACATGGCACGTCATCATCCCGAGGATGCAAACGAAGTTCAGCCAAAAGTAAGAAACACTTGTTACAGCACTTGACAGCCAAACGTAGCAGCATTTTTATTTATTCTGATAATGGCACTTTACAACCAAACATAGTAGCTCTTATTTGATTTTGTTTAATCTACTTTTATATAAAGTGTTAAGTTGCTTAATTTAAGTTGAAGGTTTGCAGTTTATATTTGCCACAGTTTATATTTTTGTAATGCAACTTTATTATCTCAGGGCTGTATTTCCTATCACACTGATGGAAAATAAAAAATATTGGACGTTTTGAATCGAGAATCATTTTGAATCGAGAATCATTTTTGAATCGAATCATGAGCGCAAGAATCGAAATCAAATTGAATTGTGAGGTTTTTGAATCGTGTACCCCTACAAAACATATTGATTTCTTTTTTCAAATATTATAGCAGGGGTAGAAATACCTATATAGAATATTAAAGGCTATAGCTACTTGTCATTTCAAACTGATGATGTCCCATTGTGGGGGGGGGGGCACCGAAAGATAAATGGGTTGGACTCATACTCAATATGCCCTGAAAACTATAAAAACATTCATAGCCACTCTGACAGTATAATAAATTTAACCATTCAGAGAATGTGACATCAGAAAAGCTCAGTAGAAAATAGTTTCTGGCCCTAATGGTGCAGTACTGAAGACATGAAGGATTGCCCACTGCAAATTTACCCTTAAAATACTTTAAAATGGCCAGGCACATAAAAATTTTATGGGCATCCTTATTCACAAATTTTAATCACTTCCCTCATGAAAACTCATGCTTTGCTGCTAGCTATATACAACTATATTTCTAAAAAATGATTCAAAGAATTGTCAAAACACAACTTTATAACATATGTGCAATTCTAACTGAATGAGATCATAGTCTAAAGAAAACACTACTATAACAGAAAATCAATAACTGGAAAGTCATGTGTGCTGTAATTCAACTTAAAAAGTACTAAAAACTAGGGGTGCACCGATCGATCGGCCACCGATCTATCGGCCTCGATCACGTTAATTTGAGGGGATCAGAAATCGACCATATTCCCATGAGATCCACCGATCT
>JAODJW010000036.1:9175954-9194330 GCA_026777045.1 Hyperopisus bebe | reverse complement strand
CGACGGGCAAGGGAGGGGGGGAGCGGACGGAAGAGGAGCCCAAGGAGGGAGGTGACGGGCAGGGTGCAGCCGGCGCTGGCGAGGTGCTGCAGCGGAGGCAGGGAGGACAGGCGGAGAGGAGGGGGGCGAGAGGAGGGGCTGCGTGGCTGTGCTTGCATCTGGGTGTGCGCTCGCTTGGGCTCCGGAGGCTCAGTGTGGCGCGGCGGGCTGCGATCCGGCTCTCCTCCCGTGCCGGTACCGGCTCCCGTCTCTGGCTCTCCGGTGCGCCTTTCTGCCTCAAACCCTTCCCAGCAACGGCTGGCCCTCGCTCAACTTTCCCTCGCTCTCTTTCCTGGCTCAATGCCACGATCTCTCCCTCTCTCCCTCTCCCTCTCTCTCTCTCTCTCCGTAGCGCTGATCCCCCACCCCCCTTTCCCATTCGTTGCTGAGTTCAGGGCGATTGCAAACGCAGGCACTTTTTGTGCTAAGAAGGTTTTAAATCAGAGGGTTTCTGCAATGCAGGTTGGAGCTGGCAAGGTTGGCGAGCCGTCAGTCCGGAGCTGTCGGCAAGGTCTGACACGTATCGCTATACTCGTCAAAGGACAGGGAAAGTTCACATGTTTGCGATCATATGTTTGCATACAGTCTTCTGCCTGCTTTTTAATACCTCCTCTGTTAATATATAGATGCTTAAATTTACAGGCAAGCATGCTTTGACTGTCTACATGTGTTTGTTTTTGTGTGAGGGGGAGGGAGTATACCACGAATATCTCCCTCTGTCGCTCAAATTTGCCCTGTTTGAAGTGGCAAAGCCAAGCATCACCTGACTTAGTAATTCGAATGCCTTCCGTCTTCTCGAGATTAAGTGTCTGGACCGGGTTTCCTGATCCTGCGCCCCCCCCCCCCCGCAGCTGGCCAAGTGTCCGGTTCTTCGTTCTCAAGGCGGCAGACATTTGAAGCCCAAGAAAGAACCATCTAGATTTACTTGAGACGGTGTGGTGGGGGGGGGGGAGCTGAGAGGAGGTAGTAAACATATGTACTTTTTAAAGGTCATCGTAACTAAGCCACGGGGGTCCTGTTACGGGCGTATACAGAAAATGAAACCAGTCAACGAAACTGGACCTTGGATCTCAGTGGATTACAAATACACAACGCTGTACCCCTACATTCTTAATGAATAAATGCTGATTTATGTTACTGACGGATATTTCACAGTCCTACATAACAATATGTCAGTGTTACTCTGTGTTACTCTGTGCCCGTCGGTATCTGTGTGTGCATATGTAGAGCGTGTGCCTTTTCTAGCGTATATGTGCCTTTTATAATAAATATGTACATATACATGCAGGCCGGTTGCATGCGGGTGCGTCCCCGTGTGCTTGGGAATGGTACAGTCCACCGTACGCTATCCGCACACATACAGTAACAGTGGCGCTAACAAGGCCATCAGTCCTGTCAGACTCCTACCTGCAGAGCGGCGCGCATCACCTACAATAACCTTCCCGCGCGCGTTCAGGCACACGCCTCCTGTTAGCAAGAGACAGGAAGGCCAGTTATCCAAGGCGGTTTTATTTAGTTCCTGGTCTCCCCCAGTTTCAGTGAAGTAGTGGGGACAGCATGACATCCACCCCCCCCCCCATGGAGTGGAGTGATTTATGATGTCGCCCCTCCAGAGGACCGGGCCGCATCTGCATCCATCGCGCTTACCACAGACCTCCGTGTACCACGCGCAGAGTGACCTTGAGAAATACCATCTTTGTTGGGGAGGGGGGCTGTGTATGTAAATTACCAGCCTGCATTTCCTGTAATGTAATCTACTGTATGTGGTGAGAGGTGGCGGGCGGGTGCAAAGGGAGAGAGATGTAAGAGATGGTGATCCAGAGAGACCTGGGGGAGCAATGGACATGGGGGCGGATTATTATAGGCCACGGTTATCAGGAAGGCTTATTTCGAGGAGGTGCGGCACAGCTTAAGTGAGACAGAGGCAAGGAGAGAGTGCTGTAGGTTTTTGGGACAAGGAAAGATGCAGGCAACATTAAGGACAAGGGGGGGTCCCACCAGGCTTCAGAAACATGCTCAGTCGCTGCGCGCCTGAAGGGAGGGAGGACATGGAGTTAAATGAAAATGAACATGTGATTAGAAAATGAAGAGGCATCAGAGGACCAATAAGGAAAACAACCTGGAGAGATCCTCGTCCCCCCCAGCCTGCAGTCGGAGTTGGGGGGGGGAATGAGGCAAAAGTCTTTGCAGGAGGGAGGAAGCAGTGGGAGCCTTCAGAGAGGTGCTGAATGCCTCCCTCTCCCTCCATCCCCCTCTCTCTCCATCCCTCTCTCTCTCTCTCTCTCTCTCTCCCTCGCACACATCCACTTCTCAGTTTGCAGTTGACACAATGTAGAACATTCTCTTTAAAAAAAATTACCGACGCTGCTTCTTGCCGAAGTTGGAGACCTCAGACCGTCCCACAAACGACTCGGCGTCAGCAGAAAAAAAAGCTGAGCACCCCCTGTCCATACCTCCCTCATCAGTCTCCGCTCCCCCAGCGAGACGTAACTGCAAGAGGACCAGTAAAGGTGGAGGAAAGGGACGATGCTTTTATGTGTGTTTTACTCACCGGGATGGAGAAGAAGAGAGAGCTGCTTTATCCGCTGGGCCCACCAGATCCGCAGAGAAGGTAGGAAGAAGTTCATCGCATTCAGAATTGTCTCAATTTCTCATTTTGCGTGAAAATAATATCCTCTGGGCAGCGGCAGTATTTGCATACAGTATAAGTAAAATTAATTTGTTTCTGTGAATTTGTTTTAACACAAAACTGATGCAATTTTGTCTCATGGCTGAACGAAGATCAGGACATGGTGCTAAATTAGTTTCTGTGCCTATTTCAGTGATATTGTATGAAATTGCAAGTAGCAGTAAAGTTGTGAGTAAAATTTACAGTGATAAGCCCAGTGACTGTTTTGTCAGGATGGAAAAAAAACTCTTTGAATGTCTTTGCTTTTAATTAATGTGGCATTAAAATAGAACACTTGCATTTGCAACAATTGCATTTAACATTTAAACATTTAAAGCTATACATAGCAATTAGCCATAGTTGCACATACTAAATTTTCCATTTTTAGGTATGTTGAAGCTTTAATTTCTGAGGGCCTGTGATCTTGAAATTAAAATATTATTGCTTATAAATATTCATAAGAAGCTTTGCAGGTACATATGTCATATTCCATCCCCGGTCGAGCCATATATGCAGTAAGCTACGGACTATATGAGGTCAAAGAACAGCTAATATGAACTACAGAGCAGAGAATGAGCCCAGGTTATTTTGTCAACATCCTTTGATGCTGAGAAAATATATGAAATCAATAAAACCCTACATTAGCTGGTAACTAATAATGACATTGAAATAAGAAGCTCTGTGTCAGAAAGGTATGGATGCTAAGAATGCAGTTAGCTATTTATCTGATTGTTTCATTTTTTTTATTTCCTATGGGATTTCATTTCTAACAGAATTAGAAATGGCAATAGATCAATTCACACAATAACAAGGTGACATTTTTACGAACGATGTTATCACCCTTCTTCATTCATCTTCTGATAGCTCCTGCTACTGAGCGTCAAATCTTCAATTTTAACTTGCTTTCCGAATTATTTCTCTGAAATTTTTACTGGAAAAAGCTTCTTTTTTTTTCTTTCCCGCAAGTCACATGTTTATAGACCTGAAATTTCGACGTATAATCAATGGTGGTCAGGAGAAAAAGAAATTCTAATGTTCACATACAGTACTCTTTAGCGTCATGGAGTCGATTCCAGATTTCTCAAAGGGTTTACAGTGCCCTACTCTGTCATCCTTTTCTTCTCAAAGATGATTTTCAGAAACACGAGTCAACAATAACTTCCTTACATAATCTATTGTAATTACAACAATCTAAACATATCAGAACATTAAAAACTTATTTTCCAACTACATTTCACTCCAAAATTCATAATAATATTCATAGCAAAACCTTATGCTTGATCATTACTAACATTCCAAGAACTAGTGTCAAGGGCCTTATGAATCTCATCCTAATTTATCCCTGTCCTGTTCAGAGCAAATGCTTTCCAAGTACAAATGTCAATCTTTCACTCCTTATATATGGTTCTTCCACAAATACTGGGAGTTGTTGCTAGTTGCTAGTTCCTAGCAGCTCAGTGGAGATAACTAAGTAGCTTGCTAAACTTTTTAGTCTGTTGCTTAACGGGAAGGTGATGCAATGTATGGGAAGATGATTAATGGCCTGCCTGGATGGATAAGCGAAATCCTAGCCAAAGAGTGGCGTGTGCACCACTACTCACTGTTCTGAATATGTTAGTGAGAAAACATACAGTTTATGTCAACTGCCAGGGTTTTGCATGCATTTACATTAATTCAGTTGATGACTGACATGAGTATAATTGTAGTGCAGCTGCTGTACTGTTTACATGTTGTTTTAGCATTAGCGGCTAATTTGCGTGTGGTGTAGTAGGGTGTTATTTTTGAATAAATTTATGCTTACAGTATGAACGATTCGAAGAATTTGCAATTATACTTCGAGGAAGAATATAACAGGCGTGTCATTTTTAGTCAAAAACACAAAGAAGTCATTCATACCCTTTTCCTCATTTTTACTGGCCGAGTGCAATTTTTTATTTAATCACAGGCTCTTTTCGACAAGCCTGGATTTGAGATAGCCGCATTGCAATTTTCAGTTCATCAGATATTTTCTTCATCAGGGCTTTTCCCTCAAAGAAATCCTTCCTCAAAGCAGGGCAGGACGGTAATAAACAGAATGGGAAAGGTGTTGAAATGCAAATAGTGTCCTCGCTACATGTATCACTAAGGAAAAAAAAAAATCCAGGGTGAGAAAATAAATTAACACTACCTGTCAGTTCTTCTGAAGATCTGCTTTTACTGTTAATTAGGTACGTTTGTTCATCTTTCAAAGTAGGTAAAACATATTTTCACTTAACTTTTCAACAGTTATTAGTCAGTTTCACCAACAGCTTCGATTAACAGACAGATTCTCTGCACAGTCAGAAGTGTGAACGGTGGCATATATTTTACTGTAGCCACTGCATTTTATGATTCTGGTGTATCTCAGCAATATTGTCCCGCTACTATTTTTGTAATAACCATGTGTGACCCAAAAGAGAGGCTGAAGTCACTTCAAGGATGCCTTTGACAGGGCTGTCATCTTGGGGGGATGACTGGGGAAATTGTCCTGGGCCATGGGTGGGGGTGGTATGGGGAGCAGGAGATGGCCTGGGTGGGAGGGGTTGTGCATTATGGAGTCACGCACATGCTAATGCAAATGAAAACTATCGCAATGTGTGATATCAACAGCTTGGACGGCATCAAATATTTTCAAAAGCAATGTTATTTTACAATACAGCTCTGGTATTTTGTAATCTTGGCAATAAAATTCGCTGAGTGAGTGGGTGGGTGGAACGTGGGGGGGCGGGTGTCCTCATGATAAGATTCGCTGAATGGAGACCACCAATAAATTTCGCTAAAACGTTTTTACTCTGTCATAGGAAACAAAACTTAACAGCCTTTGCGATTTTAATGATGCTTTTTTTTCCAAGATTCAAGATCTTTAATGTTTTTTTAAAAAAAAACAAGCATTAAAAAAATTACCGCTTCTCCATGAACTCTGCAAGTGCTCTCAGAGCCAACCATGATCAGTTTCATCCTTGCTGTCGAACTCACTCTTGTGGTGTGAGAAATCGAACAAAAACAAGAAAATAAACATGAAATGGTAGCTAAAAAACAGCCTTTAGCTGCATGGAATGCCACGCCTTTAAAGCATTGCCTTTACACGTTAATTCAATTAATTGTTTGGCTCCCATAATACATACTACTTCTCAAAGCCACACAATACTTAAAGCAGAGTATTAATTGAGTTTATCACTGCAAAAGCCTCACACTACTGAGAGCTCCTAAGAGTTGGCTGCAAATCACAATTCTAGTAGCACAAAACCCAAATATCATTGTTAGTTTTCCAAGACCTACAGGGGTATCAGTACTACTGCATTAAAATAAGGCTCCTACAGTATACGTCAGTTACATAGCGTCATTTAAGTATTTGACATTAAACATTTCCATTTATTCAGTGCTTTCACAGGTGAGGACTTCTTTTCAAGAAGCATATAACCTTACAGAGTGGGCAAAGATATTGCTCCATAATCATAGAAAAGGACTGATTTTCAAATGATTGGTGACCTTCTCCTCAAAAGCAAGCACCTGGTTATACCATTAGGTCTAAGTGGGAGTTCCAGCAATGTGGCAGAACTTCAGCCCTGATTTGCCAAATGACAGAAGACGTTTTATGAATTTTATCAGCAGAATACAGGTCGACCACTACAGTAGCGAACACATACGAACTAAACCATAACCTCTGCAGAATAAAACATTCCAGATTTTACTGGGCCACAGAAAATTAGAACATGGAAAAAAGAAAAAAAAACATATAACCTTCAGTTGAACGACGCAGGTGAACATGATATGAATACAATGAGCGGCAGAAGCAGATCCTGGGACCTTTTGCTCTCTCCTTGTTTGTCTTTATTTACTCCATCCATATTCAATAAAAAACAGCATTTCGAAAAAGAATATTTCACAGCTAAATAGTAGCTACAGCATAAAATACAGTTCGGGTTTGTGAGATGGCCCTTGGGGCCTAAGCAGGCCGCCATCTTTTTCTGCCCGGACAGTGAGTGATTTTTTTTATCCAGTCCTGATTTTTCAGTAGATGTACCCTGGATGCCACCATCATAGGTGATTCTAAACCCTACTTAGGGGTGCTTTAGCCAGCCTATTTTTTCTCAGCCCCCCCATGACAAATTATTTTTCAAAATCCATTTAGCAATTTTGGCCCATATTTTCGTAAACATTTCATGCAAATTTTATTGCCTGAAAATTTGAAAATTTGATTAGGGATCGCAGGGCATTTGGTACTTCTTCAGATTGAAAGCCCCCGTAACAGTCAAATCCAATGAATCATCCCTGTCAACATTATCGCGTAACTCACACTGACTAGTGAAAAGAATCTCCTTTTGTGCTAAGTTACCCTGCAGCAAGTCAACCTTATTTTACTCTGCTGTCACCATCACCCAGATTTGTACCAAACAAAGTTATGTATAATGACTTTCTTACAATCGTAAAAAATTAAATTATTTAGTAGTTTGACGTCTCTTTTAGTTTCAAGAATCTTCCTTTTGTTGCTTTGCTTATATGCGGCAAGAAAAGTAGTCAGCTCACGAGAAAATCACATTTGAAAATCCGACACGCTACAGACAACTAAATACAATCGGGTTAGAATTGGACTCCTGTGACTCTTTCAATTAATATCTGACATGCAACTATATATTTTCGTGCAGTGGTTTAGCTTATGTACGTAATGTCATAAAACAGCATATTAAACAGAACTAAATCTAAGTACTGTTGATGTTATTTAGGTTATCTATAAAAGACCGAGAAATAAAGCTTGTTTTTTTTAATCAAGTTTATTTCAAAATATGTGTGATTACAGTGCATTTTTAGTTATACAGGATGCAGCGCGAGCATTTTGGTGTTTTTTTCCATAAGGGGATTGATTATTCCACTCAGGATAACAGTGCAAAAGTAGCATGCATGGATATAGACAGACAAGCAGACACAGGATCCAGGTTTCTAACTGGTTCAGCATTCACTGCAGTACTAAAGCCATCAGCTTGGTTTGGTGCAACTGTTCAAAATCCAATATCCTTCACCATCCTGATCTTACTGTACATAGAGATCAATAAAATCAAGGCAGGCAGTCTTTGATATGTACCAGACAAAACTTATACATCATCATTCTTTTGCGTCCTGTACAACCTAAAGAAGATCCAATTTGAGAAGCACAGTTACTAAACTGGATCACAATATATTTCATTTCAAGATTCTCATTATTACGGTTTACTTCACGATATAACTGTGATGAGAAATACTTCTGACTTTAATTCAATTTCCAGTTTTGGCTCCCAGTGCAAAATTCAAGAAAACTAAGAACAGTTGCACAACTAAGAAACTCAGCAAATCCTATAAACAGAAAATATATAAATATATAATTTAAGAATATGCTTGGAAATATAACTGGCTTTTCATACACGGAAAGCGAGCTACATGTACTCATGTATGCTTTTCCTTTTTATGTACCCATTGACCGAGTTCAAATAGGCAACGATAGTTACCCCAATGGTCATATCCATGTTACAGAGTATAGCATCCTAACAGGGAGAACACAGGAGCCCAGAAGCCATTGGACAGAACACAGCTCACTGCCTGCTGGACACAAACAGCGAGAATCTACATGATGATGTGGTCCTACTTGACCTAGCAGGTGAATAATGAGTTCGGAGGTGCTGGGTCACCGCTTACTACAGACTAAATACTATGGGGATGTGAATGAGAATCCAAAATATATGAAATAACAATACTGGCAACATTATTCCAAAGATGCATTTATGGGTCTATTCAGGGTATATACATTCTGTCACATCCTGCAGGGTTAATCAGTTAAACAGCTCATATCAGAACCTGTGTGAACTGTGAAGGCAAAGTGTACTCAACTGACAGTGTGGGACGGTTTGAAAATATAGTAAAAAGAACAGAGCCAATTACTGTATTGGAATGAATAAGCTGCACCGTGATGTTTTAGCAGTAAACAAAAGACTGACATATCGTTAAAAATACAGACTTGTAAATCTGTAGTTATGAATGATTCCAACTCCACCCCCTGCAGTAAATTCAGTGAAAGTTACATCCCTAATTAAATACCGTAATCCTCTGATTAGTGGCCCCCCAGAATTGTAAACAAGCTTGAGTTAAATTAAATTACTCAAGAAACAGTAGAGAGTGATCAAAAGCAGCAATGGTGATATTAACATCAAAAACACACATGAAAGAGAATGAAAAGACGACAACAAAAGCAGATAATACTTTACATATAACGATACAAATGGCTCAAGTAAAAAACTGAGTCTGACAATACAGTTTCGGCAAAGATATTATGTGAAAGCAGCCTGTTTCAAAGGAGAGAATGGTGCGTGAGAAGCAGAATGTTCAGAGACAGCTGTCCGTCAGGGAATTAGCAATGCATCCCTAATTTCAATTAGGACTCCTGCACAAAGGTGACCTGCAGTCCTTTCATGTAGCTTCATACATGTAACCAGATGGTAAAATTCTGTTTACTTCAACTTAGTTTCCAAAAAGCCTCCCAAAACCACTTTATCACACAGAACTAATAGCAAACTGTTTTTTATTTTCTCCAGGTAATACAGGATGCTCACCTGCGAGTGTGCTTTTCTTCTGGAATTATAAAAACATACACTAACAACCTTGTCATTGACCTGTGGCTATTCTGAGTATTGCCTTTTCATTGCTGTTTTCAGAACAGAGATTACTCAACTAACGCGGCGTTTGCTTGTTGGCCTCGCCATAAATGGTTTAACGGCGTAATCACATTTCTTACAAAACAAGTCCTGACTGTAATGGCAGAAAACCAGAGTTGACACAATCCAAATATATGAGATGGTATCAGGTCACCACAGACTGGCAGTTCTCTCTAAAAACAACTGAGAGTGCAGATCATTACATAACAAAAAACACAGCTTTGCTTAGTGCAAGGTCAGAATTGGTCACTTAACACTGTACAATTCGACCTGATTGAATTCCTTCGTAGTCAGTTGCTATTTACAGGCCAAAGTCATGGCTTGGTTCAGATGTGTCCAGTATCACACCTCTCAGGCACTCCTGCAACCCTGGATTCTCTGCAATCGCTGTATAAAAGTACCATAGACAACATGGACAACAGACATCTGAAAAACTGCAGTTAAGACAGAGAGTGCAGTAATAAATGGCAGTAACTCTGATAAACTGTATAATATTCATTCTATTTTTGGTTAAAAAGTAAAAATATAGAGATTTATAAATTGTACTTCTAAATTTATAGTTGAACTTGTTACAATGTACTTTTCCCTGAATGTATTGGAATTAAGAATTTGTCTTTATATATTTAAGTTTTTATTGTACTCAGTTAAGACTTTGAGGGGCAGTGCTAGGAGTGTGTGTGTGTGTGTGTATACATGTGTGTGAATGTGCGTAAGTATACATGTGTGTGAGTGTGTGTGTGTGTGTGTGTACTGTATACGTGTGTGTAAGTGTTTGTGTGTGTGTATACGTGTGTGAGAGTGTGTGTGGATTAGGTTTATATTACATTGTGGGGACCAAATGTTCCCGACAATGTAATAAAAACTTGCTATTCTGATGTTGTGGGGACCATTTTTCAGGGTTCCACAAAGATTTGTGAATGCAATCAAAAAATTTAAAATGCAAAAAAGTCTCGTATTTTGTTTTGTTACTCGTGGTTAGGGCTGGATTAAGGTCGTCATGTTGGGATTAGGGTTTTCCCCAAAGAAATGAATGAAGAGTCCCCACAAAGATATATTCACAAATGTTTCCGTGTATGTGTGTGTGTGTGTGTGTGTGTGTGTGTGTGTGTGTGTGTGTGTGTGTGTATCTGAGCAGGTGTCTGTAGGGAGCAGGTTCAGCAAGGAGTTTTTGCTTCAGCTGTGGGTCTGACCTTAATCTGAGCTACTTAAACCTTGAGAGCTGTACAGGAATGATGGAAGCCACCACAGCCAAACAGCAATGAGTCACTGCAGACCCGGCCAGGGCCTCGATCTGCGGAAAAGAAGGGTTCTCTGGGAGATCGGTTATGTTGCCTATTTTCATGTACAGCTCTGGTAATATGACAAACCAAACTAGAGAGCACCATGCATTTTACTAGATGCATCAAAAAAAGAAAGAAACTCCACATGCTGATGTCTGAAGCAGGTTACAGTGGCTATAAAGCTAATGTACAGGTATATGTGTGAGCAAGCAATAGAGATAACGTAGGATATCCCTGGGTTTGGAACAAAGGGGATCCACCCCCGATATTTTCATTCAGGGTAATATGCTTCACACATTCAGAGAAGAGCACAGACACACGATGCTAAAGATCTTCAGTGGTCAGATCGACACACACTCCGCAGGCACAGTCCAATGCCCTGTTCGCCCACAGCACTGCATGCTTGTGCACATTACTGCCTTTACGCTGAACTATATTTCTGCGTGGAATCAACACTGCAGGTAGCTGCGTAGCCCTACACAGTAGCCAAGAGATTTTTCAAACGGCATCGGGAGAAAGACGCCGCCTTTTGGCAGGTATGCCGTGGCAGGAGAAATGTTAGAAAAACTGCCTTCGCTTATGCTGTAGCCCAGTGTGTCCCAATCCAGTCCTGGGGATGTGGACGGTCTGGCAGGGAGCTCAGAGGGTGCAAAATCATGGACCGGCTCTGGGTCCCAGGGGACTGGACTGGGAGACCCAGCTGTAGTTACATTTTCGGGGAGGTGTGAGTCAGGCTACGGCATAGATTGTACGCTGAAGTATAAATCAACCTTTACTCAGAAGTGCAAATGGGTCCAAACTCACGTCAACACGCATCCTGTCAAACGACGGTTGGACCAGAGTCTGTACGCAAGGCATGCTGCTGTCGTGAAATGCGCCGTGTCGTGAGGTATGCGGACACGCGTAATCAGGCAGTCGGCAAAATTTCCTTAGTTACATCTTGATATGGTCAGTAGATAAAACAAGTTTAAACAGATAACTATCTAGAATGAAGGGGGGGAGGTTTGCTTTAAAAATCACCCCTGTTCATTTGGCCTTTCACTGTGCAGTGTCCATTTACTTGGTGGCCACAGAACACAAGCATAGAGTTTACTTAAGCTTTGCGAGGAATATCACTCTGAGACATAAGTAACTTCTAAGGTGAGGCAAAGAGCTCAGGGGAATAGCAACAAAAAGAAGCTAGGACAGATAGTAAGAGGAATAAAAATCAAAGAGCATAAAAGTGGGAAGAGAAAAAAACAGGCCAGAAAAAAAGGACAGGGTCAAAAAAATTAATAATGAATAAGTAGCGACCTGACTATGCTAAAATCCCCGGTAGAAGAAGGAACAGGAGGGCGACTCAGGGAGAAGGGTTTGCTAATTGGTCGTCTTCTATTGTCCGTGGCCTCTAAGCGAGACAGGAAGGTGAGGATGGTGGAAGATGGTGATGGATTGGGGTGGGGGGCAGCTGGAAAGGTGGGGCATGAGGGTCGCATGATGGCCGTTTGAGCAAAATTCAGTAGACGTCTTCGGGCAGGGAGTAGGCATGTCTGGAAGATGGGAAGAGAATAGAGAGCAGTTAAGTGCCAAAGTCAGTACCGGAGACATACGTCCTCAGTCTTAGAAAGAACAGAATAGAAAGAGCACAAGATGCATGCCAAGGAGGGCATCGCCAAGCCGAAAAACACACAAGACACCAACAGAGACGTCTCCATGCTGCCAGTAGGAAACTAGGCAAGATACTACAAACAGAATTATACCATCTCCTTCAACAGAGAAAACATGAATATTAAAACAGAAATAATACTGACGAACATTCACAGGGTAGAAGGTGAACAATGGAAACCATGGGTACCTGCTGGTGACACCTGACATTCTTTATTCAATTGACTTATATGACCCCTGGAGAATTTTCCCATAAAATAAGAGTAATACTTGCAGTAGTGTTTTGACATGTTTGAAATAAGATAACCAGATGAAATCTTTGTAGTGGTCTGAACCCGTCTTGGCATGAATCTGTTGATATTGGATCCAGTAGCTTTTTCTCAAGGCTTTCCTGCTATGGTCAGTGCTTCGCTCTAAAGCAAGGTGCCACATCGATCGTTTGCACCTGTATTCCCTCGTTACACTAAGCGTTGTAGAGTAACAAGCACATCCGAAGCTTTTGGCAATGTTTCGGGGCCACCTGTCAGGATAACGGCTCCAATGTCCATGGTAGCTAGAGGGAAGAAGGACTCACAAAAAGGGTAAAGTCGTCATTCTCAGACAACGTCCAAGGGTCTTTAGGAGGGGAGGCTGAGGAACGGCTCATCATGTTTTCAAACAAACAACACAATCACACAAAAACAAGCACTGACAGCGACAAAATGCTACCCAACAGCTCGGCTAGCAGCACTGCCTCTTAGCTGCACGAACATTGTTCTGAGGATGGGCAGAACCTGCGACGAGGTCCACCGATGAGGCACAATGTTCCTGCATTTTGGGCATGCAACAAAGTTGCAGCAATGGCGTAAAATTGCACCGGCAAAATAGCGACAACAACCGCGATTTGCCAGCTTGGCCAGGTGCAGAGCTTAAGAGGTATAATGCCTCTTGTGTTATGGTTACACACTTCAAATCATGGCGTAGTGAGATTCAGCTCAACATCTCACACTTTCATCCAGAATCACTTACAGCAGTAGGAAGGATCCCAGTTCCAGCCATTCCTCCCTGGTATGTGAACCCATGTCCTTTGCATTGTTTGCACAATGCTATACTTGTTGAGTTACAAGAGTGTAGCACACAGCTCTATCTGGGAGGGTCTGCAATGTCATGGCCTATGGTTCATCCGCCTACTCCATGACATTCTCTCAGGCATTCACTGCTCCCCCACGCGGGATCAGAACAAGAGGCAGAAAAACTATCAGAGAGCACAGTGGGTGGACAACCGGGCTGGTTATATTGTTAATTTGTGTCCGGGGAGGGGCGGGGTTAGATAGTCACATGACTACAAAAGAAATCACCAGGCATAGATCTCTTTACCAGCAAGGGGGGGAAGAGGGCCTTCACCAAACTTTCGGCCTTCCCAGGACGGTGCTGGCCGGTTATAGCTGCCTGGTAAAGTTACAGCACAGACAAATACGGAGAAGAAGAAAAAGAAGGAGAAAGGAAAAACATATTGGTGACAAGTTATGGGGCAAGCAGGTAGAGGGCAGCTTCCCATGGCTAAAGGTGCAGGGGGGGGGTGAGTACGATCAACCCACTGGAGGCCCAAACAGTTCCCAGAATTCCCCCTGGCTAATAGTTGAGATGAAATCCAGTTGGTCCATTGGCCCATGAGGACCGGTTCTGCCCAATCTCTTGGTGGCTTCTGGGACATTTATTTCAGGAAACCCTCTGTCTCCGTAATGCTATTTTTGATGTGAAAGGCAAGAGGGTTTGCACAGAATGATATAAAAATAATTTCTGCATGGGGCTCTTTTCTACCTTGACCAGAAGGCTGCGCTAGATCACTGCCCCCCTCCCCCATCATCTTGTAAACCTCTTCAAGCATGTGTGCAGGGGCGTGGCCGGAAATTCTGGGCCCCCTGACGAGACGTCACCTTGGGTCCCCGTGCCCCCTTACATTATATATTATTGTCATTTAACTCAGGGGTTCCTGTAAAGTGCCGGGCCTCCTGAATCTGCCAGGGTATCCAAGGAAGCTACTAGAAATATAAGAGTTAGGACACTATAGGGAGATGTAGATCACGAGAGGGGAGGAGAAAGAGGGAGAGAGAAAAATGCTCACTTGGTGCCCTCCTCGGTGCCTCCCTCCACGTCCGTCTTCCCTTCCTCTTCCATCTTCTGCTCGTCGGAGATGAGTTCTTGTTTCCTCCGGCGACGGACGCACTTGATGATCACCATGGACAGGATGAGCACCGCCAGAATCCCCCCTACTGAGGCCCCCATGACTACTGCGATGGTGGAGTCCCGAGGCGGGGGCACTGTGGACCCAAAAAGGGGGTCCGGTAAAAGATCGAGGGGTGAGGTAGAACAGGGAGTGAGTGACGGGGTGGGGCGGGGCTTATTTTAGTGCACTATTTTCCGGGGGCGGCCATAATCATCTTTCACTGTAGCAATTAAACCATTTGCCAGGGGATTAAACTGTCATTTAATAAGGCCCTTTATTAATTCAGAAAGCCTGATTGTAGGAGATGGCAAGGAGAAGGGAGGGCCAGACAGCGGGCATACATCGCTTACGCCAGTGTAGGGCCGTAAACAGCCAGAGCGGACGGAGATGCCGTTGCATCAATAAATAAAAATGCACCTCTGCTGAGTCATCATGCCTGGGGGGGCCAGACTGCAATTTAATCGGGCAGCAGTGGCCATAAGTCATAATAATGTGGAACGCCCTTTATTATATAGCATTTTTGACCACTTCGGAAATGAATTTCAGATCATATACTCGCCATATATTTGCCACCCATACTTGTAGTCAGCTGTACCCCGAAGGCTTTGTTTACCAAATTTGTCTACCTGTTATTGCATTGCATAATGCGCTGGGCCTTCCCCCCTCCCCCAACACCCTGTACATCCATCTTTCTAGACCAGTTTCCCGACCCAATCCAGTTCAACATTTAAATGCGTAAACGGTAAAATGCGTGACAATTACCATAGTCATGTAAGTAAACTTTTAAATTATCTGTATCCTGCCCCTTTACACCCCCCCCCCCCCCACACACACACACACACACACACACACAGACCCAGTATCCTTACACTCTGTGAGGACGTCCAGCGAAATCGAAGCATTGCCCAGCTGCCGGTCTGGGGGGTTTCGCACATAACACTTGTAGATCCCACTGTCGGACAGCTGGAGGTCAGAGATGGTGATGGACAGGTCGTTCTTCTCCAGGTTCCCCGTAAACACCACCCTGTCGTCGAACCGCTCCGTCCGGATGACAGTCATCCGGTGTTTAAATGTCATAAACTGAGTAAGGAAAAAAAAATTGGTAAAAAGTAAAAAAGAAAATGATGCTTAAATGATATTCATTTTCGTGTAAAACTATAATATTATGTCTATCAAAGTGTGTGAGCATAGCCACTTCAACATCTCTCCTAAAGTCACCCCAGTATTAACAGGAACCATCCAATACACCCATGTATTTGTTGACTGCCCCACTTGTGTACCACGTTCAGATAATCAATACCTCACCTAACTAATCAAGGTCATTAATTAATTGAGCTGGTGGTGATATTTAATGAATACATGGAATGGCTGAGGTGCCCCTGAGGAGAGGATTGGGAACCCAATCGGTGTTCATCTAGCCATCCAACAAGATATCAACAACTTTGACTCTTATTTTGCTTATGTTGTAATGTTAAAATGTGTTTTTTGTTGTGGGAAAATGTACGCTTACTACCCAGATAAATAGCTCTAAACAATTTCATTGACTACCTAAGATTTTAGCACAGGTAGGCGTGCTCTTCATTTTACGATGGTTTGATTTACAATATCTTGACTTTACTGTGGCGCAATAGCGATGCACATTCAGTAGTCGTCAAACTTTGAATTCGGTTCTGCTCTCGGGCAAGCGATACACCGTATGATACTCTCTATTGATGCTAGGTGATGGCAGCATCAACTTGCTTCCAGTCACTGTAGCGAACAGTAGCATAAAAATCTCATACAGTGTTTAACACTGCATTGTATGATGTTTTTCGGCATTTAACGAAATATTTACTTATTCAGTGACAGTTATTTATTCTTGTTTATTTATTTAATTGTTTGTTTATGATATCATATCCATATTATGGTATTTTCAGCTTTAGATCATCAGAATGTAACATCACAGTAACTTGAGAAGCAGCTGTAGTATTGTTAGACACAGGTAATCTGGAGCATATAAAAGAAGTGTGACGTAAATTAAATGGAAATTAAATCAGGCAATTGAGAGGTCACAGCATCTGCATCTATCTGCTTATGCTGTCACAGTCCCAAAACACTATCAGCTTGGCTGAACGTGCAGTTCTCACCTGGGTCAGAGTGAGAGGTGAGTAAGTACGTATCAGACAGTTGACTACAGACAACCCAACTTGGTAGGTGACAGAAGATCCAATCTGGCTTTGAATGTCAGTGTTGGATTAAAGTGAAGTAAAATGATCTTCTTTAGCAGTGACATGAACAGCCATATTAGGTCAATACAGTGTAATTTGTTACCTCAGAAGGAAAGGCCTGGGTGACTTTTTATCAATATAGAGAAACACAGGAAAATAAAAACAGGAAGAGTGTTTAATGAGCAGAGAAAACGTTAAAACGAGAACAGATAAAGGAGGTGTTCCACAAAGAAGGATTTCTGCTAGCTAGGTTAACTTAAGCTAGCAGTCATGGTTGTCCAATAAGAATGCTCCTTCAACTCCTATTAGACAGTCATGACTTCTAGCTTATGCTAACCCAGCTAACTAGGAAGTCCTGCTTTGGGACTTCTGAGAACACCCCTCAAACTCAGATCTACTCACTATCTCCTCTGTGTCATTGGGAGTCTCCTTGTAGGTCCAGTTCATGGCAAACCTACTGATGTCAATCTTGTAGCAGGAGGTAAAGGTACAGGTCAATTTAGCTGTGGTGCCATTGAGTGCGTTGACCTTGGATTGCACCATCACGTCCATAGATGAGGCAGGAGAATCTGAAAAACGCCAACGATTGATGATATCTGGCATCCATGCAAATTCCTAGAGCATTTCACTCACAAACTAGCTTGACTGACTCACCTTTAGCAATAGCTACTTTTAAAAGTAAAACTAACTCAACGTCAGAAGCAGACACTTCAGGGCTGCCAACTTTGGTCAGCTGGCTAGATCAAGTGAGATTTTCAGTTCGAGACAAGCCTTCACACACATGCAACAGGTTTATTAACTTGTAAATTGTCTGTATGGTTTGCAAACTACCCCCAATGCTTTTGATGTAGTTAATATTAGGTTTATAATGGAATAATACAGATTTCTTGCATGAGAGTGAGAGTCTAAAAGCAGATGCGTGAGAGTTGCCAACCCTGACACTTCAAAGAAAGTTAAAGAGACAATATGATTTTGCCTTGATACTGTCACCATGTCAGCAGCATTATCCGCTACATTAAAGTTAACAGATAGGCATCAGAGTGACTTACATCACAAAAAAAAAATCAAATGACATTTCAATGAAGCTACAGGCACAATGTTAGCATTAGATTACTTTAATATTGTCACCCCATCAGCAGTAATACACTACATCAACGCTAATGTTTTAGCATCAGAGAAATCGCAGGACTTACACCACCGCAAATGAACTATGCTCAACCAGTTGGGCAGTAGTAGCAAAGCTGATGACAAACTTTAGAATCAAGGTTACTGCAGTAATTACTGCATGAGAAATGTACCAAAATGCCATTTTTGTCAGTGTTGCTTCAAAACACAATAAACATTCCTTAAACTGTAACACCTGCTTTTTGCTCGAATTACAAGTGTATCAGAGTCTCTTCACAATGTAATGACTCATATGCACAAAGGCATTAGACTACATAAGAGCTCCCACACATTACAAGTTGTTTGGCTTTATATTGAAAAGCAATGAGATTCTGTAACCGGCGCACGTTGGTGCTGATGAGCGCTAACTGGCTAGCCACTGGCTATCACAGCTCGTTTTCAGTGTGCACCTTATTTTAGCTGTCACAGTCCCTGCTTGCGGTGCGCGCGCGCGAGTGTGTGTGTGTGTG
>JAODJW010000036.1:9159704-9175655 GCA_026777045.1 Hyperopisus bebe | reverse complement strand
TCCCTCCCCCTCAAGTAGGCAGGTGTCTTCACATGGGACTGCGGTACAGCACCTGTTCCTCAGGGAGGAGGGGGACAGACGGGCTGACGCCCATGGGGCACAGACACACACACACACACACACACTCACACACACTCACATCCTCAGAACACAGAACCGACAGGTTCACATTTATAGTGCGGACACTAATAAACAGACGCTCGTGCCGAACCGGTGGCAGCAGCCCCCCGGCGACCATCCCTCCTCTTTTCCCCCGACACATTTTATCCACGTGCTGCACACTGTGCCAGCCAATAAAAAGTTAGACCAGGATCAGGGAATTTATAAGGAAGCAGCTACATCACAGTCATGTGACTATACATCCGTCTCAGTATTTGGCAATTTCAGGTATGAACTTTGACCCACTGACATCTTTACAGTTAATATTACAATATCCACTCATCCATTCATCCATCCACTGACTGCTTATCCAGCACAGGATAATGGCGAGTTAATATACTATGGTTGATACTGTAAAAAATATTGCCTAGATAAAGCAAACACTGCTATTTTTACCAATCTATATATAAAATGTGTGTTATAATACACAGTACTATGGATATATTTTTTGAAACATATCAATGAATGCATGATTAGTGTCATGCAATTATGTGGTAAATGCAGCACCCTGGCACTAGGGGAATATTAGAGTTTGACCTCCACTGGGGGGGCTCAGTGGGGAGGGGGTGCAAAAGAGAGACTGTCACCCTTATCCTGATTCATTAATCGTTGGGAAAATCAATAGTTGCTGTATCCTAATGGCCTATTGCTTGGGTCTGTCAAAGGCAGGACTGGCACAAGGCATGAAACACTGCAGTAGATTCCTCCTCAGCCCCCCCCGAAGCCCCACCCATTCCTCCGCCTCCATTCTCTGCTTGCCTCTTTTCCATTTTTTTTTTTTTTTTTGGGCACCAGCTCAAGGTCACCACAATGAGGTGGCAGCGAGTCGCTCCGCGGTGACGCCCCAGCCATTTAGGCCCGCGGGCCAAGCCAGCGCCCGACAAGGAATTGCTGGCCATCTGCACTTCTGCACACGCACGCGCACGCGCACACACACACGCGCACACACTGCACCAAATCACATTCCCAGGGGGAGTGTCTCACACACATGTGATCACAGCAACATCCTCTGTACAGGAGACAGAACACGAACTGGTCAGACACATACATGCACACACACACCCAAAACATGCTCTGAACAGCAAATCTACATGAACTTCCCCGAAAGAAAATATGTCCATACAAGAAAATTAATATAGAGAAAGGAAATGAGTAGGTAATAGTGAGTAGGTAGTGGTGAGTAGGTAATAGTGAGTAGGTAGTGGTGAGTAGGTAATAATGAGTAGGTAGTACCTACCGAAATCATTAAGCCGGTTACTTGGTTAACACTGATAAGACTTTTTTAGTGATGAGAGGTTTCTATCAATTATATAATGCAGCACAGCACATAAAACAATACTGTACAAATATTTTTTATAGGCCACATTAAATTGCTGTACATTTAAAAGGTCTGTTTATACCTAACAAGTATGGACTGACGACCTTGGAGATCAATTATTCTTTCCTGTAAAAGTAAAATACTTCAGCTATGATATACAATAATACTGCCCATTAATATAAAATAAAAGGCCTGCAAATACTACTCATTTGCAAAAGAGCTTTTAGCCATATTGACCGAAGTTATGCATATCTGATGTCTGTTTAAAATTTAATTCACGCTGTACATTCAGTTTGTACATAAAAATCACTTCCATCTACAAATCTTAGGCCTGACAGAGGCGAAGTGTGGAGACTGGGCCAAAAAACCGACCAGTTTTATGTCAGCATAATAAATGTCTTCAAAATGGTTTACTTGCTGAGCTTTGAGGGAAAAAAAAATACCAAACGAGTGTGGCGCACTGCTGCCATCTAGTGCTACAGGAGAGACATTGCATACTGTGAAGGATTCACGCAGCTGCATTGGGCTTTATGACATCATTTTGTTCAGACAGTAATATGTAAGGAATTATTTTATACAAATCTCCAGTTAAAGTGTCAACTTGAATGTAAATGCTAGGATTAATATTTTAATACTCAGGCAACTCTAAGGCAATATTTGTAAATGACAAATAAAGATATACAAAGTGATTTAATTGCACTCTTGCATCTTAGACTCCTAAGCTTCAGTTAATTTCAGTTTGTTCAATTCATGAGCTTAGACTCGTCAAAAGCATACATAATGTTTATGTATAATTGTGGTTATTTTTAGCAGGCTAGACTAGTAACAGTGTCTTTGCACGTCTTGGCAAAAATTCAGTCAGACAGCTACAGTTCATCCAGAACGCTGCTACCAGAGTCCTCACCTGCACCAAGAAAGCAGAGCATATCACACTGCTCCTTAAATCACTGCAAGAAAGCAGAGCATATCACACTGCTCCTTAAATCACTGCAAGAAAGCAGAGCATATCACACTGCTGCTTAAATTACTGCAATTTTTTTTGTCTTTTAAATATGATTTTAACATCTTTTATTTTAATGTATCCCTGTGCCTCTGTAAATCATTTTGAATTGCGCCATATAAATAAACTTGCCTTGCCTTATGAAATGCTGTGGACAGACCACGAGAAATGTCTACTTCTATTATAAAGTCTTGAGAAATAATGCAGCAGCACTGCACAGTGCTGCAGTGCCATTGGCTAATAAAACGTGAGTAGGAACAGTATCTGTAACACTCTAGCATCTGCAGAGATTTCACATCATGAAGGACATGGGTATAATGCCGTCTGTTTTATAACTTCTGGCTCTGCTGATTTTGTAGCAAAGGATTCTGGGTTGGAGTTGCTAGGCTGCTTACGGGCAGCAGGTGGCTATCATCACCCGTGACGAAAAGGACAAGGTGAACAGCAGGCCTCGAACGACTGCCAGAGCACAATGATGCGGCCCTATTCTCAAGCTATGTAATCAGGCATCTATTGGCTCAGTGGCAATCATATTTTTGTGACTATCTGGTAAGTCAAGTGACTTTACCTCAGTATCTCCCTGCACTAGTTGGAGCAGTATTTCCCAATCCGGTCCTTAGGGAGCTGGGAGGGAGCAAAAATCTGGGCTGTCTGATGGGGATCTGGGAGGGAGCAAAAATCTGCGCTGTCTGGGGGTCCCCAAGGACCGGATTAGGAAATACTGTGTCAGAACGATCTGGTGTGTAAATGTGTAAGTGAATGGTGTGTCTGTGTGCGCCCTGCAATGGGTCAGCGTCCCATCCTGGGCTGTTCCCTGCCTTACGCCTGTAATCTCTGGGATAGGCTCTGGACTCTCCGTGACCTTGACCAGGACAAGTGATTATAGAAAATGGATAATTACACGATTGAACCCTTACGGGGAACCTTGATCCTCTCAGGAGGGTGACGTGATTTAGGAGCTTTGAATAGAAAGAAAAGTGATATAATGCTGCGGCATAAGGAAATGACATCAGCATGGACATACCGCTCTTCTGAGAAAGTACGGTTAGAATAAAGAAGCAAACACTATTAGCCAGTGTTACGAAATGTCAGAAATCTGAACACTTTTCGAGTGAAAAGAAAAGAGAAGCTTCCCCATGGTGCATATCCATAGCTGCTCTGTTAAAGCCGCCAAAAAGCCCAACGATCTAATAAAATATTCACAAGGTGTCACACTATCGGGGTGCTACACCTGTGCACACATCGACATTCTCTCTCAGCAGTCCGTTCAGCTCCTTTGTTCATCAATGACAATTTCCACGACCAATGACCGGCCAATATGCCGATAGGCTGAATGACTGGAGTGGGCGATGTCAGCAAACGGCCTGATTAAAAATGGTCCCGCCTTACGCAGGATTGGCTGTGGTGACAAAGAGGCTGTGGTCCTCATCTCAGAGGGATGCACCTCGTCCCCCTAAATCAATATGGCCGCATAGATGGGTTGATAAGAGCAGCCAGTCCCCTCAGGGTTGTCGTCCTCTGGGCTCTCTGGCGTTGCTGGCAGAAAGAGTGTAAACGACCAATTTACTGCTTATTTTCCATGACCTTCTCTCCAGTCCAACTTAAAGCCTTAAAGATCTCGATCCTTGGTTGGGGCAGCCACAACCTGTTGGCATTTCTTTTTGGCCAGCCTTTGGTTAGCGTTTTTCTGCATGGTGCTGATCTCCACCCTTCTTATGCGCAGCATAATCCTGGAGGACCGTCACATTACGATGAGTGGATCTGCCTGTCACTGAGCTAGTGTTAGGGAGAAAGGTACGAGATCCTCAGAAACTATAAAAGGCCAAACCATGCCTCTATTTATTTTTCTGCCTGCCTCTCTTGTCCACCTGCAACACAACATTGGTGGAACAGACGACTTGGAGTGATAGATTGTGGAGCTCCAGGAGGTGACTTCTGGGATAGCATGGCTGGGCCAGCTCAATGAAGACACCAAAGAATGGCAGACAGCGCCTGGAGGAGCAGAGAGCAGGAAGATGCCCCAGAGATGATGGACCCCCATTGCCTTTCAATGGTCTGACCACAGCATTATAAACAATAAATAATAAATGACCTTCACTCTGAAGGGCAGGGCATTTCAGGCCCACCCTGACTTGCAACCAGAACACCACCACCTGGGGGCAGCACTCCAGCAGTGTTTGGGCTACTCCATGCCTCAACACACGTTCTCCAGTTACTGGGGAACACGCACTGGATGAATAGGGTGGCCAGTGACCTCCAACTACAGCCCACCTCAGGTCTGTGATGGAGGAGGAGGTCCAGATGCCGGGATGGTAGCACTTGCAGGTGAAGGTGGGATACATCCCGATGTACAAGTACCTTCATACTGGACCCATGCATCTTTGGGATGGACCTTCTCAATGGCCACCACCCTGACATGGAGGCTGAGTCATGGGTGCAGAATCAACATATCCTGCACCAAGTCCAACCACCTGACTGAGCCAAGCAGCGCTGTGGAAGACAGCAGGGAGAGTCCACACCTGGGAATATCACCACAACAAGCAGGAAAGCAACCCACACAAGGAGCATTAAAAGCATAATTTCTTAAATCATGTAAGTCAAGTCTTGTCTAACTTTTACTAACTTTGCAGATGTCTGCACATACAGATGTTTATCAAAATCCAGTACCAACACAACAAAAATATATAATATTTGGAGGGACTTTGTGCAATGGACATTATAGTACGGAATATTAATGTGGAGAATCAAAGATACAAATACTGTAAATACAACAAAGCATTCTTTTCAGAGTGTGGTAAACTTTGACTCTCGCCTGGAAAAAAAACCCACAAATATATACTGAAGAGTATATCTGTCTTGATATGCCTGAATACAACCCAGCAAAGCACAACTGATGGTACTCCATGCCAAGAGTGTGTTACTCACCAATGTATCCCATTTAGACTTTTCTGATGTAGGCACAGGCTTTTATAAATCAGTGAATTCTATGAGCTTTGTTTTGTATTTTAGATGGTGATACACCTCAGGGCCATTCCATTCCCAGCTGTCGACTGGATACATTGTCTTTCTTTTGTAGTGACACTAATGACCTGAGCTGGACAGAGCCACCCCATACCCAGACTGATTAAAAGGTACTGTTACGTTTTTTACATCCTGTTATTGATCTAATACAAGTATTCTCCAATTAGAGTAACCAACTAAAAGTATCTTCAAACGACAAGATATATACTTATTTAACTAATACACAGGTTTTAAAATTTTTTTTTTTTTTGCTGAATTACACTATCAAGACTTTTTTAAAGTACTCTATATGTGTGTCAGGAGGACCTTCTTTCTTTTCCCTTTCTGATTTTTCAATAGATGGTACAAGATGTCAGCAGCAGAGCAGAACAGCTGAAGCGGAAGTACTTAATGGACACTGGAAAAAGCAATCACTGAGTGATGACATCCAGAGGCAATTAGTCACTGACAAGGGTGTAACTTTGGCTGGAACACTGGGGGGGTTGAAGTCTCCACCCATTACGCGGCAAACATGATTATTGGGGGGGTTGCATTGGCTGGTTTTGATTTATTGGGGGGGCTACAAGCCCCCCCGTAATTTACTCCCATGGTCACTGTATTTGTGGCAAGTTTTTAATGATACGTCTTTCTTTTACAATCTACACACATTTTTGACTTTGACTTGAAACTTAATCGGCTGCATTGTGTCATTTCAGGTACATTCCTAATACTTACACTGCCCCCAGTTCCCAGAGATTCCTTCTCCAAGAAAACCTATGTAAGTAGGCTACAGATCTGGTATTTTAGTGGCAACTAGCCCTACTTAAAAAGCAAGCAGCAAATTAATGCGAATTATCATTCACATTACGAATCTATCACATTATTTCAAAGGTTTTGTTTTATTTTGAGGAACACACTTCACTGATTGAGCCTCTAACACTGGATTCATTGCCCGGGGGGTGTAATGGTTTCACTGCGCGATTTCGGTATGGCTGGGAAAACAGAATTAGTTTTGAAAATTTTTATTATTAAAACTGCAAACACCAATACAATTAGGAACAGGTGTAAACCAAAGGGAATTTGTCTGTCAATGAAGAATTAACCTAAAAAAGCCTTATTTGCACAAATATAAATAAGCAAAATAAAAATGAGACTGAATCATAATGAACTAAATCCTGTCTAAATTACATGTCCCCTATTACCAATAACTGTAGCAATAAATACTCTAGTCTTAGTTATTGTTTTTTAGTCTGGTTTGAATTTCCTGGCAAAAGAGCCTTAAACGCCACAGATAGCTAATCTTACAGGCGCTGTTTCTGCCGTGCGCTGGTCATACACACACCTACATGATGATGCCTCAGACTGGTTAGCACATTGGATGCGTTTCCAGCAACATGTCCCAGTTCAGCATAACAGAGATAACAGACAGTCTTGGACAGTGTTGCTGGAATTTATTGGGATACTAAAATATTTCCCTAAACTACCAATTATGAGCAACATAATTGCAACACTATAACATTAACAAACTGGGGGGGGGGGGGCAAAAGGTCTTAAGTTGGCTTGTTACGATAACTACTTATTCTGGACAATATATTGTCCCTGAGAAAATTAACAGTGTTATTGTCATTTTATGCTACTGATAACATAATAATAAAGCAGTAAAATAATACAAGCACACCCTAAAAAATAGCAAATAGTAATGAACTTTTAATTCTTAAGAATATAATGTCCAAAATGTAAATATTGTAAATGAATAAAACAGAAAACTAAAACGGAAATTTCACTGTCGTTGAAATAAGTACTAAGAGTTGTTCATGACCCACACAGAACTACAGAATCTTCTATTTTGGTCCTTCAAACTTAAATGAAAAGGGACTAAAGAGATGATGTGATCTGTTCTTTACTAATGTTAAGAATGTGGATGGAGTCTTCAGTCTGTTAACTGGGTATTTGGACTAATAAGGGAAGTACTGTTGAGTGAAGGAAGTATCCTCATGAATGAGCTAGTTGTTGTAGTTACAGTGCTTTGATGAGTGCCATCATGCTTTCGGAATGCTCAGGAAAGAGGATCACTGTTTATTGTAAAGTTAAAACATTTGAACTTCTACTTCTCAACTATTTAGTGCCAGCAAATGCCTTTACATTGTCTTGTGTTTTAAGCTAGCTGTATCACTGAGATGACGGTATTGCTACATCTGTGGCAAATGGAATGCACCCGACTGAGTTTTCCCCGTTTTTTAAACTTGGGGAGATTTAAGTTGGCTGTGTGGAATAAAACATGGTTTGCCAAATTGTATTAATCTGTTCTTTGTGTGCTATAGTTTCCCCATGCTTTGCCGTAAGCCACTGTAAATGGATGACAATAAGACAGCGTTATTAATAACTATTTTAAAATTTTAAGGATCAAAGGTATTTTCCATATTGAACATCAAAGTGGGGGAGATTTAAAACGGAATATCGTGAGGGTAAGAAGTTTTTATTGAAATGATGTGTATGCTCTGGGTCAGAATTAAGATGACGATCATGAGTATAAAATCAGTTAGGTTCTCTGTTTATTCTGGAACAGATTTAAACCTTAGCCTTTAACGTAAAAATAACCCTGAATTCTGAATAACGTAAAAGCATCCTATATTATCTGAATCAGATAAAAATTAAATGTGGAAAAAATAGTCCTTTGAAGTACAGTTTTCATTCTGAATTAAATGTAAAATTTTCGCTGCTGTAGTGTTAAATTCAGCCATACATAGGAGTCAAATGTTTTAGTGTTAAATTAATTCCTGAAAGTCAGGATCTATGTAGTGTTGGAAATAATAAAAATAAAACTATCTATTCCACACCGCACTTTTCCCGGTATAAAAACAACGTTTAAACAACGTTAGACAAAACGCGGTGGTTTTACAGCGTTGTAAGACGGTTAAAAAAGCAGTGAAAGGGTTATAGAAGGGAACAATAATTAAAATATAAAGCCTTTTTCATATAACGTGATTGTAAAAGAATAGTGCTGTTCATTTACGAAAACAGCGGAAAATTAGAAAAAAAAATCTGGCAAAAGACGAAGCCTTTCGCGTTTGTCCTCTTCCCACAAGAGAACAGAAATCGCCTGGTACCAAGTGATGTGCAGAATAATTGATCCCTTTTATTATGCAGACACTGTTGCGTCATGGGTTACGACATAATTCTGCGCATCAGTGCAATTTCCAAGTATTAGGATTTTATGACAGATTGATATTATACCCAGATACGTGAAATGTAACCCTATATCAGAGTTTTCCCACAGTTAACACAAACGCCTTCGAATGCAGCAGAACGATACGGAATGGATCCCCTGTAATCCAGATGCGTTACATTTCGTTTATATTAGCGGCCTTCAGATAGATTATATACTGAACCACAGAGCAGAAATTCCATAGGCCTATATCACAATCTCGCATCCCCAAGATCGATGCACGCTTATCCTTCGGTCAATGTTTAATCATAATAACCGCTAACAATAACAACTACGTGAACATTTAAAACGCATCCAAAAAAAACAAAAGTATTGTTCTCTATGGACTTGGCTGCATTACTTGCAACAAATATGTACCGCTATCTACACAACCGGAGAAAATACAAAACAATCTATTTAGAGGCGGGGCACTTTCAGAAATGAAATATCCGAAAGTGACAGCCAATATAGTACTTGCTGCATAATTATTGCTTGTCATTTGTTTTGCTGAATGCGAGCTTGATTCATATGAAACTGTAAATCCCGTGTTGAAAAGGAAGAGATGGAGTAAATGTAATAGGCAAGCGGGCCCATAGAGAATCCCCTCCCTCGTAAGCAAAAACACACCTATAAGCATCACTCAAAAAATATCATTCATATATATGAATCACACACAAACATCCGCATATGTATGCTAAAATAATGAAACGTGCCATATTGAACATATCTTACGTACATGCATATATTTTGTCAAAAACAGCATTCGATTCATTCGAATACAGTACCATACCAAAGCACCTAGCGACTATGGCGTGGTTTTCCCCGTATTTACCTACACAGTTTAGGGATAGCGCTTGTTTTGTACTTACCCATGGCAAAAATCACCATTGCTATAAAGATTAAGTTGACAGCTGACTTCTGCGATTTGTTTCGCGCTTGGAACGAAGAAACCATGATGTATATAAAAATCTTTTGTGTCGTATATATATAAACGCGGCTGTACGTAATTTTATTGAACTGACAAACAATAGGAAAATTGTCTTATTTCAGTGCTATAGTATGGCTGGCAGTGACTGTAGCCGAAGATAGAATTGATTTTGTGGTTGTGAGTGTCCAACGGAGGTGGTGAGGTTTGAGTCCGTACCCTCGTTATTTGGTCCCACCCACTCTTTCATCTCCTTTCCAGAAATCGCATATTCTATGTACAGGACCCTCCTTGCTTCTTCATGCAATGAGTTGTCGTCATATTTAATAGGTTAAAGAGATCGTTGCGTTGGACAAAACAACTTGAGCTGTTATTCTGCTTCTCCAGAGCAAATAAGAGAAAAAAAAATACTGATTTTTTTTTTTTATCGGAAATTTGAAGAGATGCTTTACATGAGATGTTTAATCCATTCACTTGCCTGCTTGGGAAAAACAAACGACCAGTGCCTCCATTATGTCAGCACTGAGCAGTTAAGTGAATATGAGTCAGTGATGACAGAAAGCTTTGTTGGTTTATATCATGTGTGCGCTTGTCTGTGCAAAAGCACCAATAAAAAAGCATTAATCAGTAAAGGGGAACACATACTGTAATGTACTCGCACAAATTATAAATGATGTAAACTGCATATTTTAAATACTATTGCATTGGGATATATAATTCATATTCAGTATATTGCTGTAATTTACAATACAATCTTAAATATGTACAAGGAAACATGGTGAGATATTACCCTGGAATCAGCCAGGGCATGACATCATGTGATGAATAGTGAGAGAGGATTCCAGTGGTAGAGGTAAGTTTACCTTATGGGGTTTCTCATGAACTTTCACGCTGGTTGTAATGATTCACACGATGGAGCAACAGTTTTAATAAGAATATATTAAAACATGGCATTATTTTAAAATAGCACATATGTTTTACCCTACAAAAATGTTCAGAGTAAATTAATACTTATGAAACAGCACTAATTAAACTACTTAAATTCACAGTGCGACAGACATTGGAGTCATGTGCTCCTTTGGGGTATATAAGAGTGCATAGAAAGAAAGTGGTTATTAGGCCACGAGAGTAAAGATTATCAATACAGCAAGAGTGAAATACTGACTATAGGCAAAAATAGCACAGAATTCATCGATGTTCCTTTTAGACCTTGCAGCTGCGGCTTTCTGGTAGGAAGTGAGATACTTGTGTAAAATTCAGGCAGCCGTGATTTTTAAACAAAAAAAGTATGAGCTCCCTATTTCTACATGGTGTTTGTCAATAAAAAGGTAAGGGGATAAATGTGCAGAAGCCCTGAATTGCAGAACAAATTGACAAATCAGAAACACTATAACATTAACAAGCTGGAAAAGGTAGGTACTTACAGTATTGAATCTCATGGCCCTGGCACTCTTTGAACACCAAGCTGTGTTTTCTGGTTTGCTGTTGTGTTTTTCCAAGATACACGTGCAACATGCAGTGAAATGTAACCGTGAATCACTCTCGGTTTAATATGGCTTAATTGGTTGTCATTGTGTTGCCTGATTTGGCATTGTGATTTCCAGTTTGTCATAGTGTTTCTGGATTTGTCATTTTGTTTTCTGATTAGTCGTTGTGTTTCCCGGATCTGTCATTTTGTTTTCTGATTTGTCGTTGCGTTCCCTGATTCGGCATTATGTGTTCTGAAGTTTCATTGCATTTTCTGATTTCTTGTTGTGTTTCCTTATTTGTTAATTTCTTTTGCATTTCTGGACTTCCATAGTCTTTTTCACATTAGATGCATGTGTACAAAAAGGACACTTTGGATTCTTGTTGTGCGAGGGCCAAAATCCCGCTGAGGGAAGAATAGCAGTTTTCTGTGCAGCTATGTGTTGTTTTGATTGTACACCAGAGGATTTTTTAAAAAGGCAGAGCAGCTTTCTCAGACTGAGGGAAACATCTTCCTGTTGCAGTGGGCTGTGGTGGCCAGGTCTTCAGGGACAGGGTGCTTCAAGGGAGGTGTGGGGGCAGGGGGGAGGGATATAGATTGAGGCAACAGAACGTTACATATTGATTCTGGAATTCTCACAGGAAATTAAAAGGGAGAAATCGGCACTGGTCACAGACTCACCATAACCATGTAGATGTTCTCTTCTTGGGTGACATGGGGAGTCGGGGCCCTACAAAGGACATAGATGTCCTTTGACAGACAGAGATAAACAGAACAGGGTACCGTTTAGGCTAGAGACTTGCAGTACATCCCAGCAAGCAAATAAAGAACTGACTTTCTATGGCGAGAAGCACAGCCCATACCTGGTTTGGGTGTGGAGGACATGTCTCTCCACCAGGGGCGCTCTTTCCTTGATCTAAGCTGAAGGCACCACACAGGAGACACTTTCAGTTCCTGTCTTTACAGGGGAATCTTTCCCAAACACTATATTTAGCCAGGAAGAAGCTGAATTATGACCACAGCTAGAGCCCAGGGTGTTATGCAGCTGTCGTCGAATCTGCTAGGACACTTGCTGGTTAGTCTGCCTGGCCAGCACTCTCTGTCAGCAGGGTACACCTGATTGGCTGTAACATTCTCACCGTTGTGCGGTCCACCAGAAAAGTCTCTTCCTCCATCGCACTAACACTCCCAGTACCGCCGCAGCAATCAACAGCACCGGCCCCACCATCCAGGACAGTTCCAAAGCCTTTCGCAGAATGGGGCCCCTGTCAGGACTCACTGGGAGGAAAAAAATATATAAATGCATGTTATATATCTTTTAAGCATATTTACATAAAATATAACAAGAGGCAGTTTTGGTAGCCAACAATCGGTCCATCGAGGCCCCAGCCTACGACTTCCACCCGATCTACATTGCACCCGACCCCCACGGCTCCCTCTGCAGGTGGTGGGTGGTTGTATGTTATTCCTTGGGGCTATGTCCGGCCAGGCCCCATGGCTGGAGGCCCAGCCACCAGATGCTCGGCCTGAAACCCCCATCCACAGGCCTGGCTCCTGGGTGAAGCCCCAGTCTCCCTAATCCAGGTGGGGTAGCATGGTCTATAATATTACTCATTATGGTGGGTTTTCTGAATCAGACCAGTTTGCCTTACGTTTGCCTAAAATAGCTCCTAGGATCACAGAGGCACACAAACCCCTCCGCCATGATAATGAGTCATGGAGGGACAGCTTCCTGGGGAGGTGTTTGGGATGTGGCCAACTGGGAGGAGACTTTGGGGTAGACCCACGACACATTGGAGAGATTATTCACTTTCATCCTAAGACTTGAATATCTAACTCATGAACCATTTTTACATCATTACATTATTATGGCAATACAGGTTATTCATTCATTCATTCATTCATTCATTTTCCATACCTACCTGTCCTATGCAAAGTCTCAGGGGTCTGCATTCTCTCCTGGAAACAACGGGCATAAGGCAGGAAATAACCCAAGATGCAGCTCTAACCCACCGCAGGGCAAACGCGACTGCAATACTAATTACCCAATGCCAATTGATAGACTTAATAAATAACAAAGGTCAATAAATTCATACTAGTTTTCTCTCGATTTTCATCCGGGGGGCTTGAATTTCCTGCAAAACATATCAGGACAGCATCCGTAAGTAATGGCATATTTCTAAGTAGCAAATTACAGGAGCCAAGATACCAAAGAGCCATACCTGCAGGGCTGTGAGTGACAGTCAGCTGAGTGTAGCTCTTGTAGATCGAAGGGCTGTCAGGAGACCGACTGCGACACAGGTAGGTGCCACTCTGGTTGCAGATCAGAGAGCGCATGACGATAGAGAAGTCACCTGCGCCAATGTCACCCGTGAATGTCAGCGTGGGCCACGCGATGACCGTGATGTTCGCGTAGAAGAAGACGAGCACCTGCACCCAGCAATGAAACGCAAGAAGCATCTCAGCATCTCGGCTGTCTTGTGTACGCATGCAGGATGCCAGCATGCCAATCGCTGTGCTTAAGAGGAAAACTTCTCAAATGCACTACTACAGTTCTTATAGCCTTTAAACTGAAAAACCAGAACACACAATGTCACAGGAAAAACACTCAGTCTCACCAAATAATCACAATGGTCAATTTCATGTATACAATCTGACATGTATGAGAAGCAAGATACTTTAGCTCTTTGTTGTAGCCAAATAATACTGTAGTATATTTTGCCAAATCATGCTAATGCTAAAAGTCAAGAAAATTTACTAACAATTTATGACATTCATTTCAATGTATAATCCCCTTAAACCGCACCATATAGCTAGATTAAACACTGCAGTGGTGTGTCACCTTTTGTTTATCAACTGGTGACAATTACATGTCTTACTGTAACGTGTCATGCTAACGCATAAGAACATGTGCTACCACAGTGTTATTAAATTCCCATTCAACGCTGAGTCTGTGATCCAGGGTCTGTGGACACGAGGAGAAATTGCAGGGAAGGTAAACATCAGATCCCTCCGACGCCTCTTTCCTGAGATCGGTGTACATGCAGCCGTGTGCGTGGCAAACTGTGGAGGACATGAGGCAGAAATACAGTCTCAATGAATCAATATATGTGTGTGTGTATTTCATTTAAGCCTTACAAGTCCACCCAAACAAAAACTATTAAAATATGCATCATTATAACTAGGCCTTAATTGATGTCTGAATGCATTCAATCAAAACTGTATAAAATTAAATTGCTTGATTGCATATGGTCACATTGTGATCAACTTGAAAGTGTCATGTATGATTTTTTTATCATTCATAATGATATGAATAGAAATATGTTACTATTGTGATTATCGTAATTCTTTAGGCTTGGATTTCCCAACTTTAAGACCCGCAGACTGGTGTATGTGGGGGGTGGGGGGGAGGGCTGCCAGCAAATCACGAGTTCAGTTATTTCCTGTTTTTTGAGATGCAAACAAAACATGCAAACATGAGGAGTCATAAAAATTTAAAAACAAAGTTTGTTTTTAGAAATCCTGCCACAAACCCCCAGAATTCTGCAGCCCCAAGGAATACTGCTCTGCAGTCTGAAGGTTGGGAGCACAGAATTACAACAAATTAGATTTAGCCATAATATTTAATTCTAATTATTAAAAGTATATCTGCAATTGAAATATAACAGTGAATTGTTTCTGGTTAATAAAATAAGCAGGTATTTATTAAGCACAGCAGTGAAAAAGTGACTTTGATGGTTCCTACTTTCACCTTTCCATGTTATATATGATTCTCACCCCAAAATATCACAACTATCCAGGCAAGGTGCTGCATTCGTCAAAAATCTGTCACCAATAAAAAACAGACAATATAAAAACATATTTATCAGCCTGCATCTCGTGTGTGCCATTTTAACCATATACAAGCATAGTGATAATGGTTAAAGTAATGTTCGTTGGCTAGTTAACACTTCGTCAGAGCTAAATGAGAGAAAGTATATTAATGTGCAAAGCAAGTCACACCACTTCAACAAGTACAGCTTAACGCCTCACTGCCACAGACCTGCCACTCACCCTGTGGTTCACAACACCTTTCAGCTGAAACCTGCATACAAAACTGCAGGCAGTTGGAAAAGTTGAGTGTGTTCAGTGGGTTTAGTCAATGACAGGGTCTGCGAGGAAAATGAACTTGATTGAACACGATTCAAGTGTGTAAATCAGAACTCCGGAATTAAAGGGCTTCTCCATGCACTCCCCAGGTCATTAACATTTTTTAAACAAATAAAGCCATTAAGCATTGAAATCTGAGCCCATACATTATATGTGCACCCATGGTCTATGCTACTCTCTCCATCTTTTGCTTCTCACATCACTTATCATGGACATATCATGCCTAGACATAACTGGGTTTCACAATGCTTGAGAAAAAAAAAACCCACCTACTTCTGAAAAAACACACAGAAATAAAAATCCAGATGCTACGGAGAATAGATAAAATGTTCATTACTCCTAGTTCACTATGTTCTTCACAGCTATCACACTTCGAGACAATTATATTCAACACAAAGCACACTTGAGTTCCGTGGGAAAAAAACACAGCGCTATGCACCCTTTACGCAAGCAATAATGAAAGACTGATAATTGATTATTAGGTATCTTAGTGTAAAACTTACCTGTGCTAGTGGACTACATCAACAAAGGCCCCTTCATGCGGTCTTTCATCAAGCTTTAGCTCAGACACAAGGTAATGGGACTTACAAGAACCAGAAATATTCGTTTCCCACCATCCGTGTGTGTGTGTGTGTGTGTGTGTGTGTGTGGGGGTGTGTGTGTGTGTGTGTGTGTGTGTGTGTGTGTGTGTGTGTGTGTGTGTGTGTGTGTGTGTGTGTGTGTGTGT
>JAODJW010000036.1:9092279-9102726 GCA_026777045.1 Hyperopisus bebe | reverse complement strand
CAGGGCACATGGGAGGGGACACCCCAGACTGGTGACAGGCCATCGCAGGGCACATGGGAGGGGACACCCCAGACTGGTGACAGGCCATCGCAGGGCACATGGGAGGGGACACCCCAGACTGGTGACAGGCCATCGCAGGGCTCACACTCACACTACTGGTCATTTTAGAGAAAACAATTCTGTTAAACTACATTCATTTGTTTCACATCTACAAATAATCTCTTACACATCATAATAGGTGCGGGGTTCAAATCTCACTTCCGGCTGTGTGTTTGTGAAGTTCATGTTCTCCATGTGTTTGTGTGTTTCCTCCCATGACACAAAAATATTGTTAAAGCAAATCAGGGTCTAAGTTGCTGGTAGTGTGTAAGGGTATGAGCACATGACCTGTGATGGACCTGCATCCTGTCCATTGCGCTCCCTTCTGCCCTTGGCTTCCTAGGATAGGATGCAGGCTGTACAGAAGAAGGGGGTATGGAATATAGATGGATTGTTCCTTTTTAAGTGATTTTTAGTAACATCCTTATTCATTTTGGACTGACGAAATCCAGAACCTGGTCTGGAATCCATGGGGTGAAGTTCACCATTCGTGCACATCAGTCCATCAGAAGGCAGACACTGACTTGAATTTAGATCCGTCAGTTTTCAGGAACCCTATATTTGTCGATTGTGAAAGGCAGCTGGAAAACCCAGAGCAAACCCAGACAAGCAAAGCTAGAACCTCCAGACTCTGCAGGCAGATGACTCTGAGGGTCTGCGAAGACCTGCAAAATCCAAGCGCAGAACCTGAGACTCCTCAGAAACAGAAGAAGCTGCAGAGCTCAACTCACACTGGACGTTGAGAACGACCGTGGCGTTGTAGCTCCTGCCGGTCTGAGGGTGTGAGGCCACACACACCAGCTCTCTGTCCCATTTCCTGGCATGTAGGGTGAACGTGCTAGTTTGCGTGGATCCCCCTTCCGGCGCCCGTGGCCCATCATGTGAGGTCCCCACCAGCTGGTCCACAGTATCGCCTTCTGGGTGCGTTTGCCTCTCCCCATTCAGGTACCAGGTGAGCAGGGGAGGATCTCTAGTGCTCGAGCCCTCTGATTGGCAGTTAAAGTGGTGGGTGGCATTCTCCTTCAGTGTTAGTGCAGAGTGCATCTGCCCATCAATTTTAGGGGCGGGTCCAATCGCATCTAATTGTTTGGCAAAAGGGAATAGTGTCAGACACAACTGAAAAATGCTAAATATGCCTTAAAATAAGCTCTGAACCTGATTTAGTAGCAACCTTTTTGCTATTTAATGCAATATTTCAGCAATGTCGTCCACGTGCATTTATACAAGGACGTCGGCTCCTCACCAGTTGGAAAGTAGGCCCAGGTGAACAGAAACAGCACAGCCAAGGTGAGGCCACGGTTCTGACCCAGAAGCAGCATGGCGAGTTCTGCAGGGACGCGCGGTCTCAGCGACCTGCACGGAGGCGTACGTACAGACAGGCAGACGGGACATAACAAGCTGGACACGAGCAAAACAGCGGGCAGGCAGTCAGAGAGAGGCAGAACACTGCAGGGACAGACCGCAAGTAATATAGGAGGACAAGAATGTCATACATACACACACACAAACACACACAAAGAGTTCAATCCGGAAAGACTCTGCTGGAATCTGAATGCTATAAAGCTTCCCTATGCCAGCATTGTTGAAAAAAACAAGCCTGTCAAAGCTTGAGTGAAATCTGTTTACGGTATCATGTGCCGTGCAGTTCTACCAGGGGGGAACCGCTGTCCTGCGTGATAACGATGAAATAAATGAGGCTGAACTGAAACGCGGATTCAAGATGCCAGCCTGGAGGATTCTGACACTCAAGAAGATGAAATCAATTCCCCTAGTTAGAAGCTAAGCAGTAATGATCGGCAGGGCTGGAGTTGACGCGGTCGTAAACAAATGAAAGAGGTGCACATTTAATAGGGCTGATCATAAAAAAACAAAACACACAATATGGAAGCTTTACTATAAATGAACACATATACTCACAATTACGGCTTGCGCCAGACCCCGTCTGCGGTACGTTACCTGTGCACCTTCTACAGAGGGAGATTTTCTGCTTGCCCACTTTCCCGCATACCTTCTCCTTCATGCGACGACCCACTTCCCACCTCGGCCAGCTGACGCAGGCAGTCATGCTGTTGCCACACACTCATAAAAAAAGGGGAGGGGGCGCGGAGCGGAGCACGTCTCCGTAAGGGCTGCTTCACTCTCGGCTAAGTTTAGCCATGACCCATAAACCACCACGGGGGCTGCGGAGAGGATGAGCTGCCTGTCAAGGCCCAGGGGACCAGCAAAGCAATTTCCTGTCACCATCCTCCGCCCTTTAACAGATAAACTCACAGCGTCACACCTGGGGCTCTACTGCTTTGGCCTGAAGAGGCACTGCAGTGCAGATTTAAACAGGCAGAAGCAGCTGCTTCCAGAGAGGTGCAGTGGTGAGGAAGGAGAATTTCAATGGTGGAACGTTTGTGCAGCACTTGTGCTCCGAAGGACACTGTCTACGCTAAAATCACAAAGCTATGAGCTGGTTATGTATCATTTACCTTTTTTTTTTTTTTTACTATCATTCATTTGAATTACAGTTTTTCCTTTACAATATCTTCCACACATTTTCATCTTTCACAAATAATAAGATTGGCTTGATGGGAAATTACATATCTCTAAAATGTAGATAAAGGAATCAGGATATTTGTAATACTTTTCAATTTAGCTTTCATATCAACCTCTGTCCATACAAAGCACAATACCTTAATTTGAGTGACATCATTACATTTTCACATTGCCACTTTTCTTCTTCGGAAATAAAAAATCAGTTGACATGGCCATCACTTAACTTACTGATTATATCACAACTGTTAATTATCTGCGCATTCATTTCATTTTTTAATCTTTTCTGCCAAGTGTGTACAGTGATCGTGAGCACAGTGTTTAGTTATGCAGTGTAAAAGCGTCATTTCACATTTTCCTCCAGTTGCACTCGACAGGACCATCACACGACACACTAAACGTGGACACACACGCACACACGCTCACCTCTTACACATGGCTTGGGACTCACTTTACACGTTTACTTTTTCAATTATTACTTTATTTATATATATTTATTAATCTTAGTTTGGTTGGTATTTTTGTCGCACTTCAGTATTTTCGTAGTTCAACGAAACAAAACAAAAATAATGAATACGGGGGGGACATCATACAAAACACAGAACGAGAAACAGATCGGGTGCAGAATGGGGGGGGGGGGTAGACAGGGTACATACACGCCCCCCCAGGGACAAAAGGAACGAATCAGAAGGCGAGGTGGGGGTAGCCCAGATGAGGAGAACCTGACAAAGGCTTGGTTCAAATACCACCCCCGCCCCCCGCCCCCCCCGAGGCCATACTCAAATACAGGGCTGGCACCACCTAGCGTACAGCAGCTGCGCACTGGATAGCGGACGTGGATGAATGCTCAGCTTCCAGTGTCCCTTCGCGGGGATGCCCATCTTCCAGAGGGTTCCAGTTTGTACGAGACACACCAGCGAGCAGGAGAGGTGACGGAGTGGCCGGACTGGGCTGGGGGGAGACGCGGCCACGGCAGAGAGGGGAGCCGAGCGAAGGCCTACCAGTTTGGCGACACAGTTTGGGAGGCGGGCCCTCGTCGCAGGAGCAGAGCCGCACAGGCAGGCAGGATGAGGGGGCGTGTCTTAGCCTGACAGCCCTCTGCGATTTTTGAGCAAAAGTCGGCAGTCCATCTTTCGGGTAATGGAAAAAATGACAAGCTGACTTACAGGCATAAGGGCTGGGACCTGGGCGGGAGGGTGGAACAATTACTAGACCAAGTTCACCAGTGGGGGAAGAGGAGAGAGTCAGGCAGGTGGGCAGGTCTTAACAGTCTACCATGGACCACGATCTTGATTGGTTCTCATCGTCACGATCATCAAACACCGCAACCCAGACAACAAGCCCATTGAATACACGCCCCACCCCCCACACAACAGGTGAAACGCTGCCCTGCACATATTAGTGATATCAACAAGTGAGATCATTGAAATGATTACGAATTACACCCTCCACTTCAAGTGTCAAAAAAAATACAAATTAAGACAACAAAAATCATTAAGAACAACAATTATCACTTATGGATTCTTACGAAGAGGATCGCTTTTGCCTCATCCCCCTCAAATTCTCCTCTTTAGGCAAAAAAAAACCCAAACATACAAATAATATCAATAATATAACAAAAAAAATGCCCCCCCCACAGACACAAACAAATTTGATATAAACAGACACTGCCACTGTGGTCTATACATGGCATTTCTGTACAAGATAAAGAAAGTCAGTTGACAACTACCCACAATTCCACATGTCACAACGAGGAACGAGGGGAAAACAGGGATGGAGGGGTTCTAAGTGTGCATGAGACAGAGGAGGATGACGGGGGAGGGGGGGCGACTAGAAGGAAGGAGATGTGGGGAGAGGAGAAGGTGAGAAAGGAGAAAGAGAAAGGCTGGGAGGAAAGAGCGAGAGAAATCGCTTGAACCAAAAGTGCAGAATTACATAAGTCAACATAACAAAAATGTTCACTTTCTTTGCAACACAGAATGTTTTTTTTTCCTTTAATAATTATCATTATAATCATAATAACAATAAACTTTTTTTGTACGGAAAACAGTAATAACAATAATAGTAACAATAATGATCATAATTCCTACATGAACATTAGCAGTAAAAACATATTTAAAAAAAAAAAAATCAGAAGAAGAATGATTGAACAAATGAAAGTTTCGCGGTCTCTTTGTCACTGGACAGCAACTGTATTTTGTAAATCTGTTCTTGCAGGGTGATAGAGAGAGAGAGACAGAGAGAGAGAAAAAGAGAGAGGCGTCCCCCCTTAACCTCACCCCTAAGGCCTGCCCACATTACCACCCCGCCACCCCAATGGAACATGCTGCTCTCAGCCTGGGCCCCCATAGGCCTTGAGCACACAGCCTGCTCCGGAATGGTCTATTTGAATACGGCGGGGGGGAGGTAGGGGAGGTGGGGCGGAGGGAGAAGCACAAGCCTGGTGTGAATACTCTGAGGTGTGCTTGTCTGTCTGTCTGTCTGTCTGTCTGTCGGTGTGTGTGCCTGCGTGCGTGCGTACAGTATGCTTGCGTGAGTCAACGCCTCTTTGATTTCGGCACGTCGCCACGGTGACGAGCAGAGGGGCCGTGTCGACCCGCCGCTTCAGCTGGTTGGCGTCGACAGTGGGGGGGTGGGAAGTGAGGTGGGAGGGGAGAATGGGGAGCAAGGGCAGAATATGACAGCTCCCCCTGGGATGAAGGGGAAGATGGAGAGAGCCGGGGGCCACCCCCCCAGGGGGGCTGTATGGAATGCTGGGGTAATGCCCCCACCACTCTGTGCCATCGAGCCCTCATCTATCCCTCAGCCCTCCATGGTTTCTCATGGACTCCTTCTCCCCTCCCCTGAATTGACACGGCACCCCCCCCCCCTTCCAGACAGACAATGGCGGTTTGGCATGATGCTGCTCAACACAGGTGGCTGAAATGGACCTTTATACACTAGGGGATATTCCTGAGGGAGAGAAACACAAAGATTAAAAATTCACACTGGATAAGGACGTAACACAACAACCCACCACTATTACAGCAACTGCAAGGCAGCTAATACAGTTCAGCTCTAGAGCAATGATACAGTTACGTAACTGTAACTGATCTGTACCTGCCTCACGTAATAAAAAAGAGAATAAGTTAAAAAACAGAGATCTAATAAATACAATCTAAGCTCTATTATTTAATATATAGACCAGAAATCCAGCGTGATTTCATTACGCCTTAATCCATTTGTCCATTTTAGTTCCCTTGCTGAGGCTGCTGCCATCTTGGAGTCTTTGTGTTTATAACAAATTTATAGCATTACAATGATGAGCAATATTTCCTTTATGGACACGCATCACACCAGGCTGAAGATGGCATCTATTTTACTTTAGCCAGATGCTGTAGCGTGAGATTATAAAAATACTTTGTAAAGAACCTAAAGACTACACTCTGAGCTATTAGTTCTCCCCAAACGAGCTTGATGGGCCGAATGGCCTCCTCTTGTTTGTAAATTTCTTATGTTCTTATGTTCTAAAAGAAATAACGTTTATAATGTTGTGTTAAAAAAAATCAGAATCCAATAAATACGTGATGCGGGCACTAGGATTTTTCTTGGGTTCGGGTTCGGGTTTTCTCTAGCATCCTTTTGGACCGTCTTTCTAACATCTAGACCAGTGTTTCTGAAACCGGCACTCGGGGACCCCTGGACAGTCCATGTGTTTGTTCACTCACAGCTTGAGCAAAAACATGGACTGTCTGGGGGTCCTGGAGGACCGGATTGAGAAATTGTCATATGGACGCCTGTGGCAAGTGCAGGTTAACAGTGGCAGGGAATGCTGTGGGTCACTGACCTGCATTAGACTCCCGCCTGCTCCATGCTGTACTGCAGGTCAGGGGGCTTCAGGCTGAGGAGCATATCGCTGGTGCAGGAGGAGGGGTAGCAGGCAGCAGTGTGAAACTCGTCCTCTACGTCACACGCTATAACGGCAGAAGGGGGGAGTGGGGGCGGTGGTGTGGAGAACAAGCAGAATCAGAATCAAGGCGAATCAGAATCCGGAAGAAGCCGAATCAGAATCAAGACTAATCCGAATCAGGAGGAATCAGAATCAGAATCAAGAAGAATCAGAATCAGGAACAATCAGAATCAGAATCAAGGTGAATCAGAATCAGGAAGAATCAGAATCAAGACTACTCCGAATCAAGAATACATCAGGAAGAATCAGAATCAGTAGAAGATTTATAGGCCAAGAATGTTCACATGCACAAGGAATCTGTCTCCGGCTGTCAGTGACTCTCATTCTTAAATGTATGAGAAGGTTTCCACTGCTAACGAGTCACTGTACTTTACGCACTTTATCAACCCGCTATCATTGTATATCTTTTTCAAATTCTTAGCTGTTGATAGGCTGCTCACTGTTTTAGTCTATTTATTTTTATTTATCATGTTAGTATTGTTATTTTAGTTCTGTTTTTCCTTACAATTTTACAGGTAGTTTTGCGCATTAAAAGGCCCCCTGTCACGTGCTGAATGTGCCAGGGTACCCATGCCTCCACTGCACCAGTGACTGTGATACAGTGTGTGATAGTTCATGTGACAAATAAAACTTGAAAAACTAAAACTTACAGTAGAAACGTGTAAAGTGAAGAGAAGACAATCACATACAGTTCGATTGATATCAACGATCAATGTATTTAAAGGGCAGGAGTGCATGTAAGTGCAAGGAATGCTGAAGTAAATGTACAAAACAATATAATAATGACAGCGAGTTAATTACATCAGTGAAGTAATGGGGGGGGGGTTACAGTGCACGTGAGGGGGGGCTACATGAGGGGCACATTACCTGATTCCTCCCTGTGGTGCAGCTGCTGGCTTCCTGTGAGAGACGATTGGCTGAGGATGTCAGACATCCGGGCGGAGCTTAGCGCCTTCCCAGCCAATAGGCTCATTCCGCTCATAGGCTCGGCCTGGTCCTGTGGGGGCGGGGCGTGACAGGAGGCGTCAGGTGGAGCCAAAGGGCGGCGCGGCGGAGACGCGGTGGAGATGCGGCACGTACGGCCCATGAGGCGCGTGGACACTCACGTAGGCGTCGTCGCAGGTCTGGATGGTATGGTGCCGCTGCAGGGGCCCGCGAGCTCGGTACCCCTCGCCCTGAGCAGCCCGGGTCATGTAGCTGGTGCCATTGTGGTCCGGCAGCTCCATGACCTGTCCTGAGGGCAGACACTCCACGTGGTCGCCCCCAGGGGAGTCTGCAAGAGCAGCACAGCCATTACTGAACACATACCTGCTATTATACTACCTCAATGCCTCTTAACCTCCTGAATATTCATATCCTCGGGTCATAGAATAGTCCTATTAGATTCTTGCTTTGTTAGAATTTGTGTAGCTTCTGCTCCCATATTGCTTACACTTGTACCTGGTCATTCACTGGAAGCTCAGCCTAGCTGCACCTATGCCTAGTTCACTCCTTGACAATATGTATGTCTGTAATGTGCCATATGTAATGTGTACATCGCTGTCATTTGGACAAAACCATCTGCCGAATAGGAAAAAAGTAAATGGCACACTTTTTATAAACCTCTGATGGGAACGGAAACAGTCGGGCCTTCAGAATTAAATGGCATTATCTTTAGAGCTTGTCTGAAGATTTCAGAAACTCACAGACAACACGTCAAAAATATATAAATACTGAAAATGACTTGGATCGCATAAAATCATATGATATATAAATAGTGTTGTTTAATATTTGTTAAAGTGCACACTATACCTTTAATAAGTCATTTTTTGTAAAAAAAAAAAAATAATAAATTATAATAAGTATTCAGACAGAGAAAAACAAAACAAACAAATAAGATGACTGTGGCTTGGGCAGAACACATATCAGTTCCTTCTAGTAACTTTTAAAGTTTTCAATACCATTAATCTAGCATTTTTAATAATGGGCCCCAAGTATTATTTACAATTTTTTCAGATTTGCGGGGATCTTTGACCTTAGGTCACACAAATGTGAAGGGGCGAATATAAAGGGCTGGAATATAATCGGGGGGCATGGCGGTCCAACGAGCAGCACCTTACACCTCCCTGGCTGGGAGTACGAATCCCATGTGTGCTCTATGTGTGTGTGCGTGTGCCACCTGTGTGTGTGGGTATATTTTGGGCTCTCCAGTTTCCTCCCACAGCCGAAAGACAAGTCATGGATCCTCTATAATATCCACAGCGTGTGATTGTTTATCTGTGTGCCCTGTAAAAGACCGGTATCCCGTCTCGGGTGAGCCCAGTGCATTCTGGTATCAGCTCCACATTCAGTGTCCTTCTACTGGCTGATTAGAACATAATAATGGATACTCAAGCTTGTCTTGAAATCAATGCTGCATATGGACAGTTTGCATTGTACAGCATGAATAGGTTGATAACAAGCTTACCGAGTTATATATATTCAGACCTGGAATGATACACATCTCCTGATTGGTGCAGACGTCTTATAATTTTGCTGCAAGGTGTGTTATATGAAGTGAATGTGGAAGGGTCTATGACACTATGAGTCTATGGATTTCCTGTGTATAGGACAAATGTTCATGTATTGGGTGCTATTTGTGGTTTGTTTTCATCAAAAGCAATTGCTTTTGATAAAGTGTTTAAAACAAATTACCTTCGGGTCAATAAAAGGTAATCTAATCTAATGGAATGCTGATAAACCAGGCAATTTCCACTCGGGTTTCCAGCAGAATCACTGGTATTTACCCATTATTACAGCATCTGACAGTAGTACTAAAAGGAAAAAGACATCTGTCGCTTTTTAATGTGTTACTGTTATCAGGCTTTAAGTAGAGCTTGTGAATCCAGGTAATACAGACGGATGTGGGTGTGTGTTATGAAAAGCAGAACAATGGCGTCTGCCACAGTACCCTGAAGGGAAATGGTTACACACCGTTCTGTGCTAAGCTTATCCTAAGCAAAGCTCACTTAAGTTGTGGGACTAGTTATTAAGGAAGAAAAACCTTTCTGGAAAATAGTTGAAAAGATTACAGCCAATGAGGTAGAGGACAGAGGAATCTAGATCCGAATCTGAATCCTCTGTAGTTTACAAGTGCGGTTTCAGCAGCGAGTAACGGGCTTTAGCGCTAATTACTTCGATAATTACTTCACAGAGACATCCAGGCAAAAGGGGATCACAGAGAACACAGAATTACACACACAATTACAGGTTAAGGGTGATTCAGAGGCCTAGGTCTGATCTCTTCAGGCTGGGGGGGGGAAATCGGAGTGCCCGGTGGAAATGCACACAAACACAGGGAGAATTCAAGCTAACTCCACACACAGAGGGCCAGGGAAGGGAAGAGCGAGGTCACGATGTCACGATGTCACCCACTGAGCCACAGCACCAGCCCGCAGCACATATCCTGCTGTATAAATCAGTCTATCAGGGTAGAGCTGTATGGGTGTGTCTGTGGTAAGTGCTGTGTGGGGTACAGACTTCAGAGAGCTGGATGGCGGGATGCAGACTAACCTCTGGCTGCGGGGGCAGAGTGCAGGTAAGGGTGCCGGTGCGGACCGACGCTGTAGGGAGGCGTACTGCCCCGTGGGGGTGCCAACAGCTCGTGGCCCTCCCCGCAGGCTACGGCCTTGGCCAGCAGGCCCTCGTGGTAGCCGGGCGGCTCGTCCTCCTCCATGCTCTCGGAATGGGGCAGCGGCGGGGGCCGGCACTCGGGGGGTCGGATCTGCAGCAGGTGGTGGTATTGAGGGGGGTAACGTCTTGGGACACAACTGTGGATTTTGCCTGTAAACTTTTTGCTTAACCCTGTTTTTAAGTGTGCCTCCCTGCGTTGAACACGGCTAT
>JAODJW010000036.1:9061289-9089140 GCA_026777045.1 Hyperopisus bebe | reverse complement strand
ACGTCTGTCAGCTTCAGCAGAGGTTGCCAATAAGGGGAGGCTGAACTAATTTGAGGCACATTTGACTGTCAAAACACCGCTCAATAGGACAAGTATCTAACAATATCGGGCTGTGCAGAAGTCTTAGGCATTCAAAGAACATTTTTAAAGCTATTTATCAGAGTAGTAAGTGTACATTAGCACAGAAAAAACACAATTTAAACACATTTTAACAACAGAACACAGCAAATTAACAGTAACATAGTAAAAACTAATAAGAATTTCTTAAGTCCACCAAAAGTTACCGATACCTTATTGGACAGCTAGAAGAACATTACTTCAGTGTTCCATCTATTTGTTAAATTTCACCACCAGCTCACTTAATTAATTAATTACTCTAAATAATCTGAAGAGGTAATTAGCCAAACACAGGGCCTGTATCACAAAGCCGGATTTATTGCCTTGCCAGATAACTTGTCAGATTTAATGTATCCCACTTTAAATGGGCTTCGTCTTTGTTTACAGGTAGCACTGGTTAAATCCAAAAAGCTATCCAGCTATGCAAGAAATCCTGCTATGTGATTCTGGCCCCTGGTGTCTGAGTGGTCGAGTTCAGAAATACATGGGTATATTGGATGTTTGCCACAAATACTGGAGTGACTTTAGCAGAGGTTTTGAAATGGCTAAGCTGATAAACTTCGGCAGATATAATATCGTAGTTTTATACCAGCATGGACATCATTTCCTGTGACTGCATTAGACTTCTGCACATTATTGTAAATCTGCAAAATAAATGTGTATGGTCATCTGATTTTCACCATTGGAGGACCCTGAGCCTTTTTGTGGGGTTTAAGCTCTGGAGTTACCTTTGGAGCTGGTGAGTGAGGTGGCTGGGCTGCGTCTCTCCGTGTCCCAAAGACAGGGCCTGCTGACGAGAGCATGTGAGGTCAGACATCACACACACACGCACAGCATGTTGGGTAAAAAACTGACTCCAGAAAAAAACAAACGGCACAGCCTGGAGAACGTCAACCCGCAACACTACTGTTCTTTGTGGCCAATACAACTCTGCCCCCACTGTCCTATTCTGAGCTCCCATAATCCTCTGGAGGCAGTGAAGCCTTAGCAGACACCTTTGCGTTTACAGAACCCACGACCGCAAATGAGAGTGACCTGGATCTGCTGGTGTAGGATCTGTTGCTCTTGCTGGTACAAGACATGCTGCTGCTGCGTGTGTTCCAGGAACTTCTCATCCTGCGGCGCCGAGTACAACTTCTGCAGCTGCTCACACTCCTAGAGGAATACAAAAGTGGGGGAAACATATAGGGGGGTAAGGCCACCAAGAAGGTGGGGCATGCCATATTCATATAGTTGTTACCGGATGGTCCGTGGAAGTTTTACTTAAACAAAAATATTGTGAGGGCAGAAGGAAAAATTATTGGTTCAGAGAGATAACCAATCAGATTGTGGAGAAGGTAAGACCAAGACATCTGATTGGTCCCACATCCTCTAGTTGCTTTGTATTAATAATAATACGAATCATACAACAAAGGGATGAATGTAAACAGTAGGATAATCATCAAGCCCCATCAGCGACCCACTTGCTCAGGTTGTCCCCAATTACCCCTTACAGGCCATTCGGAGAACAGCAACAGGACACCTCTGTACCTGCTTGATCTGCCGGAGGATGCTGCTGTTCTCCAGCTGTGCCTTGAAGGCCTGGATGGAGGTGGCCCCATCAGAGAAGCGCCGTACTGGGGAGAACCTCTCCATGGGCAGGTGTAGCGTGTTGCAGTCCTTGTAGCTAGACCTGCACAGGGGGGGGCATAGCACGCACGCACGCACATACACACCCACCCACACACACGAACAGACAAACACGCACAAACGGACACTTTTACTGAGTGCGAGGCGGCAACCCCACCGGCCCACACAAGCCATGCTGGGCAGGTGCGGGGGCAGGGGGTGGTTGGCGGCGACGTCGTCGTCAACGCCAACTGTCGTCAAGAAGCGTGGGTCGAGCAGCAATACCCGACCCCGTCTGTCTGTCAGAGAGTCTGATCCATTTATCCTTCAAAACCAGCTGGCAGCTTCTAAGGAGGCCCAGGAGAAGAGGCCTCATCTCTATGCATCACTACGACCAGGCCAGAGCTCCCCGTATCACACAGTACGTCTTTCCCTAAATCTGAGCCCTCTGATGTTAAATGAAAATGAAACTGGCAGGCCTTAGGACCTCTGGGAGGAGCCCCTCCCTCAGCAAGTGTGCACGCTCTCTCTCTCTCGCTCTCTCTCTCTCGCTCGCCTTCCCCCTCAGTGGGCGTGCGGCGATGTGCCGTTTCAGCTGGGTGGGGCCCCCTCACCGGCAGTGCTGCTCCTGGGCCCAGGCCCTCTGCCGGGCCCCCTGGGGCCTCTGCGTGTCTGGGGGTGGCTCAGTGGGCGCCGTACTCAGGGGTACATGCATCGTGTGCCGCTTGGACCTGTTCGCCAAGTATCTGGGCCGCAGGGAGGGAGACAGGAAGCAGTATTCACTCATCAGCTCTCTGACATCAAGTTGGGTCTCACAAGGGGGTGCCACAACTTTTGCCGAATCTTATCTCGGGCTGGGGGGGGGGGGCATAAAACACACCTCCCATCTGAAGTAACAGCAGGTAGTGTGCAAAAGAAACTTCAGTTAATTTGGCATAATTTGACAGATCACAGATTTCTTTCGCCAGAGGAAACACATTAGTTGATTCCATTCCCACATCAAAGCCAAAGCCAAAGAAGAGGAACCACAATAACAGTGGCCTCTTGTGGCAGAAAGCAGTACTGCAGCCTCTATCCACTCACTCCCAGTAACCCAGGCAACCTGCTCCTCTACATCTCACCCTATGCGCCAAAAGCCAGCCAACCCCAATGCCCAGCACACCACTCACCTCTGCACGGCCTCTTGGTCTGGCTCCCCGTCTGAGCCTTCCTCATCCACGGGGGCGACCGCTGGAATGGGGTGCTGGAAACAGAGGGTGGTGTGGGAGAGGAAGAAAAAATAAAAACAAGGGAATGGTTCTGATACTGGCGACTGGCTAGTTTGACACGTTTTACTCAGACTGGTTAGTTTTTATTGCAAAAGTCAGGTCAGAACTCATTTTTTGAGACGATATACAGTTTTTATCAATGCAGCAGTCGGTTGAAATGCTTGTAATAGAAATGAGATTAGTAAGTAGCTCCAATAAGTCATCTCAACCAAAACTTTCTTCTTTTGCTTCACACAAAGGCCTGGTGCCAGATTTCTTGCTTAGCCGGATAACATGTCAGATTCATGGTACCCCAGTTTAAACGGACTTAATCTTTGCTTACTTACACTTAGCCCAGACTGCCTAACAGTCTGCCTAGTTATCCGGCTAAGTAAGAAATCCTGGTTCACGATACAGGCCCCTAGCGCTACAGCTAACACTAGCAAAGCTAACACACCTGTAGCCAAGGCTGAGGGAGTAAGCGGCGATTCACTGTATGCAGAGAAACCGAGTGACAGCTCAGAAGTGATACTGGCCGCTATTATTAACCTGAAATCAGACTTTTCCTCTAGACTGGATGGAATTTTAGGAGTCATGGAGAAATAAACAAACGCACATAGTCAACCAAGCAGAGACTGCCATATTGGCAATGGAGGATGATTTAATTTCACTGCAGGCTAGCATTCTGAATCTTGAGAAGAAAAACAAAAATTGAGGAAATAGTGCTGTGGCAATCTGAACAAAGTTGAAGTACTCAAGTCCAGTCTCGAGTTCACATATAAATCTCGGCACGCACTTGGGTGAATTCTTACTTAGTCCTGGCTCAAACACTTACGAATGAATCATGTCTGTCGAGTCAACACCTATCCATTTGGCATACATAAACCATAAGGAGTTTCTGTGAAAGACAGCCAGTATGAAGCACACTGTGGAATGCTGGTACAACTTCTGATTACTATCGACATCTGGAAAGGAAGTATGTAATGCTAGCAAAATCAGATTGTCAACAAGCAATGACTGGATGAGTGTTCTGCCAAAAATTGTTTTATATAGTAATCCCACAACAGCTATCCAGCTAGCTAGCTAACGTTGCATAATTACAGTGCTCACAGAAAGTCTTGGGACACTTGGTTTGGTTGGTTTTATAAACAAAAATCTATTACTTTATTAATTTCTTTACAAAAAATATTTATCACATTAGAAACATATTAACCAGCAGTTTTAAATTAAACATTCCTTTCAAATAGTAATAAATTGAAACCCAAAATATAGTTCTGAAAGAGCTGTGCTAAGGGTCATTGACAAGCAGTCTCACTGGGTGCTTTTTAATTAGTAACACCTTTACAGTAGCATAAAACACCAAACACTGATGTTTAGTATCCCTTTGGGAGCCAGTGACTACAATTACAATTAAGAGTAAAAGGCCGAGAACAGAACTGAATGAGTCAGTCAAAACAAACGGTAAGAAAATGTCTGTGTGGATGATATGTTCAGATACGTTAAACATTGCTTGTCAATGGAGTTCTGTTATGAAATCAATACATTTGCAACATTTTAACAACATTAAGCAAGCATTCCAAGACTTTGAGAGCACTGTAATTATTATTGTTGTACTTTATTGATCCCTGTGTCGAAAACACTTTTTCACACCTGGATCTTCAGAGAGACACAAGTGAGAGTTAAGTTTTGGATCAGATCACAGGGTCAGTCAGTGTTCAGCACCGCTGGAGTAGTTATGTTTAAAGGTATTAATCAAGAGCCTAATGGTGATGTGATTGATTAGAAGGAGGGGGAATCAGACTAGCTATACAGAGGAGTTAGGCTTGCCTTCAAAGCCTTTGCCTTTCTCAAAACAATATGATATTGCTATAGTGTAGACAGTGCCAACAATCACAGATATCATACAGTGTATTACTATAGATCTGTCAATGGATCATTAAGTGTGCACTTTATTCACATTGGGTAAAAATTACAAAACATTTAATGAAAGGACTGAAAGAAACTTTGTACTATCCGATGCATATTCTTGAGTTCCAGTACCAATTTTAAATGTGTTTATCAGGATACAATCAAGTTATAATGAAATTAATAACTACTAAAGGATGCAGTGGAGATGCATTTCTGTCAGTTTCATATTTGACAAATCATCTACTTCCTCGATGAAGTTATTTCTTAGTTGGTTGTCATTTTAAATTAATTTAATGCAAACAATTTGAGGTATTTGCTTTCTCTTCAATCTGTAGTTTTTAAATGCAGAATCATTGTCTAGAATTAAACTTGTGTTTTTCTCAGACTCAGACTGAGCTCCGGTAACAGACTCTGCCTCATCTGACCCGATCTATTTCAGATTGTAAACGGTTTCAGTTATGTAAATGACTTTTGCACAACTAACTTGTATAGATTAAACCTTATGGAGAGTTGATGGCTGATGGAATTATATCAAAAGAATTTGAGAAACAACGAAGATGTAGACAGGGGTGCCCTTTGTCTCCTTTACTGTTTGTTATCAAATATAATTTGCGGATGATATTATTTTTGGATCAAATCACAGGGTCAGTCAGTTAATATTATTATATTAAATTATATTATTTTATTTATGAAAAATCTGGTAAATTTGATGCCAATCCTACTAAATCGAATTCATCTATGTGGAATGATTTCTGGGTACAAAGTAATTAGAGATAAATCAGATATAATCGTTGCCCCCAAGAAAATTCCATTTGATTACGACAACAGTAAAACCTCGGATTGCGAGCATAATTCATTCCGGAAACATGCTCGTAATCCAAAGCACTCATATATCAAAGCGAATTTTCCCGTTTGAAATAATGGAAACTCAAAAGATTCGTTCCACAAACCAAAAATATTCATATAAAACTTATAAAATACAAAATATAAAGTAAAAACACATAAAACAAATTAACCTACACTTTACCTTTCAAAAGAATCGTGGATGGTGTGAGGGAGACGAGAGGAGATGAGGAGGATTATTTTGTAGGACGATTTTCACTTTAACGGAATCTCTGTAGGCTCACTGGAATCTTTTTCTTTTTGTGTTACTTTAACAAGGAACCTATCCAATGACAGCCACTTTTGCCTCCTAACCGATTTCGCGGAAATGTGACACTGCATTGTCGTTAAACAGATTCATCGCCCGCACTGCTACACCCTTATTCGGGTGGTGCTTTTCTTCTAAATTTTGACTATAGGAGTAAGGCACGCCGACTGAGACCGAGCATGGGAAACGATTACCCACAATTCCGCAGCGAGAGAGAACCATCAGTTCAGTTGTGATCACGTGACGCTCGACAGACAAAGAGTATACATAATACTCATATTGCAAGACCTCGCTCATTTAACAAGTTCAAATTTATTTAAAAATTTTGCTTGTCTTGCAAAACACTCGCAAACCAAGTTACTCACAATCCGAGGTTTGACTGTGTTTTTAGGAATCGATTCGAGAAAAATCTTTAAATTTCTATCACGATTCAATCTGTTTAACAGATTACTTCATTATTTTGAAAAAACCTTTTTTTAACTTTACTGGGAAAAAATTTACCAATGTTACCACGGAAACTTAATTATGCATTTTTAATGGAATACAAAGAAAGTAGAATCTCAAAACATTCATTTTTATTGGTTTTACTGAATAGGAAGAACAAGCCAGTGTAAACTGTAAAAAAGAGCTAACAGTACAAAAAAATAAATTAAACATGTAATGAAGCTCTACCTGACCGGTTCCTTTCACGCAGGTTAACTGAGGGTGCACCAATGCGGAAATTTTGACCGGTACCGATAACCAATATTTTCGCGTGATAAACCCAGCAGACTTGCTGAGCCACTTGCCGACGAGGGGGAGGCGAAACTTGCCGAGCTTGTCGGCTCAGATTAGTGGAATGCCTTTGCATCATTTTTTTATTATTCCATTTCATAAACATGTCACAGGCCGGTACTTTAAGGCCTCTTATACACAGTGAACGAGCTGAAATCCCTCGTCCTCCACTACAGAAAACAGCTGATTTTCCAACCATCTCCATTATTTTAATACTTTTTATTTTAATGTCTTTAGGTCCGCTGCTGCTAGCTTTAAATATTGATAAAGTTTAAATATCAGCAGGCAATACTGGCCAAGGTTGACACTGATATCTTGATTTTTAACGCATACTGGGTGATACTAATACGTTAACTGATATATCGTGCATCTAGCCAAGCCAGTTAACCGAGCACTGCTACTGTGGCTAGCAAAACAGAATGGCTTTTTCGTGCAAATATCATCATCGTAGCACAAAGTTCATCAGGCAGTACTTCCTTTATGAATATTAATGCACCTTCCCATGCCATCCTACTTTTTGGAAATTCGTGTGCTAATCCTGCTCCACTGTATGTCCACCTGCAGCTCGAATTAATACTCTCTCTGGAAAAAGCCGCAAACTGAAGATTAATGAATGGTTTAATGGGTTGACTATGCCCTTCAGAAAAAAATAGATACAGTGAAAGGCAAACAGTCACTTTTACAAATATTTGGGCCCCTGTTATAAGTAAGTTAATGAGTCTTAATATTACTAATATACCGTATATGTCCGGGAAATTAAATTCAGCTATTCAACTGTTTATTATTTAGGGCTAGCTATACTGCCTTACCCACTTAGTTTAATTTAAAAAGGACGCATTTCACAGAATGGTACTTATTTGAAAATGGAGACCTTTTTTATTGAGATGTGTACATTTATCTGGATTTTTATGTACGGTTATGTCATTCGGTATACGAAATAAAGATTAGTGATGAAAATATAAAAGAATAAAAGGAAGCAACAAAACAGGTAAGTAGTCAAGGGAAGCCAGGAAAGTCATGTGCACACTCACAGGGCTGGTGACGAGTGGGGATTGGCCGCGCGGCCTCTTCAGCAGCTGGGCGTGCACTTGGATGTTGGCGCCTCCGTCGGAGGCCCTCCGGCCCAGGGGGCCCATGCCATTGAGCAGCTGCAGGGTGGGGGGTTGCAGGAGGGACTGTTCCTACACACCCGGGGGACAGGGGTCAGCACTGAGGTTGAGAAGGTTGAGAAATACTGACTTTGCATTTGTAATTTTTTTTTTTTACTCCCCAAGGAGCACTGCTGTTGTACCTTTAATTTAAAGGCCATACCTTGTACTCCAGTTGCTGTGTGGGTTGCAGGTTCTGCGGGGGCACCAGCATGTGGTTGTTGCCGAAGGCAACGAAAGGGATGGGCGGTGGGGTGACCATGCGGAGATGGTCGATGTCCTTCGGGAGGTCTTCCTGCGGGTCGGACCTGCGGGAGAGAAGAGTGGGGCAGTCAGCACAGAGGCAGGAACATGGGAGAACAAAGCCGGCACAGTGCCATAATTAACCAAGCAAAATACAAGACTTCAGGCATTTTTAGTTTTTTGATTGCAGTCACTGATTTTACCCTGAAGTTTACCCTTGTGGGGACCAAAAAATGTTCCTGAAAGGTGAAATGTTACAGGTTTTTAATCACATTGTGGGGACCCATTTTCTAGACATCTGAACATTAAGAAAAACAGCAAGGGTCCGTGTGTGGAGAAGCAGCACAGGACACAGATTTACAAAACGCAGATTGAAACACAAATGTCCCATGTTGCTGAGAAAGAACCGGAAAGCATGGGGAGAGAGCGGAAGAGGAGGATGAGGAGGGGGCGCTTGGGCACCTGGGGTCGGGCACTCCCACAGTGTGCCGCCGCATGGACAGGTATCGTGCCATGGCTTCCGGCGAGGGCTCCTCCCCCTCGTCGCTGTCCAGGGCCATGTTTCGGATGGGCTGGACACAGGAAGGGGGGGGGGTTAGGGTCGGGGAAGCAGATTCTCAGCCAAGTCTGACAAAAAGCCCAAGGCCTTCATATCTAACACCACAACTAAGATGCTATGAGGCGATGAAGCGGTTAAGAATACAGATTCATAACAGAGCTCTAGGACGGCCCTGACATTCACATTTAATTATTTAGCTTCAGCTACTTATTTAGTGACGCGCAAGTGAAACAGAGAGCAGGCTTCGCCAGTATCCTGGGAGCAATTGGGGTTAGGGGCCTCGCTCAAAGCTTATCACTGGCATCCCTTTGACGGCAATGCGATTTGAACCAGCAACCTTCAGGAACACAGAGCCCTAACCCTCAGTTCATCTAACTGCATGTCTTTGGACCGTGGCAGGAAACCCACATGATTCAGGGAGAATAAGCAAAATCCACACGTACAGAGTGGCAATGAAATGTGAGCCTGGTAGCTATTGAGCCCTCGTGGTTCTCCAGCAAAATACCAAGCTACAGAGATGAGCAGAAACTCAAGGCGTTTTTGGAAAAACTTGGACCTATTAGGCCAGTGTTTCCCAATTCGTCCCTCGGGGACCTGAACACAGTCCACGTTTTTTGCTCAGCAGCAAAAATGTCAACCGCCTAGCAGGGAGCAAGGAGAGAGCAAAAACACGAACTATCTATGGGTTTCCCGAGGACCGGATTGGAAAACATTGTATTAGGTGACCGAAAATACCCTAATAAAGCATTATGTGATTTTAGTAACCAAATACTCTCTTAAGTATATATGAGCTGCCCATAAACAGATATGTGTTGGAGCTTGAAATTGTAGGACAAATGAATCATGTGTTCTGCAATAAGTGTTATATGAATTGCAGTGGTGCAGACGATAACTGACCTCTACAATCTGATTTTCTGGGTTGATTAATTGGACATGAGGGACAGTCAGGATCGGGCCATCCATCTGGGGGGGGGGTCAAAGAAAAAGTCAGACAGAGCAGCATAATCCTTGGGCGTCTGTATGCGTTACAGGTGCTGATTGACACCTACCTGCACTAGGACTGCACGATATTGGGGGAAAAAAATCACATTGCAATATTTATTCTTTCTGTGAATTATTTTGTGATATTGGGATTTTAAAAAATCTAATTAGTTCAATAGTTCTAATGCAGGGGTATTTGACTTGATTTATATAACAGATAACATTACTTTATACAGTTTTTAAAAAGCGGAAACTTCCTCGAACATGAAATCACCAATAAACTATGTCTATTTATCCAACATATTAAATAATACATACTGTGTTTGAAAACTTTTCAGCTGTATGATTTCAGGATAGATCATCTACTCTGTTAGGAACATTACGGCTTTTCGGTTGCGGGTGTTAGCTTCGCTGCTGTTATTAAGCAGCCACTCTGTTAGGAACATTACGGCTTTTTTGGTCGCTTCACTGCTGCTATTAACACTAACGGCACATTAGCGCAGACAAAGGGCTGCATACGCTGAACTGCGCTTCGCGATTAAAGGTGTTTGACGTTCATTAGCGTGGGAAGCAGCAGTTCTAGCGCTAAACCACTACCGAAAAGACTACAAACGCTGCGCCAGTTAAAATAGAAGCATCCCGTCAGGTTTTAAATCATAACTTTCTGTTTTGGCTATCGGCCCGGGTCCGTATGGGACAGCTTCTGGGTCCAGACCCTGACTGCGGTCCGCCAGTTAGTGACCGCTGCTCTATCGGTATAATTAATCATTCTAGAAAGATTGAGCTGATTTTGCCCAAATATAATGGTAATGATTACTTAATCAGTACTAAACAGAGCATGAGCATTAAACTAAGGTAGCTTATCGCATATGGGAGTTAACATGAGTGACAAAATAGCGTTGGGTTAAATGGTTAGTGCTGGGATCGAGAATGTTTGTGATTGGTGGTTCGTTCTGTGATCGACATGTTTGTTAGCTGCCGGTGCAACGCTGCATATCAGCCTTGTATCCAAAAACCTTTAAATTAACCTAAATTATATGACAGAGTTTTGTGGATTAAGAATAAGAACAGCATGACATTTGTTAGTTTAGCAAAAACACCAAAGGTGTTGTCCACGCCGCTTAATTTAATTTGCGTTACTTAACATCGCATGTCCTGCGATGTGACTATTGCACACGTCGCGATGAAAACGCTGAAACGATATATCGTGCAGCTCTAACCTGCACATTGCTGAGGGGGATGGGTAAGCCCCGTGGACCAGGAGGCTTAAAGCGCAACGTCTTGTTTTTCTTGAGCCGCTCGCAAAGCAGACTGTAGATGGCGCTGCAGTGATCATAGGCGTCTGTCTGGAGTGACTGGGGAGGCAATCACACAAAAGAGTGAATGGGTGCGTCCAAAACAGCATACTCAGACAGTAGGTACTGAACACTGTCAGAGACCTATTACTCAACCATTAATGTAGTACATACTGTATATATGTATATACGAGAACAGTATGCATGCACTCGGACACTGCAGCCCCCACCTTGCATGTTACTTGTTTACCAATGACATAGCTTGACCCCCCCCCCAAAAGATAAAAAAAAAAACTGTTAAAAATTACAAACAAAAAAAAAGAATACATAGAGTAAACTTATGTCACTGGGGTATTGTTTTCTACTTAAATTTATTGAGACAGGACTCTGTCATCTTGACTAAAAATTTTGAGCAAGCAACGTTAGTACTCCAGAGGCCTTGTGGGATAGCGTAGCATCGGTTGGACACTTCGGAACTGCTAGCCTACTGTCTTATCTACACTGATGTTTCGGACACACGGCTTACATCCCACGCTATATTTCTCCTACTACACGGCACACAGGTATGCAATTCTGGATGGACCCGATCTCATCACACACTGTTTTTCCCTGTATTACAAGATCTGGACAAGACATGGCAGTAACCTCAGTTTTCGGACAGTGCCCCCTAGTGTCCTCACCTGAAGCGTTTCCTCGCGTTTGAACCCCATGTCATCCATGGCCAACAACACCTGCTCGTTGATGAGTTCCGTCTCCCGTTCCGACTTCACCTGCTCACACTCTGCTATCAGCTGGGGAGCAGAGTGAATTGGAAGGTGTTTGTTAAAAGTTACTGAGCCATCTGATTGGCCAAACGACTCTGAAAAGCCTGGCCAACAGCATCAGAAAATGACTGGTAGAACCAAAACAGTCACATGTGCCAAGCAGAGGAGGGGGTGCTGATGTGGAAGACGCAATGGTGCGTGCTATTGACCGGCAGAACTGCGCTCACCCTCTCGAACTCCGGGTCAGGGTCCCCCTGCTTCATCCACTTGTTCTTGCAGATTTGCTCCATGGAGAGGCGCCGATTGGGATCAAGAACCAACATATGCCGGATCAAGTACTCGCAGTCTGGGGTACGCACAGATGAAAAAGCCTAAGTCATCGTTACCGCGCTGATCGCCACGGTACACCCAATTACCACAAAATGCAACTCAACACCAGCAGTCCATCTAGCATAATGTCATCAACAGCTTCTCTTAGGTGCCCAGCCGTAGGCTGGATCACTGGGAAGAGCACTGGCTAATTGATTATTATAGAAGTGTCTCCCAGCCCGGTCCTCAGGGACCCACAGACGGTCCATGTTTTTGCTCCCTCCCAGCTCCCTGCCACACATTTTTGCTCCGAGGAGCCAAGAGGACCAAAAGTGTGGGCTGCCTTTGGGTCCCCGAGGACCAGACTGGGAAACACTGTTCTAGCTCCTTTACAGCTGAAGTAAACTGACCCACAAAAGTATAGTGGCGAGTCACGGTCATCTCATTGTTTTCCCTTGTACCGGTCACATAAAATCACTTCCTGATTCCTGGTCTATCTGTTATAAAGTCAACTATTCATTTCCTTAGAGGATTAAAAGGCACTCCAAATTGGCAAAGAAATATTCTGGCAATTTACGTATATATTGTTCTCAGAAAAAGATGATTGTTCATGATTGAAATGTATCTAATTTTATAAAGTGAACAGCTTACATTTACATTTACTTATTTAACTGATGATTTTTGTCCAAAGCAACATACAAGTTGGGTCAGAGAGAAGAGACGACAATCTCTCTGGACCAGTTACAGTTAAAGGCCTTGCTCGAGGGCCTGAAGGTGACATCGCAATGCCAGCCCCAGGATTTGAACCAGCAACCTGCTGATCACAGAGAGGCACACATGCCACAGGCATTGTTTAAAAAATACTAATAAAAAATGTAAAACAACAATAACCTGGCCTGGAGAATTAAGCATGGCAATATTGTAGCAGCAAATGACAGAGGAGCTAATCATGTCACCATATTGCTCTAAGTGATGTCACACTAGAGATGGGCCTCAGCAGCCTGCTCAGGTCCAGCGGGGGCTCACCCGTGGACATGAAGAAGGGGATGCGGAACTTCCCGCTCAGAACTCGGGCCCTCAGGTTCTGCAGGGTGCTGCCGTCGAAGGGCAGGGCTCCACAGACCAGCACGTAGAGGACCACGCCCAAGCTCTGTGGAGAGGGGGGAGACTGAGTGATGAGGGAGGCCGGAGGCCGGCGCTCTGCCTAGGGGCTGGGTGGATCGGGGCCCTGCTGCCTCACTCACCCAGATGTCCACCTTGGGACCGTCGTACTCCTTGCCCTCGAAGAGCTCCGGGGCAGCATACGGAGGGCTGCCACACCATGTCTTCAGCAGCTGGCCCCGCGTGAACATGTTGCTGAAACCGAAATCTGACCAATGGGAAGCAAGGAGAACAGAAAGGAGGGAATTGGATAAAGGGGAGATGGGAAAAGGGTGGGAACAAGGGGGGGGGGTAATAAAGATGGAGTGAGGGATGAAAAAGAGAGGGGGAATGGGAAAGACAGGGGAAAATGGAAAAAGAAAGGGAACAAAGGACAAGAAGAATGGGGCATGATAAAGAGAGGAAACAGGAAAGGGTGGGAGCAAAGGGCGAAAGGAGAAATGGAGAAAAAAGAAAGAAAAGGGGGAAAGGGTAAAAGGAAGAAGCAAGAAAAGAAATGGGGCAAAGGGGCGAATGGGGGGAAAAACAAGGAAATGATAGAGGGGGGATCAGAAACAAGGATGGGAGAGGTAGAACAAAGGGAGGAGAGGAGAATGGGGATGGAGCAGCGTCAGAAAAGGTGTCTGCAGATGTTTATTTGGCTTCTCTAGCTATTCAGCACCCAGTGAGGCAGCCTGGTCACTGAGAACATCCCCTTTAACTCAGAAGGAGAAATGAGACTATTACACAATACTAAAAACTAGCCTGTTCATGGCTGCTTTCACCAAAGCCGTACTTGGGATTTCCTTAATAATACTGTTATTTTGAAGGGGGAGAGGGCTGTTAGGTTAAGGCTGGCAGGGCTGCATCCGCTACCCCCCCCTGCCTGCCCCCCTCGGCCCTCCCCACACACCTGCGATCTTGATGTTAAGGTTGTGGTCCAGCAGCAGGTTCTCGGCCTTGAGGTCTCGGTGCACGATGTTGCGACAGTGGCAGAAGTGGACGGCTGCCACGATCTGCTTGAACTTCCGCCGCGCATCCTTCTCCGCCATGCGGCCGTGGGCCACCAGGTGATCTGGGGGGGGTCGGGGACCAAACGTCAAAAATGTGCAAGCGGCCAAATCCATTCGGATTCGAATTATTTAGTTACGTATGGAGGAATGTGTTTTCTGGGCCTTATATACTCAAGGAGAAGCTCGCTTACCAAAGATCTCCCCCCCGCTGGCATACTCGGTCACCAGGTAGATGATCCTCTCTGTCTCCATCACCTGTGATGCGACAGGGTTACCGTGACACACAGCCCCGGTCATGCAAGGCTTAGAAACTGGGATCTGGAGACTCCGAGCAACTAATACGCACAATTCATACATGAAATTAAAAACTATATGGTGAGAGAGTTACTGCCAGACTTGCCTGATAAAATGCCCCAGTGAGACCAGCATATCACTTATTTAATCCAGTGTTTCTCACCCCAGTCCTCAGGGCCCTCCAAACGATTCACATTTCTGCTCCCTCCCAGCTCCCAGCGCACCTGAACCAGCTATTCTGTGTTCTTCATTGTTTGCTTCAGGTGTGTTGGGACCGGTTTGAGAAACACTGATTTAACCCTTTAAACACAATGTCACCAGCTGACTGACACGGCCGTATTGCCATTGTTGATGACAGCAGCTAGTCAGGCACGATTTTCATCAAAACCACAGAATAGTAATTCCATAGCATATTTCCAGATAATCCAGGTCAAGACTATAGAGTATTAAGGAAGTTTGAGCTTTGGTGGAAAGGAAAAGAGAAGGGAAAGAAAAAGGACAGAAAGTGACAGGATGACTGATGCACCGAAAAGGAGAGACAGACTGACGGTGAGGAAAAAACTGAGGGAACGAGGGGCCGCAAAACAGGGTGACAAGACGACAGAGGAGAGCCCCAACCTGGTACAGGCGGATGATATGCGGGTGCCTCAACATCTTCATGATCTGAACCTCTCTGAAGATCTTCTTCAGGTTCTCATCGTCCAGCTGGGTTTTGTCTACTATCTTGATGGCCACCTGTAACACACAGAGCAAGCTGTGCAGTTCTTTTCTGCGCCGTGCATGGAGTCATGTTCCATTATTTTTGCTTGGTTACGTACATTTTTACTTGATTGGCTAATGCTTTAACTCAAATCCAGCAGTGTTGATTCAAGGTCTGTCAGCTGTATGAAGACACAGGTAATCCAACCTCTAAATACTCTCCAAAATACAATGGTTAACTAATTATTAGCTGGCTACAAGGCTAAAAACATAAGCCAACTCAAGTTACCAAAAAATTAAGGCCGTTTCACTGAATGTTATATATGACACTGAATACAACTGCATACTTACTTAGCCATATCCATCCATCAAACTCAATTCATAGTTTTAAACATTTTATTCTATTAGGAGTTCATTCAATTATTGATTAAGCATAGTGGAGTAAAGTTAAAATATTAATTCAGGAGCTCTATCCAAAGAGAACTCAAACGATCAAACTGTTTCTGTGGGAAAATCAGATTAGATTTTGTCTTCCAAAAAACAAAACCCCAACACAAACTCCAAAGACTCCCTAAGATACAGTGTATGGTTATCCTGTCAAAGAGCATCTGCTAGGAGGAAAAAAAAGACTGGCATGCAGAGTGAAGGAAATCGTCGGGTCAAGTACACATCTACAGACTCCTGCAGGATAATCGGGCTTTTTTGCTGTAGACCACTGTCCCAAAGAAAGTAGATAAGTTATTCAGGTACAGAACATGAAGCCCAAAGGTTGTAGGTTTAAGACCGTGGATTTAAGACTTGTGATTTATACACTGAGTGACACGTTCGGATGAAGAGAATGGGTGTGAATCTTGCGATTTGCTTCGGGATGCAGCTATATGTTATTATTTTAAATCAGTAAATGTAAATCGCTGCAATGACGAGGCGGTCAAGCTGAAACGGAAAACAAAATTCGACTAATGGAATGGAGCATTTATTTTACTGAAAATGGGACACGTGGGCAAACGTGCATCCGCCTCGTGCTGGGCTCGCTCAGATTAACTGCTGATTAACGCCGCAAAACCTTGACTCACCGTTCCACCTGGCAGAGAAAGAAAAGGTGTGACCGCTGCTTAGGCAAATAAAATGCAACCAGGTCGTTTTTTTTCCCTTAACTTTAAATTTGTGCTGCCTTTTGTAATGTGTTTATTTGCTTTGCTGACTTTTTTTTTTTTTTAACCTAAAGTGACAACGGCACTACAGCCGGGCTTCCTGTGTCTGAATCAGCAGCCTTCAGGAACTGGGTCGCTGCCCCTATCTGCCAACCTACCCTCTGCCCCTCTGCCAACATAACACGCCATCCTCAGACGGGTCGCGTACCCCATACTAAACCTGAAAATACGAACTACATCTGAACTCAGCCTAAAGGTGGAAGGTCGACATTCTGACTTTCGTGCAATTCGATTTATCGCAACGCTCAACACACAGGGGGCGATCAGGCTGAGCGAGTTAAGCCTCCGTGCCTTTGAACGGTAGGTTGCCTCGGCAGAAGAGTCGCATCACCGTTGGGCCCTTGAGCGAGGCCTTATCCCCCTAAAATGCTCCAGGGTTGCCAGGTAAATACCCTGACCTCAAGTTTCACTCTCAACTATATAAATGCAAGTGTGATTGTCTCAAAGGACAACAGGATGGGATATGAGAAAAGAAGCCTTCCAGTATCTGTATTTGTGCACACAGCAAATGAAGCATCATTGCATATTTTATCATTCATGATGCTTTATTTGCCATTTGCACAAGTATGAGTATAGACACACTATGCTCCTCTTGCAGATCCCATCTTGCTCTCTGTTGACACATATACTCATTCACAAACCAGTCAGTCAACACATTAAAACCACCTGCCTAATGTGTAAATCCCCCTTGCGCCGCCAAAACAGCTCTGACCCGTGGGGCCATTTTCTCTGAAGGTGTCCTGTGGTATCTGGCACCGAGACATTAGCAGCAGATCCTTTAAGTCCTTTAAGTTGCACGCTGGTGCCTCCACGTTTGGACTTGAACTGGTTTGAGACTTAGGGAATCTGGCGTCCACATGAACACCTTGAACTGTTTCTCATGTTCTTCAAATCATTGCTGAACAGTTTTCGCAGGGTGGCAGGGCACATTAACCTGTTAAAATAGACTACTGCCATTGGGGAAGACCACTGCCATGAAAGAGGTGCACTTGGTGTGTAACAATGCTTCGGTAGGTGTCAGGAAGTAACATCCACATGTTACATGGCAATATGGCTCATACACTGCACTTTATACAAAATCATAACCATTCATGAGTATGATTATATTGCATTAATTTACCAGCACTTTATTCACTGTGAACGTGTGTATGTGTACATATTTTATTCTTTGGATTTCATTGTAATTTTTTACTGTGTATCTACTGGCGCGCTCCAAATGAAATCTCATTGTAATTGTACAATGACAATAAAGCATCTTTATCTTTATCTTTACATGGATGCCAGGACCCAAAGTTTCCCAGCAGAACTTTGGCCAGAGAATCACACTGCTTCTGTAGGCTTGCCTTCTTCCCTAGTGCATCCTGGTGCCATTTCTTCCCCAGGTAAACAAGAAACATGCACCCAGCCATGCACAGGCAGTAACAGAAGAATGCATCTCATCAGATCAGATTAGACTACATCCTTCCGATGCTCAAGTTCTGACGCACACAAGCCCATTGTAGGTGCTTTCGACGGTGGACAGAGGTCAGCACGGGGGTTCTGATCCGTCTGCAGCTATGCAGCCCCATATGCGGCAAGCTGTAATGCACTGTGTGTTCTGATACCTTCCTACCAGAGCCAGCACTAACTTTTTGTGCTATAGTAGTTCTCCTGTGGGATCAGACCAGACAGGCTAGCTTTTGCTCCACATAGGGAAGGGTGATGGGCTTTGCTCAAGGGCCCAAAGGAGATGCGACTATTGTGCTGGGATGATTGAGTTATACAACAGTCACATCAAGCTGTATTGCACCTCTTATGATTTTCTAAGGACTAGTACAGTTGACAGAATGCTCTCCATCCCTACATATTGAAACAATGTACATACAGTAATGTTAGTTTTAACGGGAGCGAGGAGCTCGAGGTTGTGGCAAATATGCACTTGGAAAAACATCTCACCGAGTCAATATTAGCCCCCCACCACCAAAATACAACTTGAACGTAACTGTTTATTAGCGAGTTCAGTTTAGACCCTGTGGAGTCTATGACATCCTTTAAAAATAGTGTGAATGATGCACAAATTCGACCACAGAAGATAAGGTGAGCGGGATGAAGAAAGTGATGACAGACAGGAGGTTGGACGACCCTAAACCCCTGAGCACTTTACACTCCCGTGATAAAAGTGCCGTAACTGAATGATGGTAAATAAAGACCGCAAGGCTTTTACAGGGACCCAGGATGCACATTGCAAAACCATCAGCCGTTTAATTAATGTTTGCCGTGGTCAGTCTCGATTTTCAGGGCAAGTGAGAGTCAGGATGGGCATCTGCGGTTCTGTTTTGTGGCTTATGTGAGACAGACAGAGGAGGGAAAAGGAGCGGTAAAGAGAAATGAAGAGGGGATGTAAGAGGCACAACAGGAGGCAGAGAGAGAGATGGCTGTCAGGGAAGAGAGCCGAGGGAATTAAGGTATTTCGACATAGCTGTGTGACAGTTTTATGGAGAGGAAGAGGAAAAGAGAAAAAGAAGAGTCAGAGGAACGATCACAAAACAAGAGAATGTCTTTTTGGTAAAAATACATGGACAGTCAACAGTAACCAATGCTAAAATGCCTCATCTTTCTAGAAAAGTCTCTCCGGTGGCTAAAAGCTGTAACACTGGTCACATCGGTCTCTTCAGGTTTCCATCACACCTGAACAAGCCTATGATGTCATAAAAAGCACCTATAATAACAATTATCTGCCTTGAACTTATGTTTATGTTCATGTTTTAAGGTGAGTCAACAGAAGGACTTTGCGGGGGGGGGGGGGCAGCATATTACATTTAAGGGGCATAAAAAAAGATAAAAATCGAGACCTAGGAAAAAAAACAGGGAGGGGCCCATTGTCAGGGATATGATGGGCAGATGCGGGGAGGGGAGAATGAGGTCGACGAGGTCAGACCTGTGTGAAAGAGCCCGCCCCCCCCCCATCAGGCCAGATGTTCGGCGTGCAGGTAAAAGCGAATGAAAGGCGACTGCACCACGACAGCTGGAGGCTGGGCAGGACAAAGCGGCCCAGCCAGGAATTAGCGTCATGTGGCTGACAGACTCGCCGGTGAACCTGAGAGGCTCACGGGGCAGCCGGAGATGTGGGAGGTGAAATCGCTGTGCTAGGAGGGGGGAACCGGGCACCGGTGATGGTACAGAGGGAGAAGATGGAGCCATAGTTCCACCGAGGAGCCCTACAGAGAAGGAACCTGGAAGCGGACTGGTGGACATGGTCAATTTCCAGCAAAGGAAACCTAGAATAAAATCAAACCATATGAGTTCCATCAAACCTGGGGATTATTCGACACCTCCCACCCTAGGAATGGAACCCAAAACCAGACCAAATCAACAGCCCCCTGGTATACAGTTATATAGGCCAAGAAACCCTGGAATGACCCAAAAATTCCGACGCCCCCCTGCATTTGCACCGCCTTCACCACAACTTTATCGAAGTCACACACCGACCAAGGACCGAGAAGCTGAACGCTTGGTGTTTGGCAGAGACGTCATTTACGGTGGAGCGAGTCTCGAGTTGGCCTCTGTTCCCGTCTAGTTAAACCAAATCTGTACTGCAGAAGGTCTGCCATATCTGGTCAGTTCGAACCTCATACGACTTCTTAACTCTCACACGCTCCTACAAGAATTATGTTACTATGAGAAGTCACCTGACATGTGCCTTTGATGTCAATTTGACCCCAGGGTATGCGTGAGACCCGCTTTAAGGATCACATCACTACACACAGGCAAAATACACGATGCCAGAGATACCGGATAAATGACCTGACCCTGTGCTCAGACCCAAAGCATGTGTGTTTCTCAAAGGCAAGCAAGATAGGACATGAAAAAAGTATCTCAATGTACTTGTATTTGTGCACATGGCAAATAAAAAGCATCATCATGATCATTATCATCATCTTCTCAACACCACAAACCCCATTCAACAAACCCATTTGTGAACACCAGCCCTAAGAGATAGGAGCCTGTCAAATAACCCCTTGTTCTCTGTGGATAATACTCTCATCTCGTTCTCATGTTCTCCGATCCAAAGCCCGGATGCATCAGTTTTCAGTGTGTCCACGTCAACTTGGAGAACACTTCATTACCACCGCCTACACACTAACACACGCGTCACTGTCACATGCGTCTCTCTCTCTCTCCCCCAGTGCAAATCCTCTCAAAATGTAGGATATCTTTCACTCTTCCAGATTCAAAAACCAGAAAGCTATTCACACCAGTCACAGTCTGGTCTGACCCAACTCTCGCAAAGGTACAGGATGTCACACGCGAAAACCCAATCACGACACGTTTCCTCTCACTTTGATTTTCCGAACAAGAACACCTCCAGCGAGCTCTGTATCAGCCGGACCCATCAACAGAATAATCTTTTTGTGTGTGTGTGTGTCTGTGTGTGTCATATGACAGGAACTGCAAGGTTACAGGGTAAAAAAAACGCAAGGTAATCAATATTGCTCAGCGGTGTAGGCGAGGAATCGGTAACGCAGAGGTGTCCTTAGCGGAAACTACAGCCTAGCATCCAATCAGCCACCTGTGGTGAAAAACTCACAGGGAAGACAAGTACTGGGATGGTGCGAAGCCACCACAGAAATCAGACAGCAGATATGGGAGAGAAATAACTTTTAAACCAGCGCAAACTTCACCCACTGCTGACCATTAGCATTAAACCTGAGCTGCCGGCCCCTCAGCCATCTCAACTACAAATATAGGTTAGAAAGAACCGGGTCATTAGCAAACGGCGCTAATCTTGTTTTGAGTTAGATACATAGTACTTAGGGTGTCTGACTCACATGGCTGCTGTAATGACTCAGCCCTGCACGCGCTCACGCTTGTTCAAAGGGGAGTTTGAAATTTACAAGGGAGGGGGGGGATGTTCACCACAGTCTGTACGCAGGACCACTTCATGTCATGCTCCTCCCATTCCAGGCGGATGATGGCGGGGCCGGATGGTGCTCAGGCAAGGTTAACGAGCAAAGGGCTCCAGAAAGAGGCAGCGGTGTTATCAGGGAGGGGTGGGCGAGCTTGTGATCCCCCGCTCTGCTTATCGTCATAAGCTTCTGAAAGGTTTGCGAAGCAACAAGATAGCCAGTATTTTATTGTTTCCTATCTGATGAGCCAGCAGAATCAGGAAGGCTTGTTGGGGGGGGGGGGGGAGCAAGTAAAAAAAATAAGCTTCAGACACAGAAAAATGATTTACCAAATGCAGCCTAACTTTGGCATGAGGAGGGGGCGGAGCCTATATGGCCAAAGCGATCTTTGAACGAAACATGAAAAGCTGTGCCAGTAAAGACGGTATAACGCCCCCTGCAGGCCAAGCACTGCCGGCTGTCCAGCTCTCGCCTCGGCAGCAGGACGTGGGCGGACCTCGCTTTCCGGCTCCACTTAAAACCCTTTTATTGGATCCAGTATCGCCATGTGGGATCTTGTGGGGGGGAGACGAGGGACCACCCCAGGCCGCCCCCCCCCCAACGCCCCCCTCCATCCGTCACCTTCCGTTGTTGTTGACAAAACAACGCCAGAATGTTCCAGATAAGACATCGGGGTGGACGGAGTCGTGGCACTTAGAGGGGAAGCATGCTAGGAGCAGACAGAGAAGCGCCAGTCGGTGCACTTGGATTGGGTTGTTTTTCACCAGGCGGGAGAGGGAGAGTGCGCAAAGTGGGCACGCGTGGGTGTACATCCGTGTGAGCACTAGGCATGTGCCCGCCAGTGCCAGTTAGAGGCCTCGCTCGTGTGGGCTGCCGCTCGATCTCTGCCGCATGTCGATTCCCTCTACTGAGCCGCCCCAGCCAGACGAAAAATCAGCCCCCTTATGTCAGAAAAGCGAGAATCAAAATCTGTACCTGCAGATTCTGCTTCTGACTACCAACCGCAAGAGGAAACCCCCAGTGGGTCTGCTGTCTCAAAACCAGAGTGCGGTATACCGTGGTATTCCTGACTGACCAACCGAACGAGGGATCTACCCACTATGTCTCTGCCAGCCATGGCAACCCAATTGAAGACCGGTTCAAAGTTCAATCGAGCAGCAGCCTAGGTGAGTTTATAGATGTCTTACACAGGTTGGATTGGGGGGGGGGGGGGGCAAAGCATTTGTTTCCCCAGCTGCAACGGAATAAAGAGGCTCCACATCATGCTTCATGGATTTCAGCACGTTACTCAGAAATGGGGAAGAAACCAATTCAGCTTGTGATAAAACACCCCCTTAGCTACAAGACAAAACAAAACATATCTTAAAGCTTTTAACAACCGATTTCAGAATCAGCTTGCTGGGAAAACAACCTGACAGGCCAAAGCGATTCCATACGTTGCCTCACGTCCTTATGCTACATTAGGGTCTTTCAAAGGCACAAAAGATAACAGACAGTCCATGAATCCATCCATCCACTCATCAAAACACTTACGCTGGCTTCAGAGATACCAGTCAAAACCAGATCACCACCCATAACTCAGTTACCATCATACTGCACTAAACAATCAGCCTTAAAAAAAAAAAAGGAGACACAGTGGAATGTAAACAGACAACAGATAAAAACCACTGCCACTACCTCCACCATACTCTCACTTTAAAACATAACTCGTTTAGGGGAGAGTATTGACTAGACGGATGAGACAGCACACTAAATTAAAGAGGAATCCCCCCCAAAAAAACCAACACAGGCAAAGTTGTAGTGATAAAAATCTATGTAGGCTTCAAAAAACTTATTATACTCAAAAACTCAAAGCAGTTTGAGACATTACTTATCATAACACCACCGTGGGATTTTATAATTAGCAATAAATCCTATTTTTGGAAAAACGGCACTAAGACTGACGTATTCTTGTATATCAAATATTACAGTGAATGTGTGTATGCAGATGATTCCACTTTGCACTCCTACTGGGATGACACCAGCCTGGTGAGTCCACCCAGTGGCAAAGCACCCTAAAGGGGCAAGCAGGGGGTTTGGGGTTGGTGTCGTCTTAACTCTCACTGCCTGTTTGCTTCAGCGTTATCACCAATCAGGGCCCGGAGAGATAGAGAAAGAAAGGAAGGAGCAACATAAAAAACAACAGCAGGGCACCTCCAACACAGACAAGCCATGACTCGCCAAATCTCAGCCTTTAAGATGATACCCGTCCGGTTCTGGAGACAGTTACGCTATGGGGCTGCTGGGGGAGGTGGTGGGTGGGTGGGGGGGTCGATATCGATGCATGGAATGACAAGGTGGCGCTCAATGTCAGCAGTCTGCCGGCAGGCCTCTCCTTAGCAGATCACTTTCAGTGAGGGTGACTTCCTCTGTTTTATTCTACCCATCAGCCATTTCTGCCAGTTTAATTCAGACTAAGCACCTTGGTCAAGGGCAGGACTGCAGGGGTCTGAAAGCCTCTGGTCCCAAGTGCTGCAGCCCATTCGCTCGTTGTGACTCCGACTCTGATATATCGATACTTTAATAACAAACGTGATTTTATCAGGAGAAGCTCCTGCCGTTTGTTTATCTAGCACCACGTCTTCTGCCCCTCCCGAGAATGGGGGTCACAGTGGCTTGCACTATTGCCCAGTGCCTCCAGTACAGGGAGCTCATATTCACTTTGTATTCCTTCATGTACTCCAGATTCCTCCCACTGTCCAAAGGCAAATTTGTGCCAATGAAATTGCCCATAGCATGCGTCCTGTGATCCAGCCTCCCGCTTAAGGTTCAATGCTCAATGTCCCCATTGACCTTGTAATGGATAAGAGGTGGGAAGATGGATGACTGGAAATACCTCACGAAGCAGTTAGTTCAAGAACTAATGTACAATAAGGTCTCTCAAATATCAGCATATATGGGAGAAGACAATCTATGTATCCAAGCAACACAAAAAGATATTCAAACATAGAAACGACCCTTGCAATTTTCTTATTACCAATATCATACTGACGTGTAATTAATTGCTTCTTTTTTTTCCTGGTGATCTGAGCCATTTACAGGAAGAATCAGCCTTTGTGAAGCAATATGTGAAAGTGCAATTATATAACAGGACAGAACTGGACTTTGGATTTGCTTAACATTGGCAAAAAGGCGACAATTATAGCCTGCAGCTGTCTAAGAGTAACTGTCACTGGAAACTGAAGCCACTAGTCACAAAAGAAACAGTAATTCACAATCAAATAAAACGTATTATTGTATAAAACTTAATACATGCATATAATTGCAATTATATATATGCATGTGTGCATTCCTCTATGTTTACATGTATATGTAGGATGCTACTGGTCAGTTACCCCTCATTATTAGCATCTTCCACACTTATCCAGTACAGATTGGGATGGATGGAGCTGAGCAGGGGACATCCTGCCCGGATGGGATATGGGATGCCGGTCCACCACAGGATGCACACACACATACACTCACACGCTGGTCAAGAAAGATTCAAAAACCTTATAGAACTGAACCAAGAAAAAAAGCTTCAAATCTGTACACGATTTAAGTGACAAAAAGTGCACATACTTCCATATCAACCAAGTAGCCCCCACAAAACACATAAAATATGATGTGATTTTCTTAGACAACTTTATAGAGAAAAGATAACAGAAGCCATTCTTCTCAATCCTGTTGTCCTCCATCAATTAAGAGTCATCTCTCCTAACACACACACACACACACACAAAAAAAAACTGAGCCATGTCACTGGAACACAGCATTCCGTGACTTCTCCTCACTGTCACCATCCCTCTGAGCTGCTGATGACTGTCCCCCTCTCAGGCTGACGCTACGGTCTGTGACCTGCGTACGCCGTAAGTGGCGACGTCACGATCGCACCCTAGCCCCTGCTCTGCAAACACCTTTATCTTGCTGACCAAATAAGGCAGAGCGCCGGGGCTAGCAAACCATGCATGAAAATAAGCCGGACGTATTCCTAATTTCTGCGACAGAACAGATCATCTGCATAGTTCCATCGCAGGACCGCGCGGCAGTCGCCGGTAACGGTCTCCGGTGAGGACTCCCCTACTGCCGTCCTGATTCACTGTGCGCCGGCACTGCCTCCCCCCGACTTTGCGGGTGTTAGCGCTACACTGTCGTCTGTTACCCCCCACCCCCCCATATCTTGTTTTTAGCACTTTGTTGCTCTTTCTGCAGGCTGGCTAGCTGACGGTTTACAGGACCCTGGTGACTAATCGGAATTAGGGTGCACACTTACGCCTGAAACCATGAGAACCCTTTAAGTGGGAGGGGACTGGCACTGTAATGTGCTCAGAGTGCCGAGAGGGGCATTTTTGAGGAGGACACAGTGGTGGAAGGAGGACTGGACAACCAGCAAAAACAGCTCAGGGGCTGGAAGACGCCGGCAGGGCGTAGGAGCAGATTTATAACATCTGTAAATGGCTCTAACCTCAGTAGCTTGACCAAAGATACTGTCTGCAAACTCAACTGAAACATCAGCCTTGACCACAGACGTTGATATATAATGTGCATGTACAGTACCCATCAAAAGTTTGATCCACCTGCCCATAGAAAGGCTTATTTTTAGTATTCCTGACATTTTAAAATAATTATAAAGACATCAAAACTATAATATAAACATATATGGAATTATGCAAAAAATGAATTTGTTGGGGGGAGCAGCACTGTGGGTTGGGAATCACAAGGTTGTTGGTTCAAATCCCTGGGTCGGCAGAGTGATCCCACCAATGGGCCCTTGAGTAAGACCCTTAACCCCAATTGCTCCAGGGACTGGCTGACCCTACTGTCTCCTCTACACCACTTTCATGAGGTGGCCTCCTGGGATGCTTTCCCAGCTGTCCTGAAGGAGGTCCCACATATATGCTGAGCACTTATACTGATCAAACTCCTCCAAAAGCATTCCTACTGAGTTTAGGTCAGGTGGCCAGGTCATGTGATGCGATACTGTCACTCTGCTATGTAGGTGGTTGGACATGCCTAAACTTTCGACTGGAAATGTTGGATAGTTTGACTGGACAACTTGAACTGCCAGTGTTAGCCTGTTACACCAGCAGCACAGCCCAGTCCTGCAATAACCCACTTGTGTGAATATAATCCATGACGGTGCAAGGAAAGACTGAACAGATTCGCTGCTCATAGTTACAAAGCACATTTTCCAGTTTCCAGAAGGATCCCCCCACCCACCCACGCACTCAGAGTGAATGTGCTTCCCCAATCAAAACATCCCAATCAAAAATAATGAAAATCGGATTGCCATAAACCTCGGCTTCATGCTTTATTTAAAGGGATTAATTTCATTCATATTGACAATGGCCAAAGAGGAAACCTATTTCCCCACATTTAATTACCGAAGTCATCGATTGACAAAGTGATTTATTTGCCACAGTTTGGACTTTCAGGATGTATTTGAGATCTGGTTCACTTATAATCAACTGCTGGAGGTACAAAAAGAGTGTAGTGATTTGCAAATATAAATATATATATATATATTTAATTGCACACACACACACACACACACCTTACAGCTTCCTTTGTCCATGAAGTTGTATTTTAGATCTGCAGGTATCCCAGTTATTGCCCATAATCAACGCTCTTTAGGTGATGTACTTCACACCTGGTCAGCAGGATGCGTTTGCAGTATTTAACTGTAACAGTGTTGTTTTCTAACTGCTGTAATAGTGTACACTATAGCCAAAAGTTTTTGCATACCACAGGTTTTTACCACTTTTCCATTTATTTCATAAACTTCTGATTATTTATTCTTGCTAAGCACTGGGAAGTTCAGTGAACTAATATAAATGAAAATATAAGTCACATAAAACACGTTTCCTTTATAACATGGAACGAGTATGTCTATTAACTAGTTGTGTGGTGATGGTATAGTAAAATTCTAGGCTGTCCTACAACTTTCAATGCACTAGTTAACTGTTTCATCCTATGAATAAACAGTTTTTAATGTCCCTTCTAGAAAGAATGCCTCGAATTTTCTCTGCTGTTATAACTGCTAGGAGGTTACTTTGATAAATCAGATCTGACTTTTTTGGCAAATACATGTATGCAAATGGTGAACATACTGTAAATGTATTTGTTAGCATAGAATATTGAGTGTATTTTTAGTACATGTTAAGTGAGTAAGATGCAAATGTAGAAAATCTCAGTGTGTGCAAAAACTTTTGACTGGTAGTGCACATGGAGTTGAACAGTGAGCACCCCCAAAGTGCAGTGCTGTTCTACAGTGAGCACCCCTAAAGTGCAGTGCTGTTCTACAGTGAGCACCCCCAAAGTGCAGTGCTGTTCCTATTCCTCTGATCTTGGGTTAAAAAAAACATGTTAAAGGAACCCTGCACATTATAAACCTGTGTCCTGATGGTATTTCAGATAGCTGATACACTACAGCTGCCTGGTGTCTAAGCTGATGCGGAAGCCCAGACAGTCTTCTGTTCCTCTGTGG
>JAODJW010000036.1:9031233-9061189 GCA_026777045.1 Hyperopisus bebe | reverse complement strand
GGGGGGGGGGGGGTGGTTACGCACTGACACATAACGCTACGGTATCACTGACCCGCACGAGCGCGCAGCCCCGCCGTCACATTTACTCCCGTTAGCCCCTTTCTAACATTCGGGAAAATTACATTGAAGCACGAGGCAGTCGTGGGATACCGCCGACCGCGAAGGAAATCCCATTATAATTCAAAAGAGCACCTCTTATTTATTTATTTAGATACCGTATAAGGATATTTGCCAGATAGTCACTAGGACGCCCCTGTATCACCCGGTACCCTCTACTTCCCATCTGACATGTCACCGATACGGCACTTGCTTACTGACTCTCCGGGGTGAGACATCAGCGGCATCGGTCTGTCGGTCCACAGCTACCTTTCGGTTTACACCCCCGCTCTTAACCCCCGCGACTAAACCGGGCGATCTGAACCTCCTTCCCCACTCGGCAGGCCCGATGAGCAGCCTAGCGGTAGGAGGAGAAAGAAGGGGCACCGACACAGCGATAGCCACAACGGGACGAAACGATGACAGGCCGGATGCGGACGTCTTCGGTAGCCCCATATCGCTGCTCTTACCTTGGCTTTGGTAATCATGTGTGTGGCGAGTTTAACCACCGCAAAGTTCCCCTTGCCGATGGTCCGCTCCATCTCATAGTAGCCCACTCGGACTGGGGGGGGCCTGCTAGGCTGGAGGTGGCTGGAACCAGTGATGCAGCCGGTAGCCGTGGCGGATTTATGGTGGCTGATCCCGCTGGAGGTCTGTAATCGGCCCTGGGCACCCATGCTTACGGGGGCTGGTCGAGTAGAGTGCGTAATCCCGGCCACTGTGGATCCAGCAGCACCTCCGCTCGACACAGCCGCCATCTTCTTGCCTCTCTGCGGGAACAACAAGCAGCCTTGCGGAGCGCGCAGCGCGGGCACGCCCCCGCCCTGCGTCACTGTGCGAAGGCTGTATCTCCGGAGCGCCCTCTCCAGGATGTATCCATGGCAACCATAAGCGTAACAATGACTTCATTGGGTCTGAACGCATATTGGGGTTGCCTTGGCAACCAAACTGTACCGTGAGGCCAGTGAGACGAACATTGTCCTGCCATGACAACAGCAATATTCCAGCCTGTTCTCCTCTTGCCACTACTTATTACAACCCTGGTATTTCATTCCCTCTTCTCTTTCTATCCCTAGGGAACGCACCCTGCTGGAAGGAATTTTCGACTACTGGGGTTGTGCATCTCATGAACGCGCAAAAGCAGTGAAAACCGTTCACGGGCCATGCATACGCAGTGCCTGACTAGGCGTAGGACAGAAAACACCGATTTGTCCCATCGAATTAACGAAGATGTAATATAAAACAATACCAAAACTGTTTGTGCCAATAAGACACCTAATTATTATACTAACAATGCAATCGCTAAGCCATTGCTTTTAAGTAACACCGATACCACGCAGTCCTTACCCCCGGTTTGGGTATTTAATGGGTAAATGTCATCAAGCTCTACCTGGATACCATATGGTGTTCTACGCCATTGCACAGTTCAACAAATCACGTGGTTATGAGTAGTGTATATATCATGTTTCTAATCCTTAAAACAAGCGTAAAATGCTGTTTTATGTATTCTTTTGCAATGTATGTGCAGATTTAAGTGGTATTGCATTTATGTATGGGGTGGTTGTGTGGTATTGTATGTCCTTCCTTTTAGCAGTGTATGTTACAGTCTCTGCAGCAATTTTAAACTAGCACAAATAGAATTAAAAACAGGCGTCATATTAAGAGTGAGATTAAGGTGGACTTTGATCCCAGGGGAAAAATCTGGGGAAATGCAAAGAATTCTGGAAATTCTATATAACCAGCATATGAGAGTTTACCAGTTTGAGATTACTTAGTGCAGTCACCATTCACATAGAAACTACTCACAAAGAAGGGTGATCTTTTTTTAATCTATATTATCAATAGACTTTTATCTATATTAATTATGTAGTGTTTAGAGAGAGGGAGGTTTTATTTTAAAAATGTGTTGCATAAAGAGTCAACACAACAGGGTATGAGTGAACATTTTGTAGGGAAACCTTTAGCTTTGGCTATTCAGCTATCAGATCTTCTTCATTATACCCGAACTCTCCCCTGCCGTATGTGAAAATGATACAGCGTAGTCAGTGACGTCATCCGCTGCATGTCAGCGATATACACGGTTTGCTTCTTACATGTTTGTACTTCTAGGTTTCACATGCGTTCTCATTAAAGTATCCATCATTGATATATGTCACGCCATTATGTTTTGTAATAAAATGCATCGTCCAAGAAGAGTCATGTGTTTTTTATTTACTCTGCCTTCTCGTCTTATCCAAGGCCATTTTCACTCACTCCTGCTATGCTTATATGCAGTGTTTGTACTGGGATTGGGGTAAGGTACAATTAATTTCTACCCTAATAAGTGCGTTTTACTTTCTCCCTGCTCCTGTCAGAATGTACAGTGTATATCTTTTGCATTCGTAAAACACTATGACAAATATAATAAACAAAATACACCATATGTTGAATATTTATCCAATGGCGTCACTTAATATTGCTACCGAGCTCTGCCGAATATCACTTTGCCGACTCATGTTTAATGTTATATTATATGTTGTAAGATACATGTTGTTAGCAAACTCGTAGTACTTAGTATTTCGCTCTTAATGTATATTGTATCGTAACGATGCGCTGTCCTGTTCTTTGTAGTCTCTGCGGAAAGCATTCAAGTAATAATTTGATTGTCGTTTATACACTGTATATATATGACAATAAAATTTTGAATCTTGAGTCTAATAAAATAATGTAAAATAGATGTTTTTTCTTGTCCTGAAAGCTGCATACACAAAGTTTTATAAATCAGCTGTGTTGCTGATTTTTTTTCTTCTAATGACATTTAAATTTATCTTAAATTCAGAGTTTTTACTGACTTTGCACAGCTGATGTAAACAATTTAGGCTTCACTTTAATTGAAAGAATACAGAAGCGGTGCTACTCCTATGAGTTGGTGCCACTTTACAATAAGGCTACCGTACGTTATAAAGGGATTATGAATGGTTTATAAGCAGGTTATTAATTAGGTTGTAACACTTTGCTGTGAAATTGCTAAGCAATTATAAACAAGTTATACCACAGTTTACTACCATTTATAAGTGGCAAAGGGTACCTATGATTTTGGCAAACATTTCTTCCCATGGAACCTGCAGTTCCTCAACCTCCACCTGCTCGTTCATGACATAAGACAAGCTCATCTCCTCTGTTTTGCACTTGGGGGAAAAAACACGTACAGAACTCCAAAAACCTCAGCGATGGAGAACTATAATTTACTTTACATACAGTGAACTGTAGTGGTCAGGAAACTGAATCAGACTTAGTTAAATTATTTTTTTCAACATTTAAGTACACGATCACCGCATTTTACTTCAAAGAGACTTAATTATCTTAAAATATGAAAAAGCAGTTGAATATCGAACAATAAATACAATTTTACTAAGTAATAGTAGTGAGATCAATCAGTATTACTTATGGCCATTTCTTGAAAAAATACAAAACTTTATAGCTGGATGCAGTGAAGTAATACAAACCGGTCTTTCAATTTGGTTATTTTACTGTATGGCTACATGCGGTAATTATAACGACGTACGAATCAGACGCTCTTAGGCGTTTTCACTAAGCGATGCCTCTGGGCGCTTAAAACAAACAATTCAAAGTTTTTTTTTTTAATTCTCTGCATTGTTATAAAACATTATTTAAAAAAAAATAATAATACAACGTGCTGCTTTCCTCCTGACGTAATTACAAGGCGGAACATCCTGCGCTGTGAGGAAGGTGATCCCTGCCTGATGGACACGCCGAAAGCGGAAGTCGCTCCGGGAAAAGGGTGTATAGCGCAGCGCAGTGAGGGAGAAAGCGGGAGGCGGGGAAGGTTTTACTCCAAGCTTGGGTATCTCTACATCCAAAACTACGATCCATATCCTCGTTATTGGGTGGGGTATTAATAATATTTCGCTTTCGGTTTTTGGTGCGCTGGGTGAAGGGAAATCGTTTGTAGGGGATAAAAAGGGGGTGAGGGTAGTTCGACCGCCGCTCAACAGCATCCTCCGCTACGGATAGACCGTCACGGACTGTCTTGCGGTAAGAAATGGGGTTTTCTTCCAGCCCTCGATGGGCATCGGGGACTCGGGTTTACCACTTGCGGACGGGTCCTTAGGTCGGCGCGTCTGCGCTGAGGCGGGTGACCTGGCTGCAGCGGCGTCTCCGACTGCAGTGATCATTACGTGGGTGTCGCCTCGTTGCTGGGGAAGGAGAAGAAGAAGGAGGAGGAGGGGGAAGGGGGTGTTTGTCGTCATTAGCATTTCAATATCGTTTGCTAGATATGTGTCTTTGTGAGGCGTGATATATGCTTGTTTTTTGCCCGATGGTGATTTGCCAGAAAACGCAGACAACCGCTGCGCTTACATTTAGGCTCGCTGGAAGCAGGAAACGTAGTCACCAGTGTCAGGTCGAGATGTAGATTCCGCCCCCGCTTTCCCTGCTGACATGCTCAGGATTGTCAGTGTGGGACCGACTGCATCGCCCGTGACACGGGACCAGGCGCGAGCCTTTCCAGACTGTGCCCCACTGGCGGTGACGCGCGTTATTGATCATGCGCGGCCACCATGTCCCCCCCCCCCCCCACGATAATGGCAAGATTTGTTTACTAATCATAAAGTCTCCCCAAAACACACCTCCATGCCGATACCTTTCTTGCAAATTGATGTCTCCGTCTGATTTCCGTATGGACTTCGTGCATCCTTATGAATATTCATTGCTGCATATCTGTATGCCAGCCGTCAGGATGAACAGTGAGGACGGGAACCCCGCTGCAGTGCCTGTTGCAGTGCAGGACACCCAGGGGGACCAGCGCTGGATGTCTCAGGTGAGTGCAGTGCCATCATGCATGGGGGCTCTGTAAATGTCCTCCTGTCAATAAATATTGCTTAATCCATATGCACTTTTTAGTAGCTATTAATAATATGCAAGCACTTATTCTGTCATATTCATTCTGTCTGTTTGTCAATAATGTGGCCGTTTCACGAGTTGACATATAAAATAGGCGCTTGCGTCACCCGTTATTCCAGGATATACAGTTAGTGGTGAAAAATTGGTGAATGAAAAATTGCTAAATTTGGCCCTGGCTATGGATGTAGCTGGATGGTGTGCATGTTGTATAGCTTGCTTGCTTGTGTCAGATTTGGTGACTCTGACGACGACCCTCAGACAAGTAAAGAGAGCCATTAATCCCAGTAGCACACCAGGTCATATGAGATGCTGAAATACACACCGTTTTTCAGATAAGGGACCGCAGCAATAGGCTTTAGCAGTAGAGTACATTTTGGTACTGCAGCCTAATGTTATGTTAGCATTGTAATAGTTGCATAGACCTCAGTATCAGCGTGTTCTTGTTGCGTGAATATGCAGTGTATTTGCATTATGTGTATGTTGTGTTGCAGCACAACCGCTTTGTGCAGGAGTGCAAGGATGCGGAGCCTGACGTGCTGTTTGTGGGGGACTCCATGGTGCAGCTCATGCAGCAGTATGAGGTGAGCATGCATGCTGACTTGTCCGTGAGGGATGTGGGCATGTGGCAGTGACACACTGGCCACATAGTTCAAACGACGTCAGGACGAAACGAAATTCGAACACGTAGGCGAGAACAGTCTGTTGCATGCAAAGTTGCGCCTCGTTCGTTTTATGTCACGCCATAATCCTAAAGGGCGCGGAGTGTTTGTGACACAGCAGGGCCACATACAGAGGGCAAATCAACATACTGTGGTAAATGCGTGGGTCATTTTAATGAAATAGATAGTTTTTGTAAAATGAAAGTTGCTTTTTTTAACAGCCACTGTTGATTTAATGCTAGCAGCAGCACAGACAGGGAAGCTGAGAATGTAAACACCACTCGCAGTTACGCACTTCAACAAAACGCAAACATTCCTGCATCGATCCCAGGTGTGGAGGGAGCTGTTCTCCCCTCTCCATGCTCTCAACTTCGGCGTGGCAGGAGATACCACGTGCAACGTGTTGTGGAGGCTGCAGAATGGAGAACTACAGAACATTAGCCCCAAGGTAAGCCATGGATGTCCTGTTTTGGGCAGTGTGTTGCTCTGCAGGTTAGGACTCTTTTCCCGTGATCAGATGTTTGCCAATTCAAATCTCATGGCTGGCATAGTGAGTTTATTGTCGAACCCTTGACCAGCGTCCTTAGTCCCCAGTCTCTTTGCGGACAGTCAGAACCTGCTTTCTCAATTGTACGTTGCTTTGTGTATTAAATAAATAAATACATGTAAATTAAATAAAAAATTTAGAATTGTTAGAAAAAGTTAATTTGGATAATTGTGATTTCTAAGGAATTTAATTATAACAGAGTGTGCGTTAGGCCCAAGTTTGGTATATTCTTCAATGTGTGCAATTTTTTTTAAAATTTATTTTTTTTCCACCATTTATTTTCAGGTGGTGGTTGTGTGGGTAGGAACCAACAATTATGAACACACCGCGGAGCAAGTAGCTGGAGGAATCTTATCCATCGTACACCTGCTCATCACACAGTTCCCGCAAGCTAAAATAGTTGTTTTGGTGAGTCTGCTCAATTGAATTAATGCCCCAGAAATGATCTTCTGTAAATTACTACTAAGTCCCAAATTTGTGTCAGTGTCACATAATTCTTGAAAATTACATAATGTGCAATAGATAAATTGCAAAAAAGATAACTCAAAGTCAACAGCATCATGTTCAGGGAACAGTTGCATATATAAATAAAATAATACAGAGTGGCTCATGATGCACGTCTAAAATATGGAAGCTATAAAGGGACAGGATTGGAAAATATAATTTTGCATTCCCTCACAAAACATTATATTATCGCAAAACGTTTGTGTTCTCTCGCAACCAGATTTTCGTATCACCACAAGTTGTACTTGTATAACAGAACATGAAGCTTAAAAGATGTAATGTTACAGGCAGGAATGCACATAACTGATTCGCAGGTACACAGTCTGCATATAAAGCAATGCGTGCCAAAATTTCTTGTCATAACAGTGCAAATACATACTTATTTTACGTGCTGCTCTGCTTCTATTGCAAGAGATTAGCGTTATTGTAACCTTTATACGGCTAATTCGTACTTCATTAATGCTGAAATGTTGCAATACACGGTAGTTTCTTGTCATAGCAACACAAATGCACATAAATTAAGTATGTGTGCTGTTATGGCAGATTGCTGCTCGTATCGCTTTAAACGGCAGATGCATACAGTACTTTGCAGACTGTACTTGCATGCCAGTTACGTGTATTCCTGGTTATAAATTTATCTGTTTTTTTAGATAAGGGGTGGCCAATCATCCTTTAGGTCAGCTGTTCAAACCCAGGTGTGAGGACTCTTCAGCCAATCAGTCCTCTAATTAGTAATCTAATTAGGGATTTTCATGAAAACCTGCACAGACTGCAGCCTTTTCTGGATAAGACTGGCCACCCCTGGATTAGATATTATCGTCTAATTTATATAACTGAGTTTTGGGTACAGGGGACTCTTTTTCCCCTGTTTGTGTACACAGCATCTAGGATGTTTCTTCAGAAAGAAAAATAATCATGAAGATGCAAGCATCTTCTGTCAGAGGAAGAATGTAACAAAATTAAAAACCAAAAATAGTGACCAGATTTGGTTTCCAGATACTGGGATCCGTACAGCTTCCGATAATATTCAATGTCATAAAAAAATATTTGGAACAAAAACGCTAATACTTTAGTAAGCTAAACCTGTTGTAAGCATTATAGTGATGCTTAGCATGAGAACAAAAATCTCTAGTAAAGCCTTGGTTTATCATTTTTTTTGTTCACTATTTTACATCATTATGGCAGAGTGGTTTTGCTGTTGGGCCCCTGAGCAAGCACAGTAATCCCATTAGCTCCGAGGACTGGCTGACTGCTTTCTCAGTGATACATCACTTTGGATCAAAGTTCCCGCTAAATGCATAAATGTAAACGAAAGGATCAAACTGTTAGTTTGGATAATTCTCTGATAATTCTGCATTTTTAAATAAAATCAACATAACGGTGTCCTATTTTCACAAATACAGATGCTCTTCAACTTACGAACTTTCAGACATACGAATGAAGAGGACTGTAGGTCTAAATTGTGTTCGTTGAGGTCCTGTTTCCTGTCCGCCACATCAAATTTTTTGCACACCAATTCCACCTAGTATGACTTCTGGCCGCTACTCCCACCACACAGCAGCGTAACATGCGTACTCCCAGCATCCTAGTTCTTAGTACTTGCGTATACCCTTAAAATGCTGTTGAATAACGACTTTTCAAGTTACGAACGGCCGTTCGGAACATAACTCGTTCATAAGTAGAGGAGCATCTGTATTTGAAAATGCACATTCAGGAGGGTAAAGGTTTGAGAAATACTGCAGAAGAATAATGGTAAATGAACCACGCTGACCCTTTGACATTGAGAGTGCAAGCTGAGAAATGGACTTCGAGACTTAGTCGGACTCCTGAACAGTTTCCATCTTTAAGTGCCACCAGAGAGTATAATAAATGAGGATAGAAAAAAACCACCTTAATATTGAGTTTTCCAGTTCAAATCACAGAAGAGGAACTAGTGATATGCCCTAAAAAGCCGTTTTATACGCCTCAGTGATATTCAGCCGTGTAAATAACTTGTGTGTGAAATTTTCAGTTCCTTAAGTTACTTAAGGGAAAAATGTAACAAGAATCAACAAATTGCGTAATGTTTGTTTTTTTTTCCATATGAAAAAAAAATCAATATCTAGCATCGACTGATGAAAGGACTCGCATAGTTGTTCCCAGATTGACTGATGTACCTGCGATGACCTTTTGGGGGTTGAGTAGCTCATTTTGTAGCCATTGCTACCAAACCACCCTGATCTCAATCCACCCAATCGCAGGGCCTTCTGCCACGGGGAGAGCGACCCAACCCACTGCGAGAGAAGAACGCTTCTGTGAACGGCATCCTACGCTCGAGCCTGGCCCGCCTGAGTGCCGCCCAGTTCCTGGATGTGGGCGGCGGCTTCGTGCATTCAGATGGCACCATCTCTACCAGGGACATGTTTGACTTCCTGCACCTGACCGCCAGCGGTTACTGGGCAGTGGCGAAGCCCTTGAGCGACCTGCTGCTTCAGCTGGTGGAGGAGACGCCCGAGGAGAGGCGGGCTTCGCTCGTCTGAGATGCCGCTGTCCGAAGACGGGGTGGTGGGGGGGGTNNNNGTGAGAGAGGTAAATAGGGAACAAGTGTGGGTTCTGAAGAGCTAGCACATGGTGAGATGGGGTATATACACACAGACATACACAGAAACAGCATTAATGAAGCAATATCAGCACTTAGACACGTAAGGTTGGGCACAAGCTACAGTCTGTCTGCATTTAGAGAGACTGAAACTCTATAAGTGCTGCAAGAAAGGAGGGAAGCTGAAGATCTGCCACACTATAGCGGCCATGTTTGCATGAGGTGGGACACGTGTGCCAAAAAACACACACACAGCACCCCCTCATGGCGGAGGAGCAGAATTGGAATCCATGGGAGAGGTAATTCCTCCTTGGGAAACCCCATTTTGCCAGAAGCTGGAGTCTCTGGCCGTTGTTCGCCTCAAGCCGACGTGCTTGGAAGCCGTCCGAGTAAAGCTCCCTGCTCGTCGATTTTATGACCATTATTGAGGGAGATGCTTTCGACAAAATGGGGTGCGATGTGGGAGGGCGAATTGCGTCACCAGCCCCTGTGAGAGTCTACTGGAGTGCATGCTGGGAAAGAGTCACAAAGGATTGTGGGTACGCCCATTGAAGCGTATGCTGCATTGGGGCTGCACCTGTCTATGAACAGTGGTGTAGACTCAAGATTATAGTATTCAATGCTACGCTTTCACCCAATCTCTTACCCCCCCCCCGCCCGTCATCCATTCACACTAAACTGTGCTCAGACTGTAGTATACAACCATTGAGCCTCTTGCCCCCCCATCCTGTTGTCTCTAACTCTTCCTTTATACTTGCATATAGTCCACAGTCAGCCCACATCTCTCTCAGTTCCTCCCCCCACTCCACGTTTCAGTGCCGCTTATCTCTTGAACGCCTGGCGTAGTATCCCAGCAGGCAGTGCACCGCTTCCCATCCGTCTGCAGCCAATCACGCGTTAGCCCGTCCACTTCCCGTCTGTCTGAGGCCAATCGCGCGTTAGCCCGTCCGCTTGTGCATGCTTGTGTCCATGTGCGTCTGACCAGCGACATTCCAGTTTCCGTAGGACCGTCCAGGCACATCATTGTCAGCAAGTTTAAGTGTGCATTTGTTACAGTGCATTAGAGACTGCGCGTGGCGGATTATGTATATACAGTAAAATATATATATATATATCTATATATAATAAATGAATGGACGTCTAGGCCCCCAGCTATGCCCCGTGTTGTAGAAAAAAACCTGTTGTGTATTCTGAGGCTTGAGATAGACCTGTACAGTGTGTGTCTGCGAGAGAATGTGAGAGGACGTGTATCTGTCTGTTCAGTACACAGTCGATGTGCCAGCTGGGCTTTTCCTCCTGTGCAGATCAAAGCATTCCAATAAATGACCATGGATATTAGTGTCACTTGTAAGGAATCGTCCTTATCACAGTGCAACTGCACTACCTATTTTTTTCCTTATAAAAATTCCGTTGTGCAAATATTCTGGATTCATCTCATTTTAACACGTGGCACAAATGTACAGTACCAGTCGAAAGTGTCGACCTACCAGCCATTAATTCATTGTCTCTATTTTAGCTGCTATTTACCTTATAGTAAAAGGTCTCGATGCAATGAGGTAATACATATCAAATATTGCAATGACCAAGAGAAGTGTTCAACATCTCAAAGTTTTCTCAAATTTTATATTCTTCTAAACAGCCCTCTTTTGCTTTTTTGCTTTGATGACAGCAGATTGTTGGCATTCTTTCAGCCAGCTTCCGGATGTAGCCACCTGGAATGCTTCTCCGACAGTCCTGAAGGAGTTTCCACAAGTTCTGAGCACAAATTGGCTACCTCGCTGTTACTCTTCGATCCAGCTCATCCCAAGCCAGCTCTGAATGGTTTAGGTTAGAGGATTGTGGGGACCAGCTTATCTGTCACAGCACTACATCTCTTTGCTTGTTCATATCATAATAAAGTACTTCCATAACCTCGAGGTGAGCTTGGGGTCATGATCTTGTTGGAAAACAAATGATTTTTAATAGCCGAGTCCATACTTTTGATTAATACTATGAGTGTTCATGTTTCTGCTCAAAGAAACATTTTTTTCTGTGTTTCTAGCAAAACTCCACTTGAATGTTTTGCAGAACCACATCTGTGGCTTAAATCTAGTCATGCTGCAAGAATTTTGACTTGAAAGATCTATCCTTGGAAGTAAAATATGAATATATTTTCATCAAAATGGGGATCTGGATGGCTCAAAATCACACTGAATATGAGACATGAAAGTATATTAAGCACTAGAGTATTTTTTTGAATAATGTGGCTTAAATGTGACCTTGTACTGGTTAAGAAGTTATGAAGGATGTATGTATGGATAGAGAATAACTGCTGTGCTCTCCTAGATATCGGAAACATGTTATTCTGGTACAATATTGATTAGATTTTGATTTTGATTCAGGCTAGTAACATTAGAAGGACACTCCTGGGTGAGTTCTTGACAATAATGATTCACTGTGGTGTCTTCAGCTCTCACCAGAGAGTGACCTATCAGTAAGACTGTATCTGGGTTGCTTTTTAGCTGGGCAATTTCTCTCCACATTTTGCCACGATGACACTTGAAGTAACATGACTGCAACACCAAAAGTCGCTGATCTGATAAATCATTTGTTGGCCATTTGCACAAGTACATTGGAATTTGCATCTTTGTCTACCCCCATCTTGCTCTCCATAGCTTGGGGGGGGGGGGGGGGGTGTCACAATGCAGGGTCAGCCAATGTGCAGCACCACTGGAGGTTAAGGGCTTTGCTCAAGGGCCAATGGACATGTGACTGGTTTGCTGAGACTTGAATGGGCAATAGCCCACTGAGCCCCTCACAGTCCACTACATGGTGCTTTTACATAAGCTGACTTTCTGCAGATTTAATCTTATTTAGTTGCTTATTTGGCGCTTTGATTTATAATTTACCGTCAATATATTTACTGTGTAATTAGATCATTTTATTGATGTAAGTGTTTTATTCAAGTCGGTAAACTTCAGGGTTAATCTCTGGATTTACTCATGCAGCCTTTTGGTCTCAATTAACAGCTACTGTAGACGGACCAAGACGGAGAGGGATAGGTATTCGGCTGCAGAACCTGCTGAAAATACCGTAACAGGAGTATGTGCCTGTTTCAGGACAGTGGCATATGCAAGAAAGGCACTTTTATGGAGGCAGAGGGATTCGTGGAGGCAGCAGAATAAGGAACAAGCCGTGGGATAAAATGAAAAAAATGGACCAATGATCAGTAACAACAATCAGGTCTTTGTCTAACTTAAGTTGAGTATTTGGAGTCCAGGGCTCAAATGCAAATGAGATGGTAAAACTTACAGAATGTATATCCACATCATTCACAATGGGACCATACAAAATGAATACAACTGTGCTTTATAGCTTAAATTTAAAAAAATGGCTAAACCATTTAAAGATCCAGGTTAGGAATAGCATGCACAGATGGAAACCACTGATGAACTACAATTGAACCAGCAATTATGTGAATCCTTACAAGGCAGGCCACAATTTACGGAGCAAAATGTGTGATCCCCTGTGTGTTTGCTGCAAAGCATTCCAAATATCCCAGGTTGATTACAGTGGAAAACACTGTAAGATATTTTACAAAGATTATGGTGCAACCAGAAGTGTGAACCACACAGGCTGGATGGATTAATTGTTAGTGCAATTGTGAAGGATGTGACTTCCTAACATCATGGTTCCTACTTCAACTCCTAAGAGAGGTCGTGGTCTAATCATCTAAATTCCATCTATCTTCCGACTACATATTAAGGTCTGGATCTCAGGGCAACTTAGGGCACAAAGAAGGGGGACATTCTGGATAGAACGCAAGTCCATTGCAGGTCACATGCAACAACATGCACCCAATTGCAATATACAGATACCAGTTATACTAAATGCACATCTCTGCACTGTGGCGGAACACAGAGTATGTCGCATTTATGACATGATTATGTCCAAGGTGACATGCAAGTCAGAATCAGAGAGCTGGGTCAGCCAGTGTCCCTGGAGCAATTGTGGTTAAGGGTCTTGCTCAAGGGCCCAGTGGTGACATCATTATGCCAGCTACAGAATTTGAACTGGTGACCTTATCACTGGAACAATGTTCTAACCCAAGAGCCACTCAGTGGGAAATCAGAGTTTGGATCCCATCCTTGCTCTGTTTGTGTGGAATTTATATGTTTTTCTTAATCGTGTGAATTCCTCATACAGAGTTAAGACATACAGTTAAATAAATTGGTCTCTCTGAATCGGCCTTTGTTTGCATGTATTTCTGGTTGTGCTCTGTGATGGACTCACATCCCATGCAGGATGTCACCAGCCTTGCACTTTGTCCTTCAGTCCTTCCCACGAAACTGCACAGAATAAGAAGTCAGAAGAAAGAAAGGCAAGGACCTGCGCTCCTCTTGGTCATGCCGACGAAAAAGGATTTCAGTACAACGTAGCGTAAGCTATGGAAAATAAAAGATGATTTGGTTTAACTTGTTTTCATTAAATCTGTAGTTTTCTTGTAACATCCTTACATCGAACAGTTTAAGTGTCGACAAACAAGCATCTTTTCCCACGACAAAAAGCCATTCCTCCGTAAGAGCTTGACTACGTCCCTCACCACCGGTCCGGTGGGGATGACGTCACCGCGCCGCTGGATTTGTTTACAGCGCTCTTGGGGGCGACAGAGGGCGCTGCTGAGCTACAAAGATTTAACCCAAACTGTGCAATTCAATCCGACGGAATAAGCCAGGTGCGCGTGCTCGAGCCCGCAGGAATGTAGACGGTACCGATTACGGTTTTGGTCGTGGGACGGTACTCTATGTCTGTGTTTTTAAAGAACAAAGCTTAGATCTTCACTGGAGGAGACTGAACCCAGATTCGGCCCCGTGATCTTACGGTGCCTCTTGACAGACTGTGTCAGTGTTTATACGCGCCGCTATCGCTAACTAGGATATTATGTGTTAAAGAAAGCAGCGACTCGGGTCAGTCGGGAGAGCCGTGCAACGGGAAATCGACAAGTGCAGAGACATTTCGGGAGGATGACAGGAGGGAGGCGCACGGTTCTCCTCCCGATGGTGGCGTCGCTCGTTGACGCGGAGGGAGCGTAGATACGCGGCCGAGGAGCCGTCGATCGCGCCGCAGGGAGACTCGGTGGGGTATCATGCGCTGTATCCGATGCGGAAGGTGGGTCCGAGGTCCTAGGAGGTAACAAAGTGCCAGTCATGCCCATCTTTGTGTTTCGTGGCTGCTTGTGGGACTCCTTAGCTAGGCTGTAGGGACAAACAGCTGCTACCAGCTAGCCTTCTGGCTGAACCAGTGTACCGACGTTTACATTGTGACCGTTTCTTTTGAAAAACTGGGCTTTCAGTTCTGATTTTTATGCCTTTTTTTGCAAGACGTCAAGCATATAGAGGTCTCGGGAGATATTCGTGTCGCAAAGTGTAACAAGTAAGCACAGCCACCGTAAACAGATCGATCAGCCGACGGGGAGGATGCGGAGCCGGCGGAAGCCTGGCCCGGCTTGGCCGGGGTGCGGAGCCGGACTCGTGGTGCTGTGCCTGTGTGTGGCACCTTATGGGGCCTCCGCTTTTGTCGGCGAAACCAAGACGGTGTACCAGAGAGATGCGGAGTTCGAGGTTACCTACAACGACACGGTGACCAGCGACATCCAGACGATCTACGCCTTTAATCACACTGTGTCTCGCAACAAGGTACCGATTTCAAGTGTTTATGCTTTGTTGTTACACTCACGCATGTTTACTAAGAATGATGTCATAGACAGGAAACAATTACAAATGCTTTTATACATTTGTGTGTAATGGTGGCGATCTTGTTTACATTATCCATCTGGAGTGTATCTGTTCATTGTGGGGTTTGTTACTTCTTGTGGAGTTCCTGGTGGTCATTGCACTCACAATGTTATTGTAGACATTGATATGAAAACCTTTTCAGGTGTTTTACTGATGTATCCAGTTCTTGTGTCTGATAGGTGAATATGGATTGAAATGTGTGTCGTATTTCCCATCAGACAGAGGGGGTGCGGGTGTCGGTGAACGTGCAGTCGGAGCAGGTGGACAGCCCCATCCTCTTCGTGGTCAGGCAGAAGCAAGCAGTGGTCTCCTTCCAAGTCCCTCTCGTTCTACGTGGCCTGTGAGTACGGATATCTGTTTGGCGTGGTCTGTGAGATGGGTGGAGTTTGCGTCACCGTAGGTCCAAACGACATCCCAGGCTAAGGGATCAGTCTGCAGATATAGAGGCCCAAGTACAAAGATAGGGGAGGCACTGTGGCTGACTCTGTGGGTGACATCACCTTTTGAGGAGTCTCAGTAGATGCTGTGATCTCATTTATCTCCATTGTCACGATTGACTTGAGGGATTGATTTTGATGATTTTTTTTTTTTTGTAGCAGAAAGACCACACAGGACTTGGTACTGGTGTGGTCAAGTTCGGCAGGTGGAATTCCTGCCTGCGATAGATGGGTGTATCCTTGTCCATGTTAATGTGAGAAAATGTGAAAAAGAATGAATCTCTTTTAGTGGGATCTCTGAATGTACCATCATGACTTTCTGTAGGATAGTTGTGGGAGGGGATTTCTCCCAGGGCTGGCTTTACCTTTTCGGGGGCCCTTGGCAAGGCTTTATTTGGGAACCCACCCCCCACCCCCCTCCAAGAAAACTGATCACTTCCTCCGCAGCCCAGGTAATTTGCTTATAGCTGGAGGCACCATTCATTTCTGCACACCAAGAGGAAGCATAGAGTTACATACTCTGAGGAGAAACTGAATATAACCCTAAATATAAAGAGTCATGGAAAGGGTTTGAACTGGGGTTTCATTTTTATCTTTCTTTTGTTCCTCTTCTCTTTTCCCCCGTTTTGTTCACCATTTTGTTTAAGTGGTGTAATAATGGATTAACACAGTCACGTCAAGGGCCTTCGGGTGGCTCTGTTCTGAAAGGCGCTTTATAAAAAATAAATTGAATTGAATCTCTATCGCTGGGTGTATGCGGGTCCAAGTGATGAGTTAATAATTCATAACTACATCATTGTACCTGCAGTAAATTTTTTACCTTTCATATTTATTATTATGTTAAGAAAATTTTGCCGCCTACATTTTTTAAACACTTTATTATCTCTTTGTTTATTTTTTTTTTTGGGGGGGGGGGGGAAGCTATTGTGTTTGGAGTTTTTTGTCATACAATTAGACAACAAAAAATCCCCCCCGGGAAATCAGCCACAACATTCTGTCATGTCTTAATAATCTGTAATGATCTTGGCTTCCAGTCAAGCCTTTGGCTCTGATTACTAAAGCGCAGGTCAGAATTCCTCCCCAACTTGCTCAACTCTGGAGAGTACTTTACGCGTTCAGTGACTACTCATGCCACATGGAGAACTTTTGGACTTCCTCAAATGGGAAACTCACATGTGGTGATATTGTTAGACATGCAAATGTGTTTATGGGTGTAAGAACTGAAGTTCTGTTTGCTTGGAGATTTACTGCCAGTGGTTTTATGTGTTTGCTCCTGGTTGGTCATGTGAGACTATGGACCCTTAAGGCGAATGTGTGTTTTGAATCTGTCACATGTCCTGCACTTGAGCGCCATATCAACAGCTAGACATGCCATTCGTATAAAGGTCTCAGTCCTGCCCCCTGCTGCCTAAACGGGGAGGCTCCGAAACGATCTGTATTGTGGCCCCTCCGGCGTCTTGCGCTTCTGATTTCATGCCCCACCCTGTCTGACGCCCAGATACCAGCGGAAGTATTCCTACACCCACGTGGGCCGGACCCTGTGTCAACCCCCCACACGTGCAGCCAGCGAGATCCAGTTCTTCTTCGTTGACGTGTCCACGCTGTCAAGCCGAGGCGTGAACTACCAGCTGCGGGTCAGCCGTGTGGACAGCTTCACGCTGCAGTGAGTCGCGACCCACACCTGCTGCTGATGCACCCCACCCCCTACCATGTTACGTAAGGGTATCAGGGCAGTACCTTGAATGTTTCCTAAAGATACAGTCTTACAATGTTTTTTTCCTGTTGCCCCATTCAGAAAATCACAACTGAAATGTGACAGCTAAAGAAAAGGTTAATTATTAATATGAATATTAATAATTAGTATTATTGATATTTATTATGTTAATTTTGTACATTGAGATGCTGTGTGTGTTCTGAGATAGCTTGGCATCTGCTGTGGAGGGTCCCTTGTGTGTCTTTTTCAAGAGACTCTCAGGCGCTCTGTGCGCCTGTACTGGATGGATGGATGTATGAATGGATGGAAGGAAGGAATATGAGAATGAAGGTGATGGCAAAGCAAGACAGTGAATTAGACCAGAGGGGGATTAATGAACTTTTTCTCCTGTAGGACGGACACGAAGTTCAGTTTTGTTGCTACTCCAGCCCAGCCTCAGGTAAAACCCCCGAGAGGCCGCTACACAGTCAGCAGTCCAGTGCCCCGTGTGGTCAAACACAGCATTGCACATATACATGCACACATCATTGCCAACCAGTTGGATCGTCTCAATGCCAAATCACCAACTGGGTTTGCACGATTTCATGTTTCCTTGTTATGAAATCGGCGGTTTAATACCTCAGTTCTGATATTTAGTAAGGCGTGACCGAAAGCTCTGCCCAAGTTTATGGCCGGGAGATATGGGGTATGCCTGGATTTTTCTGGGCTTCCATGTCACCAAGTGTGAAGTCGAAGTCCGGCAGGGGTGATCTGAGCGATAAAGCTGAACATAAGCTTATCAAATGAGTGACAGTATGTTTCTCTGGGCCCTATATGTGTTTGTTTCTGAGATGTAGAGAAAATACTGGCAAATATGGGCTTTGGGATTAACTGCTTGTGTTTGTAGAAGAATCACCAGCTGGCATCTAGCGTGCCATTGTGTGTCTGGCAAGGCAGTAATGTCAATATAGCACTAGCTGTGAGGCGTTCTGTTTCGTCCCTGTGCTGACAGAACTTGTGTGTATGTGTGAGACAATGAGCCGAATAAATTAAAACGTTTGATCCTTTGCATGCTAAAACTCCCTCTCTTCACTGCTTGTCTTGTCCTTTGTCCAGTACTTTAAGTACGTGTTCCCCGATGGAGTGGACTCTGTCATAGTCAAGGTCAATTCCCAGATGACTTTCCCCTGCTCCGTCATGTCGATCCAGGACATCTTGGTAAGAAATGCGTTCGGTCTGTTATATCAGACCTCCACCTCCACACATGCCACCTGTGTGAAAAATATTTTGTTTACTAAAGGTCTCTTTGCTGATCTATTTGTGTTGTGTCAGAAGCTTAAAGGTGTGATTCTAGAGGTGCAGCTAATCCTACATTTTAGTGTTGGCAGATTTCTGTGCCTATTGCAAAATGCCTGGCTGTTTGCTAAAGGAAGGCTGCAGGAGTGCTGACTTGCCACAAGAGGGTGCATTTTGCCATGCATACATTAATTTTAGCACAGAAGGACAGTAGTGAAAGGTGGAGTATTGTTTTGGATGGGGATGAATACCTCTTTGACCCGTCTGTCTCACAGTGTCCAGTGTATGATCTGGACAATAACGTGGCTTTTATCGGGATGTACCAGACCATGACAAAGACGGCCGCCATTACGGTTCAGGTAATGAGCCCGTGTCAGTGGCAGCGTCGGGTCTGCCGTCCCGATCCACCAGCGCAATGGTGTGAGGGAACCTCCTTCCTCTGACACGTTCTCTTTCTGTCTGTAGAGGAAGGACTTCCCCAGCAACAGCTTCTACGTGGTCGTCGTGGTGAAGACCGAGGACGAAGCCTGCGGGGGCCCTTTGCGTTTCTATCCCCTGCGGCCCGGTGAGTATGGTCTTGATCCTGTGTCTGTTTGTCACAAAATCCCTATAGATTGTAAGATATCAGCAATACTGATGCGGTACAATAAGAGGTCAAAGGGGAGAGACTCCGCATTAGATGGCTTCAATGTTTCCCAACCCGGTCCTCGGGGATGCTCAGATTGTCCACGTTTTTGCTCCCTCCCAACTCCCTACCTGGCCCTTTGAGGAGAAGATTGCCTAACCCTACTCTAATGGATTTTTTTGATTTAACTCTCCCCTCTCTCCCCCTCTTTCCAGATGAGCTGATCGATGCTGGAAATCGGAGTAAAACCTTGGATGTCTTCGTCTCCCCCGCAATCAAATGTAAGCAGGAAGATGACATCAGTGTACAGTGAGGCTTCTCATGTTGACGTCTAGCGGTCTGACTCTTTTCCCTCACCCCCGTTCCTTCTTTTTGCAGCGGAGGTCTACGTGATGGGCATGCTCTTCTGCCTGGGCATCTTCCTGTCCTTCTACGTCATTACCTTCCTGGTGGCCTGCGTGGAAAACAAGAGGTCAGCGGCCGTCGCCACGTGTCGCCCCCCCCCCAGCCGACTTCGACACGTTATCCTCTTCCTTAGCCTTTGCCATGTCTTCTCCCCCAGGATGCACAAACGGAGGGAGGGGCTGCTGAGCACCCCGGCAGCGTCGCCGGCAGAGACAGGTATCCTAGCAACATTGTGATAGTGTGCCGGATGTTCTAGAGAGCAGAAAAAAGAATTCAGTGTATATAGCCTGCTAGATTCTCTCCACTCTGCTTGAGTGACTATATAACGGTCAATGAAACGTATTATTTCAAATGTAATGTGTTTTTTTTCCCTCCCTGCTTGTAACATTGTGGCTTAGCTTCTCTGCTCGGTAAGGACTGAGTGTAAGAAAATGTGTGCATTTCTCCCGTCGCCATTTTCCATTCTCTGCATGTATAGTGCTGCTTAAGAGTGTATCTTTCACATACATGTGCACTAATACACTATAGTCTTGCCCACGTGTGTATTTCTGTGTGAACGTGCCTATCTCTGAAACATACATTGAAGTCACCCACACTCTAAGACTAATACCTTAACAGACATTAGGAAGCTGATTGGTGGATCCTGGTCCTCTGACATTTCTCTGTATCCGATAAGCAACTGAACATCCAGTGATGTTAAAATTTTCTAATATGACAGGGTCATGATTTTTATTTATTTTTTAGAGACAAATAATAGCCAAGAATTTTGGCTTAAGGTGTATTTGTATAGCACCGTATTGGCATCGTCAGGACAGAGTTCACATAGAAGTTTGCCTTGAATCAAAGCTTAAAATGTATCATTATTGTTGTCACTGTTTAAATGGATTTCCCTAGTGGCAAAATTAGTACTGCTTATGAAAAATGTTCCACCTTTCCTACGTTCTGCTTTGTGTGATTTAGGTTTATGATGGCAAAATTTGCCTGTAACTGTACAAGTGATGAGAACATTATTGGATGTTCGCCAACAGAGGTTACCATAGCGCGAGGACCACTTCTCTGTTATCTCATTGTTAGTTCTTATTCTGCTGCCCCCTATCTTGTTGGGGGACTCCTAACAAGCTAGCGTCTTTCCAACATTAACAGTGTCGCTGACTAACCTATTAATTATGCCAGTGGTTCTCAAACTTTTTGCACCGCATTCCACATCCAGGAAATATTAGGCTCATCCCATATCACCATAATGACTCACTTTAAAATACAGAGATACCTCCATATACCACCAGAGGGAGCTGGCATGCATGCCATAGTTTGAGAACCACTGAATTATGGGCATGTATTGTCTGTCTGTGGCTCTAAGCCTTGTTTCTCTGCAGGTAAGGGTCTGACCCCCGGCTCCCCCTATGAGTATGGATCTATTGGTGAGTTACGGGTGCACACACCTCTATGTTGAGTATATGCCGTAGCATTGGGACCACAGCATTCGTCCTACCTGTGCTTTTATGTGATTACATTTTTGCCCCCTCATTGAAAACTGAAAGCTAAAGGTCATGTGACCCCTGTTTGAACTACAGTGACACTCTGTCTGTCCTCCTGTCTCCCACAAGCAGACAACAGCAGCCTACTAAGCTCAGAGCCCATTACAGACAGCGTAGGGTCAACCGACCCCAACTATGGATACTTGGGTACGGAACTGCAACACACTTGTGTCCATGCACTGAGGGACATCGGTTAAGAAACCTTAAGTCTTAAATGCTAAGGATGCAGGTTCATATACCAAGCGATTTGTTAATGATGCCTTGGAAAGAGGTTTTACTGCAAATATTGACAATCTATCCATGTACAAATACAGACGCTTCCTGGCTTACGATGGGGTTACTTTCTGATAAACCTGTCGTAAGGTGAAAATGCATTTTAATACAGTACACCTAACGTAACAGACATCATAGCCTAGCCTATCTTAAACATGCATAGGAAACTTACATTAGCCTACAGTTGGGCAAAATAATTAACACAGAGCCTATTTATAAAACAGTGTTGAATATCTCATGTAATTTATTGAACTGAATAATCATGCTCATTGTAAAGTCGAAATATCATAACATGGGCCATCATAACCCGAAAATAACATTTAAACTGGTTTTATTAAAGCAGGAATGTAAGTTGCCCGTGGGAAGCCGCTTGCCATAACGGCGCTTAGCTAAAGCGCCTGCAGCTGATTGGTTCGTTTCTGTCATTTGTCAGGACGCGAGCCCTTCAAGCGCAGATCACTCACCACGCTCTTCCACTTAGCCGTCCGCATTGGTGACATTAACTGTTGATCGCATTCTTTCCCTCACTCCTGCGAATCAGCACTGCGCCTTCGATTGGCTGATGTATGAATCAGAAATGAATTGTAATGGTAAAGAATGACGGTGTGTATTCCAGCGGTTCTCAGCCCTGGTACTGGTGTAAGACTCTGCTGGGTTTTATTCCAACTAAACTCTAACCTGTTTAATGAGATTTGTTGGCCTGTTACAAACTAGTTGTGGCTGATTGGAAAAAAATAAACATTAATCTGTAAAAGTAGTGTTATAAGTCTATGAAACTAGTCTTGATCTGTTCATTCAGCAATTGGATCCCTTATTAATGAACTGTTCTCAACCGATTTTCAGACTTTAATTTAGCCTGGTGTTTTCTAGAGTAAAAGACTTTTTTTTAATTATTTTTGAGGAGTATTTTTGTCCCAGCATATCAGAAGGAGCTCAGAAATGTTAATCAAATTATCTTCCAAATCCAGCTTGTCAAGTTGACCTATTTTCAGGCTTAAGTTGGCGTGAATCAGGCATGCAGAGTCATACACCAGCACCTGTGAACGGGGATGTAATTCCAGAAAAAGTCTTGATGATGTGGAATTTTTTTTTCACTGCACGAGTCAAGAAGAAAAAAAAATGCCTGTTTAAATTTACCCTCCCTCATCTGAGAATCACTCTCAATGTTGAAAATTTAGAAATCCGCAACCGGGCTTCATGCCCTCCGTCCAGACGGATATTCCGGTCTCACTGGTGATCTTCCTCTTTGCCAGAGCGTTCCCTGGACACTGTGGGCCGCTGCAGGCAGGAGTCGCTCAGCTCTGTGGAGGAGGATGATTACGACATTCTAGCCGACATCGACTCCGACAAAAACATCGTCCGCACCAAGGTCCGTGCCCCTCCCCCATCCGTGTTTGCAGAAACAGTGACACTGTAATACAGTGTTTCCCAATCTGGTCCTCGGGGACTTGCAGGCAGTCCATGTTTTTGCTCCCTCCCAGCTCCTGGTAGGGGAGCGAAAACGTGAACTGTCTGCTGGTTCCCGAGACCCGAATTGGACAACACTGCTGTAATATATATTCCTGAAGACAGAGAAGGCCAGTGCCCATCTAACTCTGAGAATGAGCCAATGAAAGACATCACTAGTGTTCTCAATGGCCTGTAAGTCTTTCTAAATGTGTAAAATCAAAGTAGTATCCTAAGAAATGACCACCAAGGTGGGCTAATTAAAATATCAACACTGTGGTCCTGTTGATGGTTGAGGTTCCAATAAGAACATATTAAAACATTAATTAAGGTGCAGTTATAACTAGAATTGTCATAACTGAATGGTTAACACACACACTAATGAGATTAATCGCCTTGCCTCTGCATTGGTTGCCAAACATCCAGGCGTGAAAGGGTGAAACTCATCAACGCAGTCAAGTGTGTTGGGTTGAGAATCACAGTAAATGCGTTTTGTCTCCTCACTTTTCCAGAAGTTTCTGTGTGTGTCCGATCTGGCTCGTAAGGACAAGAGGGTTCTGAATAAAAAGTACCAGATCTACTTCTGGTAAGAAACCTGGGATTCTGACAGCATACAAATTCCAGTTTTGAGTGAGAGTTATAAATCCTTGTCAGTGTTATGAACCCTGATGTTAAAATCTGCATAATGTGAATTGTATTAATGATTATTATTATATTAATAATAATGACAATAATATTAATGGTGGTCAGTGAACTGTTTGTCTGGGAACACTGTTACCATATTTGAAGCCCTAGAAGCATGAACTTCATTTACATGTCGGTTCTTGTCACCAGGAACATCGCCACAATTGCAGTCTTCTACGCTCTTCCTGTGATCCAGCTGGTCATCACATATCAGACGGTATCCCTCACCTCTCCCCCCACCTCCCGCAGTGCTTTACACATGAGTGACGTGGTCAGGGTTTGCAGTAGCTGACTGCTAAACTGTATCTAGCTTAATGTAGATCCAGTGTGTTGCACGTGGACGCTAAACTACGCGCTGATCGCAGCAGTGCCGGCCTGCTCCTTCGTGTTTGTGATCGACAGGTGGTGAATGTGACCGGAAACCAAGACATCTGCTACTACAACTTCCTCTGTGCACATCCCCTGGGAGCTTTGAGGTCAGGTCTGTGTGTCTCACTGCGTGTGATGTGAACGATGTAAACTGCAGGCAATCTCACAAAAAGAGGCCTGCATCTTCCCCATGCACTCTCAGTTAACGGCTGGCACCATCCTTATCTGCCATTTTTGAGAGTATTTGTAAGCAAACAGATATTTATATGTGTATTTTGGCTCTATAACTAGTCAGTGGAGGGGAGATGGGGGGTTGTTCTGTTATATTTACTTCCTTTTAAAGGTATTTAAAGGCCCAGTTTTGTTTGAGTATTGGTTGAGTATTACATAATTAATGTGTGTGTATACGTGTGTTTATGTATTATGTATACATGCATTTGTATGTGTGTGTAAGAAACACGCGTATTGTGCTGTTTTTAGATAAGTGTAGCATAGCTTTAGCCTGTCAGCTGCTAACGCGGCCGCTCCCTGACACAGTGCCTTCAACAACATCCTGAGTAACCTGGGCTACGTCATGCTGGGCCTGCTCTTCCTGCTCATCGTGCTGCACAGGGACGTCATGCACAACCGGGCGCTGCTGCGGCATGAGGTGTCGGCGCTGGTGAGGATTGGCGGCGGAGGCCGGGGGCGTGCCGGCTCTGCAGGCCTAGCTGAAAGCTTCGCGGCTTCCCATTTACGTTTTTACTCGTTTGGCGAAAGGTAACATATTTAGCGACATATGTATTTGAGAAAGCAGGGTCAGACGGTCTCGCGAGCGATCGGGGGTTAAGATCCTTGCTCAGGGGCCCGAGGGTGACATCACTCTGCCGATTTGACCCTGGTGACCTTCAAACTGCCCCCAAAAATTCATTTTGGTAATGAATTTTCAGAGAGAAGGAGCTGATTGTTCACGAATGATATTGGTAGTATTTTAATATATTTTAGTATCTTTTCGCAGTTGTGGAAAAGCGCGTTGCATGTTTTTGGCCAATCATGTTAGAAGAACTATATATAAAAAAAGTTAACGTTTATTTATGATTGAGTGATCCTTGATGACATCCTGGAGTTGTATCGACAATTATTCTCATGGGCTATGCATCCTCTGTCCTGTAGGGGCAGACTGAGCGATTAGTGGTTAGACAAAGTGAGGGATTGCTGACTCTTCTCCTGTTCCCTGCTACAGGAGTGCGGCATCCCCAAACACTTTGGCCTCTTCTATGCTATGGGCACGGCCCTCATGATGGAGGGCCTGCTGAGCGCCTGCTACCACGTCTGCCCAAACTACACCAACTTTCAGTTCGGTGAGGGCGCCGCTGCCTGATCCGGGGAATGGATTCTGTAGTTTATGGAAACCTGTCTGTCTTGATCCTGCACTCGGCATGTATACATGGTGTCGAACACTGCCTTGATGTCGTTTCAGTTCAGCATTCTGTAAATATATATATGCATAAGTGTATAAGCATACACACTGTTCCCCATTTCACAGAAGTCGTCTGTTTTGGTCACAAACACACTTAACCACTTAGTGATCTGTGCACTTTGTGTGCGTGGAGTCTATGTAGGACCCAATCGCACAGACTAGACCAGAGCTCCTCAAATTTGGCTCTTAATTTCAAATCCAGGCCTTGTTTTCAGTTCTGCCAGGTACTCGGTTTAATAATTACCACACTGGTCAAAGAAAGCTGGAAAATCAGCAGTGCTCGGACCTTCAGGACCGTGATTTGAGTAGCCCTGGACAAGACCGTAAACTCAGATTCAGCTGATCAGCCGTGCCTCAGAACGTGCCAGAGCATGTGTAAGGATGTACGGTAGCCTGCATGGGACATGTGCATTACAGAGCCTGTGTTTGCTCCCCTTTTCCGCTTCCCCCACAGACACCTCCTTCATGTACATGATTGCGGGGCTCTGCATGCTGAAGCTCTACCAGAAGCGGCACCCCGACATTAACGCCAGCGCCTACACCGCCTACGCCTGCCTGGCCGCTGTCATCTTCTTCTCCGTGCTGGGGGTGGTGAGGCTCTCCTTCCCACGACAGACAAGGCAGCACCACTGAGCGCCCGTCGTCATCTACGTTCAGTCCGAGTCTCTCGGTCTCTTGTGTTGATATCAGAAGAGGAGTCGTGTTGGCAGTTGTTATTAATGTTTTTATAACATTTAGACCTAATTTGTTGCGTAGCACAGTGGTTCTCAAACTTTTTACGCCACGTATCACTTCAGGAATTGTTGGGCTCTCCGTGTGCCATTATGACTGAAGTTACCTCTTTGTACCACTGGAGGGTGCTCACGTGGCATCAGTGGTACATGTACCATACGTTGAGAACCACTACCATAGCACATTGATAGTGTGAGACTCCAAGCCATAGGCAGATTGATTGCTACAGAGACCAAGAGAAACGGCCTGATCGACTCGACGCATGCGCACTTTCTCGCTGAGGACCTGCAGCGTCTCTCCTCTCCTCCAGGTGTTTGGAAAGGGGAACATGGTGTTTTGGATCGTCTTCTCTGTCATCCACATCATAGCCACACTCCTGCTCAGCACCCAGCTTTACTACATGGGCCGCTGGAGACTGGGTATGAACACGAGAGCTCGCCGCCATGTGACTGTGTGTGACTGACCTTTGACCTGTGAAAACCCAGGTGTGGCGGCATTTGTGGTTTATATAAACCATGGTTACCAAATTTGACTGTGCATTCAGAGGCTTTTTTTTAAAGCAGTTGGTGTATGCGTGATTGCACTGGGTTGTTGCACAGCTGGTGTATGCGTGATTGCACTGGGAAGTTGCGCAGTTAGTGTATGCATGATTGCAGTGGGCATTAATGTTGACCTATAAAACTGCCATGTGTTTCAGACTCTGGCGTCCTGAGGCGTATACTCTATGTGGTCTACACCGATTGCATCCGCCAGTGCAGCGGCCCCATGTACATTGTGAGTTCCTCTCCTTAACAGATGCTCTGATCTTGCGTAACACTCCTGAGTGTAACTGGGCTCATTACTCATTCTTGTCTTTTCCCTCCATCTCTCTGCTAGGATCGAATGGTACTGTTGGTAATGGGCAACATTGTTAATTGGTCTCTGTGAGTATTCAAGTCAAGACACTTTTATTGCCATTTCACACAAATGAAACAAAGTTGCGTTTTGCAGAGCTTCAGACAGCTAGAAGGAAGAACAGCTGAGCAATAAACTTGATGAGTTTTGATATTGTAAGACTCAGATGTACTGGACAATGAAGGCATTTATATGTTTATGAGGAACAGAATAAAATAAACAGACTGATATCCCATGCAGGGCGGCTTATGGACTGATCGAACGCCCCAATGACTTTGCCTCTTACCTGCTGGCAATCGCCATCTGCAACCTCCTACTCTACTTCGCTTTCTATATCATCATGAAGGTGAGACCTTCCGATGTGTCTCACTAACCACTGGTAATAATAAGATTCAGTCTATAATTCAGGACCCCGGCCGCAAACTGCTAACCCCTCTGCAGACTGATAAGAGGTTTCCAGCATCAGAACTACTAGATTCAAGAACAGCTTCTTCCCAAAGCCTTTCAAGTGTCCAAAATCCACATTTCCCATGACAGTCGTACCCATGACACCTGCACTCTGAGCTTAGATATCACTGCATTCATCAGCCTCTGATCACATATCATCCAGTTTTTGCAGTTTTGCATTTTTTTGCACCTGCATGGTACCATCTATATTGTTCTGCACTATCTAGCCTTGTTTTACATTGTCTATATTGTTTTGCATTTTCTTGTTTAGACTTTTGTCTGTTGTGTGTGACCAGTAAAGAATCTTGAATCTTCATATCAGCACACATGCTGTCATATTCTGAAATGTGCTGTCTGAGAGGAAGACGGTGTCTCCGCCATGACGGGAGTAGCGTGTCGGGTCTGGGGGACAGGTGATTGACGTGGTGTTTGGTTCCCCCGGCTGTGTGCTTGCAGCTCCGTAGCGGTGAGCGGATCCATTGCCTGGCTCTGGTGTGCATCCTCTTCACCGCGGTGGTCTGGGGCTTTGCGCTCTTCTTCTTCTTTCAGGGACTGAGCACCTGGCAGGTGAGTTTCATCCCCCTCCCCCCAAATGCTCACAAGGACCAGTATGACACACCATAGCATTTGTGACGTACAGTAATAATGTTTCCCGCGCCACCCGAGTTTGGAGGGAGGGGCGAGGGCTACTGGAGTCCACAATAGCACAGTACCCAAGAAGGAGATAGAAATTTATTCAAGAACATTTCAGTTCAATTATTCTCTGTCGTCTTCAGAAAACCCCAGCTGAGTCTCGTGAGCACAACCGCGATTGTATCCTCCTCTCCTTCTTTGATGACCATGATATCTGGCACTTCCTGTCTTCTATCGCCATGTTTGGCTCCTTCCTGGTGAGTCGCATGTGTCCACACATGCACAGTTCTGGGAATTCTGATATGGAGATTGATGGGGTAGACCAAATGCTGATATACATTACTGAAAACATGACCCATCTGTATGTGTGGACTCCATGATTTACGCTGAATACCAGTTGCTGCCAGTACCACGAATTACAACATTCAACAAACTGCTTTCTTCAGCAGAGTGGAATTAAATTTATTTAGCAGGTACTTTTTCTCCAAAGCAACATATTGGTGAGCAACCAGGGTCAGTTAGTTTATGGAACATTTGAGGTTAAAGGCCCTGCTCAAAGGTAAAAAAGTGAAACCACTGTGCCAGCCATGGGATTTGAACCTACAACCTTCCAATCACAACCACAGAGGTCTAACCCGCAAAGCCACACACTTCCCTTGTAATGTGGTTCCCCCTTCTCATGAAAATATACACATCTTACAAAAATGTGGTGATTTCAATTTCTTCTGACCCAGTTCTATTCCTGTTCCTTTTGTGCCAGGTTCTCCTTACTTTGGATGATGATTTGGATACTGTACAGAGGGATAAGATTTATGTCTTTTGAGGGACTGTGCGCCTTATTAATCCCACACACTGGCCATTCATGATGCAGCAGTGAGAGACGGGCAGTAGACAGCCTTGCTGCATGATTCGGGGTGTGAGGGTCCGTTCTTTCTCACAGCCAGAGGGGGGCGCTGTGCTACAAATTCTGAGCCTCTGGAAACAGCTGCCGTGCCAAGTGATGTTTGAACAGCACTTTGGTTCCTCATCACTGATATGTGTCTGTCTGTTATCAATGGTGATATCCATGTTAATGTTAATGATATTAATGCTAATTCATTAATGTCATTTCACGTCTGAGCTGACTTGCTCTCATATGTCAGGAATTGCAGAGCTTTCGGTGTGACTTTGCACGCATATCAGCTCTTTGTCTGTACGCCTGTGGCCTTCAATGTTCTTATCTAGTGCAAACCTGAATCTCTTCAGCACTATTTCTTCAATAGGAGCTGATCATGGAAGTGATTGTATACAAGATTTAATGTCCATAAGAGCTGAGAATATGTTTTGTACTGTATGGGGGTGGGGGGATAGATTTTAAAATTTATGAATTTATAAAGAAATGTTACTGAATAAAGATTTTCAAAACTACTGGTCTTTTCTTAATGTTGGACTTAAAAGGTTCAAATGTACAGGTTTTGAGTTGGAATCTGAGGTACATAGCCAAACCTGAAATTATCACAAAAGTAATCTTATAACCTCGTGAGATCCAAGGGAGAAAAAAAATGAAATTGATATAAAAAATTTAATTCGACAGGAAGAGGTGGTTGGCAAGGTCACGTCTACAACTATGTAACGTCATCTTAAAGCGCTAAGTGTCCTCTAAGAAACAGCCATTTACAGAGTAGCATATGCAGTATGACAGATACAAAGAAAAACACAACGGCATTTCCCTTACAAGAATCAAAGATGAATTAATAGAATTAAAAGTTTCTGTTACTGAAACATCAGTAATTTATTCGATTATAACGTATACCATTGAACTCCTAGCCGAATTACACATCGAGTGAAATTACCCGGACATTATCTACAGTATGGCTTCAAAACGCATCAGTGGCGTTCTTTGTAATTTCATTATTTTTATACCAATTACAAGCCTCCGTAGAGACCGTCAAAAATTGCCTACGCCGACTATATTTCAAGTCGTCAAGG
>JAODJW010000036.1:9002134-9022783 GCA_026777045.1 Hyperopisus bebe | reverse complement strand
GCAGGGTCAGATCTGACCCCATGAGGTAACAGCGCCCTCTGCTGGCCCGCTGCCCTCCCCCTGCTCTCCCATCCCTCTGAAATTTCCACTGTTCTCTATGTTCACTTGTAGGGCCTCTCTGTTCCTCTCTGCCCGGTATCACAAGCAGCCTTTAGCTTTCCCCAAATAAACGTACACCAATTAGTTTAAATAGTGCATTCTCGTTTATTTTAATTAAAATTAGACCCCCTGCAGTAAAGGATTAGTCTCCCTCTTCATAAATCTCTAGAAAAGGATTCTGTCTGACATCCTACGTCTTCATTTTCGCCAATATAATTCCGTGCTTCATCTTTGCTCCTTTTCCTGCCAGATCCAAACTTGATCATCCATTTTATATCACTGTTTTTATCGATAAAATTTAAGTTTAAGCTCTGTCATGGTAAATGCTTCCCTGAACCTCATTGGATCGCTATGCTAAAGTCTTCTGTATCTGGACTGCACAGTCATGTTCTACACATGCCACAAGTACCCCTATAGCACGTACTACTTGAGTCATCTGATGAGCTTGGGTGGGCCAGACACCATTGTTCCAGTCATTTGACCCTTTAGTCTGGGTTTTTGGAGTTGGGATGAAGCGGAATCAATGGTCTGGTACTTTGAGTATTCATATGAAGATATCTAGGGAGCGCATGCATTGGTAACTCTATAGATGACTTGCTTCTGGCTGGGGAATGTGCGTGTTTGTGGGATAAGATTTTTTTTAGTGTGCCAGTGTTATAATACTGTGGATTTTTGTGTAACAGAAAGCCAGACCGTTGGCACTTTGTGTGTAAGTTTGTGTGGCGCAAAAATCACCATGACAGTCTTGCTATTGTAGTGCTACAGATTGTGTAAGATCCTGAATCGCCAGTGTGTGCTAATTAGTAACATTCCTCAGGATTAAACGGCCAATTAATGAGCAGAGAACCACTGTGAATGTGTGTGTATTTGCACCGCGGTATGGGTTTGTGCTTGATCGTGTCTTGGAGTCAGAGTGTCTGTGCATTTAATTAGAGCTTGTAAAATATGCTTTAAAGGACATTAAGCCTTTTACTCATACCTTCAAAATACTGCTACCAATATGAGCATGTCTGTTCCTGTGTCTGTTCCTGTGCCTGTGTTTGTGTCTGTGCCTGTGTCTGTGCCTGTGTCTGTGCCAGTGTCTGTGCCTGTCTGTGTCTGTGCCTGTGTCTGTGCCTGTGTCTGTGCCAGTGTCTGTGCCTGTCTGTGTTTGTGTCTGTGTTTGTGCCCGTGTCTATGCCTCTGTCTGTGTTTGTGCTTGTGTCTGTGCCTGTATCTATGCCTGTGCCTGTGTCTATGCCTGTTCCTGTGTTTGTGTTTGTGCCAGTATCTATGCCTCTGTCTGTGTTTGTGCCTGTGCCAGTGTCTATGCCTGTTTCTGTGTTTGTATCTGTGTCTGTGCCAGTGTCTATGCCTGTCTTTGTGTCTGTATCTGTGCTAGTGTCTATACCTATTTCTGTGTCTGTGTCTGTGTCTGTGTCTGTGTCTGTGTCCCTGTCTGTGCCAGTGTCTACGCCTGTGTCTGTGTCCATGTCTGTGCCTGTGTATATTGTTGAATCTGTGCTTGTGTTTGTTCTGCGTCTGTGTGTGTGAGTCAGTGGCTTAAATCTGACCATGCTAAATTGTTGAATTGTTAAATTGCCCATGCAACAATAGTCTTATATCTGATTAAGTGTACAATACAACCATTGCCAAAGGAAAATACTTAAAGATCCTTAAGATAAATATCATGTATTTTTCATTATTTTGTTCTTCATTCATGCTTATACACACACACCATAGAATTTCATTTGTTTTTCTCTCTCTCATTTTATATACTACACAAATATTGCTTGTTTCCACTAATCAATCCATCCATCTATTAATTTTTCAGCAACTTATCCTACACCACTGATTTAGTTAATTAGTCGATTTGCATTTTGCTTAAATGTATGTGTGTTTCCAGTGCGACTGAAGTCCCTTTGTCTCCACGTGCAGTGTGTGCGTGTGTTTGTCACAGCATGTGGCGTTCGGTACCATCGTGTGCGTTAGTGAGGCACGTGTCAGCGTGTGACTGGGGATTAGCATGGCTAAAGCCTGTTGCTCCACTTCCTTGATTACTCTTGTGTCTGCACTGCTGTCCGCTGCCATATGGGCNNNNGGGGGTCGGGGGGGGGCCTGGACTGCATCTAGAACTGGTCAGATGCTTGCTCACCTCTGCCCCGATGGCCTCACTGCCACCCCCACCAAACAGTCCACCAACCCCAGAGATTTTGTCATCCCAGAAGAATGCACACGGAGGTAATGACCACACAAGAGGATGGTCACACTGCTCCAATAACAGACAAGCACATCACCATAAAGGCATCTAACCAACTTCACTTGTTTGAACAACTACTTGCTCTTCAAGGAAAATGAACAAACCACAACAATAATATTAGCAATAACTCATCCATCCATTTTCTGTAATCGCTTGTTCTATTCAGGGCCTTGGGGAGTCTGGAGCCTATCCCAGAGGTCATGATGGTGATGTTATTGCTTGGTTTTCTGAACAGGTGGGTTACCTGCACATAGCATTAAACTTCAACAAGACAACAATGCTTTTGAAAAAAACAGAATCAAATGATCTCATGTACTCAGCTCCTCCGTCTATAAGATAAAAAGTACTACTAAGGCAAAACAATGCTACCACATTCCTAATATATTCCACCTCAGTTCTCTACTCCAATACTGTGAAAGCAACCCTGTGGATTTTGTTGGATGTATTAATGTGGACAGAGAAGATTCCTTATGGAGACCCTCTAGCCTGGTGTCTGCATGTCATTACAAAGAAACCAAAGAAAATGTGTTTTGCAGAGGAAGTTTACCTACATTATGTGCTCTGAAGTGTCCAGCAGGAAAACTGAGTTACAAGTTTTTAAAAATAAACACGATCGACATTTTGAATATGTTCCCAGTAAATAATGTGTTAAAAAGTTGTTTCTGTCAGAAATAACAACGATGTCTCTACAACCAGCATAATTTTCACAAAAAAATGGAGAGCTATGAAAACAGGCTAAAAATAGCAACACTTTACAAAAATAAAAGGTAGCAATCTGGTTAAAAATCCAACCATTCATTTAAAAAACAGGGAACAGCACTATTAATGTAAGTGAACACTGCAATCAAATTAGTACATACTAAATGTCCCACCCCCACCACCCCACTGCAGCCTCCGCTCCCCCCACCCCTGCCTCGTCTGCCCACACTCACGCCCCCCCGTCACTCTGCTCCATCTCTGCCTCCTCAACACCCAAAAAACTCTAAAGTCACGCAGCACCCTCTTCCACACCAGTGACCAAGCCTATCCACCTTTCTTCACTTCCCTTCACACCTCTGCACCACATCTTTTCACATCTCCACATCCTCACTTTGACCTGCTGGTCTGCCTCAGTCTCAGTTCTCACTTCACATCCCTCACGTTGCACTTGCTTCTGTCCTTCTTGCCTTTCTTCTGCAGCAGTCCTCCCTCGCCTCAGTCTCGCCATCTCCTTCCCTCTCTGGCACTTTCCCAGGTCGCCAGCTGCTTCCCTCTGTCCCCTTTTCCTTTACTACACTGGCAGCAAACCTCCCGTTCCTCCGTTTATCCCGAGGTAAGTTACTTACTTTTCAGATAAAGCACATTATGATAAATCGGCTGAACTCGCTCACTGCTTGGGTGAGACAGTGGGTGTGCATAGTGTAAACCCGCTATCTGTGTGGGAATCAGAATGGTGTCCATGTAAACTGGGGCAGTGTTTCCCAACCCAGTCCCTGGGGACCCCCAGACAGTCCACATTTTTGCTCCCTCTAGCTCCCAATAGACCCATGCCATGTATTCGGAGTTGCTGATTGGCTGGGAGCTGGGAGAGAGCAAAAACACGGATTGTCTGCGGGTCCCCGAGAAGCAGGTAAGGAAACACTGACCTAGGGAGCATTGGACCTGGGAGCTGAGCATTCAACAGAATTAACCCTCCCTATGATCCAGAGGACAGGCATTACTTCCAAGTTTGGCCTCACAAGCAGTGATGTTCTTGCGACTATAATCCAACTCTGCATCAGTGTTCATACTTCATACTTCACCACGAGTTACCCCTGCCCGCTTTCATGGCAGTCCCACACTGTGTTTCCATAAGTGTCCCATTTCTTATAACCCAAGGGCACTTGTCTTGAGCTAATGGGGACAGTGTGATGACCCACTCAGTCCTGCTGAAAGACCTTCTCTTTCTACCTTCAGTAGAGGAACCCAGCTTTGAGACTTACCATACTGTTGCCTCAATATACACTATAAGGAATAAAGTACTGCGACACACCTCTTAATCATGGAATTCAGATGTTTCATTCAGACCCATTGCCACAGGTGTATAAAATTAAGCACCTATGCAAGCAATCAGGTTAACAAACATTTGTGAAAGAATTGGTCATTCTGAAGAGCTCAGTGAATTCAAGCGTGGTACAATGATATGATGCCACCAAGTCAGGTCATGAAATTTCTTCCCTGCTAGATATTCCATGGTCACCTGTAAGTGGTATTATTGCAAAGTGGAAGCATTTAGGAACAACAGGAAGACCATTAAATTAGCAACAGAACGGGGTCACTGAGTGCTTCGGTGCGTAGTGTGTAAAAAAAAGCCAATGATCTCATTAACTGCAGATTTCCATACTTCCTCTGGGTTTAACTCCATGCAGCACAAAATCTGTGCACTGGAAGCTTCATGGAACAGCCTTCCCTGGCCAAGCAGCTCCATGCAAGTATCACCAAGCACAATGGCAAGCACTGGATGCAGTGGCGTAAAGCACGCCACCACTGGACTCTGGAGTAGTGGAAACGTGCTCTGCGGAGTGACGAATCATACTTCTCTGTCTGCCAGTCTGATGGACGAGTTTGGGTTTGGCGGATGCCTGAAAAATGTTACCTGCCTGACTGCATTGTGCCAACTGTAAAGTTTGGTGGAGGAGGGATAATGGTATGGAGTTGTTCTCCAGGGGCTAGACCCCTTAGTTCCAGTGAAGGGAACTCTAAATGTTTCATTATACCCATAATTGCACATATTAAAGGACCCCTGTAAAGTGCTGGGTCCCCCTACCCTCGAATCTGCCCTGGTATCCAGGCCCCTACTGCACCCTTGAACATGACCACAGACTTCTGGTGTTGTACGGTGACTCAGTCATTCCAAGACACTGAATCCCAATTCCTAAAATTCTTCAGCATTGCCCACTGGCTTCCAGGAATATATATGTGAAATCTGTATACACATAAATAAAAAGCAGAAGGCTATTTTTCTCATGGGACTGATTATCATTGTGATTAAATAAAGATTTTGTATAGTTTTTTTTTAAAGAACTTTGATCCAAGAAACAGAATTAATTGTTCTGGTAATATGTTTGCCTGAATAGAGAACACAGTGAAACAGCAGGTGTCTGTATTAGATTGTTTGTTTTGATCTAGCTCGTCTCTGTGTTTTTCAGACCCTGTGCTTGTGTGTTCAAATTTATGTGAGATTAGATACAGTAAAGCCTCTTATTTGCTTGCCATGTCCTTGATTTGATTGAAAACTGGGTCCCAGTGTCACTGAACTGAATTGCATAGTGCAGCCCCAGTCGAAGCAAATTGATCTGAAATCCATGTACTGTTGTCTACATTCCCTTCAGTTTGAAGGGATGCATACATTAGGCCTAAATATTTTTGCAATTATAGTACAAGCCATATATGGAAGTCCCACCAGTGACGTCATTATACGTTACAATAAAGGTAACAGTGCTTACATAGTTGGCCAGTGAAGACTGCACACTCCATTCAACAGCGCAATTCCCTGCTGTGGCAAGCACTGCCGTGTCATTTTTATGAGTTAATATCGTTTATAACATCAAACTCCGATTACAAAGTCGGTAAACTGAAGCAAATGACTGTCGCGAAACCGACTAATACACAGTATTTTAGCACCGAATACTACATTGTAAATGTTTCATTTTTACTTGCTTGACGGCTTAGACCTGCATTCTTTCAATCGCGTTAAAGGTTCTTTTTTAAAACCGAAAACTGTAGAATATTATTAAACATTTGATTATTTGGAAATCTGTCATAAAAACACGCATGGATAGAGTCCTCTTCCCGATCCCTATCTATGCCGACTTCCTTTGTATTATAGGTAAATTACGCTTTAAGTATTTTACCTGGCTAACTAAGAGAAGATATTATGCACGGATTTAGTAATTTGTTGTGGTTAGTTATTTGGACGTAGTTGTTTACCGTCAAGACTCAGTAAATCGATAATGTTGTGAGGCTATAATTGTGCTGTATGCTGGCACTTTGCACCTATGTAGTAGTATGCTGTTACCATATAGGCAGACAAAACAATATGTTACATGTGCATCAGATCTGTGCGTTAACACAAGAGGGCAAGCAAGATGCGTTTTTTGACCCCAGTGTAAGTGCAAAACATCAAGCACCGCCTATGAAATCACAACTAAACAACAAATAAATTAAATTTTTCGATTTTTAAAATTTCTGAGACCTTGCGTACATTAAACACGAGCTAAAAATAACAAACGACATTTGAATTGTTATAATCGGATATAATACGCACATTCTGAAAAACAAAATAATAATGCAAAATATATTTCATATTTAATACAGATTTGCGATTGTTGGACGACAGAAAATGTAACTTACATGAAACGTCTCTACAAGGAGTAATGTATTCCTGTGCTCGTATAAATAAAAATTATCTTACAGATGTAAAGCTTAATATTAGAAACCAAAAACGATTAGCTAAATTACCCCTTCTTGCTTGCCGTTTATTTTCTTTATTCTCTATTTTAATTTGTTATATTTAAAAAACCACAATACATTAAAGATGTTTATGTTGATCGACCGTAAAATATAGTTAATAGTGAAAAAATTTAAGATGGAAATGTAATGTTAATTACTAATTTAGTGACTCGTGATTCCTTTTTTCCTGTGTGGTAATGAAAAAATTTTCTGTCACTTTAATAATGAATTAATGGCAATGCATAAAGGCCTAAAACTAAATATTAAGAGTACAATATTAGTAATTTAAGGACTTGCGTGAATATAAATATAACTGTATATCCAAAACGTTAAAACAAAAATGTCTTAACAGAACAATTAGGATAAACAAAAGAGTAAACAAATAAATATGTTGCGTCTGAGCTTGAGTACGAGCACAACCCGTCTGACGTGCTCGTGCGCGCGTGCGCGCGTCTCTGAATGCCTATACGGTAGTTCGACAGTTTCCGAGCCGCCCACCTTTGTCACGGTCATCGCTCTTCTTCCTCTCGTTCTTTCCCGACTAAGGAGTAAAGAAACCCCAAAGTACAGCACCGACGTTACTAGAAGGAAAAGCCTACACACAAATACCGTACCTGGTAGCCGAGTAGCAGTTATACGCAACAGGTACTCCACGGCAAACAAGTGCTCATGACACAACACATATTCTGCACACACCGGCAGACGCCACAGGTAAAGATATTTATTTGAGATTTAAAATGTTCAAATACAAGCCGCAGCCTCTCTCTCTTTATATCTCCGCCTTGGCTTTACAGATTCCGATAAACCCCTTATACAGTTTGGGCTGTACGTGGGTCTGCGTGGATTTTAAACTATAAGAAATCCGATTCAATTAACAAGCGCAGAGAATCGGCTTTAGATGCCGTGAAATGGCCTGTTCGCAGGGGTAGCAGCGAACAAGTGCAGGGCCAGAAGAGGACGATCGCACGGCCGAAAAGGCTATATTTGTTCGCGACGGCCGAAATATAGCCTATAGTTACAACAATAATAATAAAAAAAATAATAATAATAATTATTATTATTAGTGTTGTTTTGTTTTGGTTAATAATGAGGAAGAATATTTGATTGTTTTTTAAAACTTTTGTTTTGTTTCATCTGTGGTTAAAAGTGGCGGTTAGGAGACTAAGAGGAGACTGGGATGCAACAAAAAGTGAGCTCCTTCAAAATGCCACAACAGCGCAATAAAACGTATTATGATGATGATGATGATGATGATGATGATTATTATTATTATTATTATTATTATTATTATTATACTAATAATAAAGTGGCGGTTAGGAGGCTAAGAGGAGACTGAGATGCAACAAAAGTGAGCTCCTTCATGCCATAACAGCGCAATAAAAATAAATAATAAATCATATTATTATTATTATTATTATTATTATTATTATTATTATGTGTAGAACGACAGAAGGTTTGGGCTCGGGGTGCCAATGCAGCGGATCAGTCAGGGATTTTATCCCAAACAACGGAGCCTTTGTGTTCTTCTAATCCAGTAGGCTCTCGCACATTGTCTCCCAGGCAATTATTTCTGTATTTTTAAAACAGGGTGCAATCAATTAAACGAGTTATTTCCAAACCGCAGGAGAAATTCAGGCTATAACATTGTCCTTCGTTATCACGCCGTGTATATTTGATACATTATTTTTTTCTGTTCAGCCGTTAAACTTTAAAGGCATAGAGTGATAAGATTTGTTTAATAACTAAACAGTGTATGGCCTATGATTATGTACGTGTGGCCAAAGTCAATTTAGCGTTTTAATTTACGTTTAATTATGATCTTGTTGCTGTCCACTCGTCTCTAATAAACATGCATCAAATGCCAATTTTAGGTATAGGTAAATATGGTTAAAAGACCGGTTTAAATAGAACCACGGAAACTCACAATAAAAGGCGTGGGAGAATGAAAAGGAAAAATAGATTTTTTTTGTATCTCTGTGCGTGTGTGTATAAACCTATATACATGCTTAGTCTAAAGGTATGTCACTATTAACTGTAAACATTTACGGCAAGAAACTAATTTTTGGAAACGATTTATTTTAAGGTAATTTAGGTAATTTTTAAGTACTGTTTTTTCACAATATAAACATTTTGTAATGTTTCAGTATGAAAACATCATACTTGGTATACATAATATCCTGATATCACGTACAACATTGTATACGGAGACCTAACCTTACAGTTACTGTAAACGGACAACAACATATAATGACTGAATACTTGCACTAAAACCTCCCCCTAAATAAATATTGAAGTATATGGATGGAATTAGACTGTAGACGTATGTCCTGTGAGAAAATTAGAACATAAATATGTAATTAGTATTAAGGAAACCAATCACTGACTAACTGATTATTTTTTAACTAATTTAACCATTTAACCAAGCAGGACCTGATAAGGAACTAATTCTCATTTTCTGTGACTATCAGAAGTCGAAAAGTCAAATAAACGAAATTGATCTAAAAACTGTGAAATAACTAGGCTTGTATGAGTCGACCGGTCTGTTTCGGTTTGGCAGCTGTTTTATTTCTATAAGGGGATCGTTTACATTTTTCTAATAGTCAGTACTTATTTCTTAAGCAACGAACTATTAAGAGTTATATATGTCTAACTCGTCTCACTCTGGTTAGAAGTGTGCAATACTACGTGTGTGTAGTCGGGGGGGGGGGAGGTCCTCGTTGGAAAAAAAATAGGTGAGAGAGAGAGAGGAGCGAGGAGCGAGGGAAAGGAGGAGGAGTTATTGTCTCCTCTCGGTACCGACTTGTCTCTAATTAGCCAGCTCCCGTCTTGCTGCGCTCAGTACAGCAGTGTCACCTCGACTCACCGTCACTAGCTGAAGGAAGAACGTCTTAAGGTGCTCCCAGCGACAGACTGTCGAGCACAACTGAACAAACAACAAATAGATCACGGTGAGAGGGAAGCGCATTTGTTCTTTTTTTTTTTTTAGCGGGGATGCGCTCTTGATTATAGGAGCACAAATCAGAGTGCAAATATACGTATATTTGCGTAATCGTAACCGCATCGATAATTAGCCTGACGTAGTGGGTTAAAGAATATTTGTATTTGTACGATAAAGAAAAAACGACAAATCTCAGTCAACTAATCGAACACCTGCATCTACAGGTGTCAAACACACCACAAGGGACATCGGAACTTTTCAGCTGCAGTCTGGACTCGGGAGCTCCAGCATCGGACTGTAAATTTTAGAGAACAAAACGGAAGCGACTGGAAAACAAATCAACAAAAACAAAACTCAAAGAGTGAAAACTAAAGACTGAAATACTCCCCCCAGAAAACAGAAGGAAGATCCGGCCCCCGACGCGAGTGTGACAGAGAGGGGGGAGAGAGAGAGAAAAAGAGAGAGAGAGCGCGTTTATAGCCGGCACAGGCATGATGTCCTACATTAAGCAGCCTCATTACGCCGTGAACGGGTTAACTCTGTCCGGCCCGGGTATGGACCTGCTACACTCAGCTGTTGGCTACCCAAGTAAGTCTACATTTTTGTTCGAATATTTTTATCACGAGCTTTATTTTAATTACGTTGTACAACACGATTGAAACAGGCTTTTGGTTATGAAACATAGATTTTGCGCACTAAAATATTATAAATAAGCTGGTGTGGATTGTGGAGCGCTTCAAATTCATTTCATTTGATCGAGACACGTGTGATGCAGCGTAATCACGAATTTTGATCAAGGAAACCACTTCTCAGGATGAGATATTAGATCAACACCGAAAGACACATGTGAAATGTATCATTTTCGAAATGCAAATTTGATCTTAAGACAATTTGCAATGTGTCACGTGTTTCGAAATGGTAATAGTATATTTAATACGGATAAAACAAGTTAAATGGCCGATCTAGAAAATCTCAGCACCGAGTTAATGTGTTTATGTGTTTGTGTGTGGTGGAATATTTGTGTGCGCTTGTGTGGGCGTGTTTGTGTCTTACACGAGGAGAGGGAATATGGAGAGCAGACATTGCATGCGTTAGTGAAGGAAAGAGTAGGCAGTATTCCAGTATAACTATAATGGTCAAGCAAATTTTCGGTTCCGACTGAAGAAAAACTGGAATACGTCCCAGACATTCTAAACGAGACTGAATATATAAGTACAGACCAACAATGCACCTTACATTTCCGACGTCTCTTTGTGAAAGATATTTTGCAGTTTTGTAAATTAATATGGGGAAACCACACTCTATTCCGTGAAATATTGTGTACAGTTTTAAATAACTTTTGGTATTTTGTGTTGATATCGAGACGAAAACAATTTTCGGCAATTTTTCTGCCATCCATCCATCCATTCATCTTCACGGGGCCCTTCAGTTCCTTACTTAGTTATTCAAAGTATGTGCGGTAAAAAAAATTAATTGGAACTGAACTAAAAACAAAAATACAAAATTTTAGTCAAGCGCCGCACTTTGTCCCAGGAAGGAGCGGATCTCAATGCCGTTCCAAAACGAAACAAGTTACAGATTTATCTACTTGGATTACAATTAATATTTGTTCTTCACTTATGCCTATATAAAGCAACACCAAATGTTTTTTAAGATAACGATTATCCATTATTAGTTACATTTTATCTTACGTTATATCGAATATTATATGAATACTACATATGCAATATGTATATAAACCCCGTTTTCTTAAGATCACATAATGATGTTTGGGAATGTTCTCCAGCACTGTGTTTACTGCATGATATTAGTGCGAACAAAATAAAGATCTGGTACAGTGCCACTATAATTTTGTTTGATGGTATAACTCAGCAGTGGACACTCCTCTTTATTAAACCAAAATGAAACTCCCGTCCATCCATCCATCCATCCATCAACCTTCCAGCTGAATTGGAATGAGATATAAGTGAGTATAAAAGGTGTCTGGTGTAAGGGAACCATCATATCTTCCAGATACACCACGGAAGCAGCGCAGAGAGCGGACTACCTTCACGCGTGCTCAGCTAGACATCCTGGAGGCTCTGTTTGCCAAGACGCGCTACCCTGACATCTTCATGAGGGAGGAGGTGGCCCTCAAAATCAACCTGCCTGAGTCTCGCGTACAGGTGAGGAGAGAGACGCTGCCACCTCTGGCACAACAGGCTCACTGCAGCTACTGCGCAAAACATGACTGAATGAATTTAGCGTTACATATTGAACTGAGGTTCTAACATCAGCAACATGTAAAGGGAGTTTAATGTGCTTTTCTTTCCCAGCTATTGGACGATGTTCAGTAATATTCTCTCCCGCCTCCAGGTGTGGTTCAAGAACCGCCGTGCCAAGTGCCGCCAACAGCAGCAGCAGAGCAGTGGCCAGTCCAAACCCCGTCCACCCAAGAAGAAGGCATCTCCAGCCCGGGAGGCCAGCTCTGAGCCCAGCGCTAACACCAGCGGGCCCTACAGCCCAGTTCCTCCCCCACCAGGCACTGCTATTACCCCTAGCTCCAGCAGTGCTAGCGCAACAGTGTCTATTTGGAGCCCAGCATCCATATCTCCACTGCCTGATCCACTGTCGGCCTCAACTACACCCTGCATGCAGCGTTCCACTGCCTATCCCATGACCTACACCCAGGCTCCTGCCTACAGCCAGAGCTATGCTGGCTCCTCCTCCTACTTCACTGGCCTGGACTGCAGCTCCTACCTCTCACCTATGCACCCACAGCTGTCCGCCACTGGGGGGGCACTGAGTCCCATCACTGCCTCATCCATGGGGGGCCCTCTCAGTCAGTCTCCAGCCTCCCTTTCCTCCCAGGGCTACACTGCAGCCTCTCTGGGCTTCGGTGCCGTTGACTGCCTCGACTACAAGGACCAAACTGCCTCCTGGAAACTCAACTTCAATGCAGCAGACTGCCTGGACTACAAAGACCAGAACTCCTGGAAGTTCCAAGTCTTGTAGAAAAGGGGCTGCTGAGAAAGAGAAGAGAATAGTGTTTTTTTTAAGTGTAAGACTGGCAATGGTGTTTCAATCAATTCAGTATGGCACCATTTTACAATGAATATAGTGGTCAACATCATTCTTTTCCTTGTGTAACCAATATGAGTATTAAAATCATCTTTAATGGCTGAATGATTTGTAACAATAATTAGAAAGACCAACTTGACCACATAACTCAACACTAACCTTTGTCAAATTGTTCTTTGTCTTTGGAAAAATGCATAATCGACAATGAGTATTTGTGCAGCTAGGTGTTATACAGCAGTGGAATCAACATTCATAGGTAGAGGTAAACTTAAAAGGAACCAAATGTGAAAATTTTGCAGATCTATTTATTTGGCTTGCATAGAACAATCCCAAGACATGAAAGCTAAAGGAAAGTAAAAATTAATTTAAAAGTTGTTTTAGATTCATTAATTGCATGTATGTGTTATTTTTAATCAGCAGTATTAGTAAAAATAAATAATTGCTGTAATATGTAGGTCAATCCTGGTGATCCGGGATCAAGAAGTTTCTACATGATTCTACATGACTTTTCTTTAATCAAGAATAGTAATTTGTATGAATTCAAGAACAACAAACAAACAACTCAAAAGGCTGTTAGGAAAATGCAATGAAAACTTAAGAAGCTCTGTTTCATAAGAAAATTACATTAATGCGTTGAATTAAATGCTTGAGTGATTATTCTCCAAAAACTATTCTTATCGTGCTAGATGAATAGAATAGAATTTTTCTGGCATATGCATGATGTGACATGATGTGGAAAATGGTGAGACTGAGATTACTGCATTAAAAAGGACTAGCTGTTCTTTATTTCACATTATTTGTAGACTGATCACAGTATCGCTTTGATTCTGTTTTCAAATTACAGTATTTTTCAGTTTGATTTAAATTGTTGTCTCTTGTCATTTTCTGCTATGTTGTTACAGTTAAGCTGCTTGTTTGAACTGAGGTAGCTCTGAGCCAAATGCATGGACTTTGCAGAGAGGATATATTCTGAAAAGACAAGACAAAAAGGACCCTAGGTTTAGTCATGAGAACTGGATACCATGGAGGACTCTAGACATACTCTATCCAAGGCCCTGTGTTTTATTTCAGGACCTGTTTGCAATTGACCGCTTAATGACTTAACTAACCCCGCTGTTGAGCACTATATGATCATACGATTTTCCTTTCTATTTTTGTGACATGAAAGACAAAAGAAAGGTAAGGGGGGTAATATGGCCTCGTCCTTTGCACAGGAAGTGTGTGGTTTTCCTCAGTGACCACTGGTAAATGAGTGTGTGGTGAATATTTTGTGTTTATGCATTATTTAATCTTATTTTTTAGACTTAGTTTGTGTTACTTTAAATTGTGAGTTATTTGGCGAAAATTGTCATAATTTGTCTAAATATTGTCATAATTATTATCACTATTAATATTGTTTCTAACACTTATGACCATTGATTTATTTTTGTTTTGTAAATATTAAACTTTACTTGAAAAATACAATCATGTCTGGTACTAACATGTTACACAGACTGACACCACAGTAACTGAACTTCTTAATGTCTAGAACCCTGCCAATTTATTTTTCATTTTTTTTCTGGTTTCTAATCTTCTTTTCTGAATTGTTCTTCAAACTCAGGGGTTTATCCAATAAAGATAGTGACAACAGGTGATGAGACTGTGTATGACTTTTCAATCATTAAATTATTTTCTCGTTTTAGTTTTACTATACCAGTTCCCCTCATTTGCATTGGCATGATATTGGAGGGAACATGGTAATAATAGAATTAATTAGAGGAACAGGCGCTAAAGGCAATTAGGAACCTATTGTTACAATGCAATATAAAGTAGCAATGTTTTTAATAGGCACATATATTAAAACTCAGCTAAAGCTTAACTATTGATAACAGTAGTAAGGTGGCTAGAAACTTAAACATTGATTCTGCAACTAAAGCAAGTGACAGACACACAGGAACCTGCGGCACCTTATTATATACCTATTATGCACGTAGCAAGGGGGCGTGGCCATCTCCGGAGGGAGAATGAGGTATGTGTGACTGACAACAGGCATAAATTGAGCGTTCTGGTCTTTTTTCCGCCTGACTAAATCTGCTCATCACGGACGGTCGTCCTGCCTTGCTCTCTATCGCACTGGTCAGAATTGTGTTTATTGTGTTTTTCTTATCGAAACAGCACGTTTTCATGTGGCCTCTTGGGTTGTGCTCACAACATGTTCCCCGTTCCGTCGGTGTGGGACTTGGGTCTTCTTGCCAACCCAACTGGGGCGATTCGTATAAACCAGCATTAATATTTTTAATTAATTCTGGAATCTGATTGGAACACGATGGAGTCACGATTCGGCTTCTTTTAAAGGACACGTTTTATTAGGAATCGGTGATTCACACTATAGGAGAGCGACGTGAAATTCGAAAATATGTTTTACCAACTAAGAGTATTTCTTCTGGAGCGGCTCCAGTGTTGCATCTTGTATTAGCCGTAGCTTAAAAATGATGCAAAAATGATCCCTTTTGATAGCAGCAACCCAACTGCTTTTTTTCCATGGAGATTCTTCGTATTTTATGTACTGTTTAACTTCTTACTGGAAAATTGTGCAAGCAATTGGTGTCTGTCGCAGTATTTGGAGCGTCCTCCAGTCAGTTTACATTACTTTGCTTTAGGTGAACATGTCTTGCGTCGTCTACATTTAATGGTTTCACTTACTTACGTCCTAGAATGATTCGTTTCTTTCATTCAGCTTCCACAAATGAATTCAAATTTCGAAGCAGTAGAGAAACATCAAAGTAATCCGTATTCTAATATTATAATTGAATAATGTGGCTTTATTTGTCTGTGTCAAAACGGGGCATAAACGCTGCTCTTGTTTTCTGCCAAAATATCCCTTATAAATGCTCGATGTTCTAGATGCGAAAGATACGCAGTCATGCTGAAAAGCGACAGAGGGCGCGTGAAGAGGCCAAAGTACAAGAAACAGCAGCACAGTCCCTCTGACGTGCTCAGTAATCCCTTAGTGCAACATATGGACTGTAAACCTCAGAGACAGGAGTGGAGACAAAGATATACTCAGGACATAAAATATGATTCATTTCTTTTTCCTAATCCCCTGGAAACAAGCTGACTGCCCGGCTGTTTCTGTAAACGCTGCAATCATCAGTAGGGCCAGCCAGGGAGACTGGCCCCCATTCCCACATCCTCCTAATCCCAGTTTCCCAGCCCTTATGATGCACAAGCAAAAGTACATTAAATGAGTATTCAAATCTCTAAATGTAAGCTGTTATAACTCTTCTAAAAATGTATTTATATCACAAAAAGAACACAGAGGGAGCTATGTCATTCTAGCTAATAGATCATGTTCTTTCATTAAAACAGTTATCATCATAGGAAATTAATTCAGATGGCTTGGTGGTGCAGTGGTCAGCACTGTTGCCTCCTAGTTGTGGTACCAGAGTTCAAGTCTCCACCACGGCTCCATGTTATCACACTCTGCCAATCTGCCCCTCCCTAGCATAGCACACACCTGTGGCTCATTTGTCTTACCTCTCATTCCGAACCCTCATGTTAATCACTCCCAGCTGTCTCTTGTTTGCTCCCTCATTAGTCATTAAGTGCTTCCCAGTCCTGTATTCCCCAGTCCAGTCATTAATGTCATTCTGACATGTTATGAGTTCCCTGCCTTCCTCTGTTCCTTCTGGTCAGATCCTGTTTGTTTTTAGTTGTTGTTCATTTGAGTTAAATAAAACCCCTAATATTTGGTTAACCACACTTACTCCCACATCCTTTGTCCAGCCTGATGTGACACATGCCCCCCATGTCTTTGTGGGGTTTCTCCCCATAATCCAAAACAAAGCCCACAGTTACCAAATTGCCCATATGTTTGTGTGTGAGTGTGCCCTATGATGGGGGCTCCATCCTGGGTTGTTCTCTGCCTTGTGCCTGTAGCCTCTGGCACAGGCTCTCAACCCCCTGAGACCCTGAATAGGATAAACGATTACAGAAAATGGATGAGTAGAAGGAAATTATTATCTATGCTGTGATTGATCAGATATAATAAGTTCACATCCATCTACCAGTCAATCCATCAGTCCAGTATAGGGTTATGGGTGGAGGCTGTATCAGGCACCAGGACCACTGTGGTTCTGGATGAGTGGTGATGGATGGATGGATGGATGAAAGTTATACCAACGGGGAGTTTAAGAAACCATAACATGGTGCTGGATTGAGAGTCTTGGCTCATTCCGTTCAAGTGAATGAATAGATTAGGTTGCAAATTTATATTTTATAGCAGTAGTTTACAGAATGAAAGTATCCACTGTTACAATGATATGACATATTTTACTTGGCTATCGATTTATAAAAAAATGACTCAAAGCACAGTTAGTGAATTGAATGATCATGATTTATGTGATTTTTCAGGGTTAGGATTTCATTATATGGGTGAAGTCACTGTTGCGTGTAGTTAGAATTAGGGTCAGGGTTACAATAAGAGTTTGGTTAGTATTATAGTTACGGCTGAAGGTGGGATTCAGGCGAAGGTGAAAGATTCATACTTGTAATTTTTACTCCAGTATAAGCAGAACTGCCCGAAGTGGTTGCAGTACATTTTGAGTTCGGCTCAGATAGTTGTCCATATTTTTTTCTCCGCTGTATTTTTGTCTCCCCATTATAAACTTTACCTGTGTTTGTGCCCCCTACCTACATCTTCCAGTCCCCTTGCAGTTTATTTTTACTGATCTAATTTAGAGAATGTCCCAATCCTCTTACTGTCCTGCCCCCTCAGCACTACACTAAGTGAATTAGTCAGGATTACAGTCTCTCTCCTTCTCTCTCTCTCTCTCTCTCTCTCAGATGCCCCTTCTCACAGAATGCTGGGAAAGGACCTTAAATTGTACGTGTATGTATGGAAAAGGCACACCTCCTCACCAACATCCGTGAAATCACTATTACAAAATAACAACTACAAACAAAACTTTAAGTACACTGCACAACTTTTCATGAAAGCTTTTATTTACCAGTATCTGAAATTTGATACCTCTGGCATATCTAAGTTCCATTTCACGACTTATTGCTTATTTGAAGATGCTGAGCTACAAACTAATCATGCAGCAAAGGCATAAAAAAGTGTCACAAAATGTATTAATCAAAATATATATCTATTATTTTGCAATTATGCAATCAGAAATGTTGAGAATACAAAAAAAATAGCATAAATTCTATAATGGAGTCCGAGAATGTTGACAAAACAACATCAGGGATTTAGTAATATTTAGTATATTTAAATGACATCGAATGTAATATATTTACAGATACAGTTATAATGAGATGAGCACATGGACAGCAAAGCGTAAACAGAATGAGAAGCAAATAAAGTGCTGAAGGGGAGATCATGTTCTTCATTGGATTTCAACATTAAAGTGGTGCCATTAGGTCAGCTGTTTGAGTTTGCATTCAAATCAGTTTATCCTAGCTATTTGTTACTGATAGATCCTCAAAGGATAGTGTAGTTGTTTTAGGGAGAAAGCCTTCCTTAATTAGCAGAACAGAAGCAATTTTGGCTTCAAAGACTTATTAAAGAAGGAAAAAGTCTTCTCTGGAAGTATTAAGGAAACTGGGAAAGTGAAGACCATACAGACCCCAGTTTACCGCTACTGTGTACAGAGTGCTAACTAAAAACAAGAAATAGGAAGCATATAGTAGCCAACTCCTGATGGGTAAACAAGTCACATTGGGTTAAGGGGGATTACGGGGTCTTTTAGGAATGCTTGAGCAAAACTCTATAATGCCTCTAGACTATGTGAAGTATTTTAATTACTCAGGGATGTTGTGCTCATGTTTTTTTGTTTTCAATGAGAGTCTGTTGATATGAACTGTATGAATTAAAATTAAGTCACAATACTTTCTAGACCAGCAATAAACACTAAAGCTGCCCAGCTTTGGTTAGACAAATGAGTGAATACATTTTTTTGCGATACAGTTTTCAGCAAATATTTTAATGTTGTTTAAATGTATATAAACTTATTAACTACCTCACCTTAAATAGAATAGAATCAAATGAAATTCTATCATCAAATGAATTAAATAAATAGAATACCATCAACAAACTGGAATTTATTACTCAAACTGTATGTTATTAGTTTATAAAAATCAACATGAAATGAATAACAGAAGATTTTTGTGCTACATCTTGCATGTCACTGATATAATAAAAGAATTTCATTGAAATTAAAAAGTGACACTTAAAACCAGGCACCACAATGATGACACTTGGGTTTAACAAATCGGAAAGTCAATCGATAACCATACTAAAGCAGTACTAAAGCATGGATGGCCGTTTACTCACTTAGTCATTGCTACCGTATTGATCAGTATCAGGGTGGCTCATTTGGAAACGTTGCAAGTACAAGACGCTCAAACTGAACAGTATCAGCCTAGTTCAGCGTTTCCTTCAGAATAATTCATTTAATTCACCCGTCTTCTATCCAGGCAGCATAAGGGACAAAGGTAAGGTACAAAATGCCAGTTTATTGTAGGGCAAATGATTACACACACTATGGGCAAGTTTGTGGTACCAGTTTGCCCAGCTGTATTACTTTGGACTGGAAATCCACAGGACCCAGGAAGACATGCAAACTGCACACACATAATGCTGGGGGCATTTTAACCCCCAGCAGGTCTTGTTTTCACAAATATAAGTGTATGAAAAAAGCCACATCTCTCTGTTTACCTTAATGCTGTATCATGTAAAAGGCACAGAAATATCTCAATACTACCAGCATGAAAACCACCAGCAATGTGATTAGTATTGTCTTTTTCCTAGAGCTGAGATTTTTAATTGGCTATTCGTTTCGGGACTATTTCTTTAGTTTAAGGATTACTGGAGCAGATTTTGGTGATTGAAGAGTATGCCTGGTTGGGAATGGTTGAACTAATGTTATTAGTGATGCGCTTCCTAAGAGCTCGCTGCAGCTAAGCCAGGGTTGCGACTAATGAGCAAGCAGAAGGTTAGGAGGTAGTCTGGTGAGAACCATCTACCCTCAGTGGCCACTTTTAGATATGTCTGCCTAATACTGGGTATGATGCAGTTTTTTCGCTTTAAGAATCAACGGCTCCTGTCTTCAGAGAGGGAATTCTGCACAACACTGAGCTGCTAGTTCTGCATTTGTGACTTTTCTGTTAGCTTTAACTGTTCTCCTCTGGCCTCTCTCATTCACCGCATACTTTCGCCCATAAAAATGCCCCTGAGGTGTTTTTTATGCATTGCACCATTATCTGTAAATTCTAGACAAAATCCCAGGAAAGTGACTCTTTCTGAAATTTTAGAGCCGCCATGTTTGGCACCAGCAATCACGCCGCACTCAAGTCACATGTCTTGCCCCTTCAAAAGCTGACAAAAAACAATCACTGAAACTGTTCACTCTGCCTGCTTTATTTGTATTTTTCCATTTCATAGTTGATGTATCTAAAATAGATTAGCTATTGAATGTACAGTATGTGTGGATTTGTCCCATCGATATGAGATAAACCTGATAAACCCAAGCCCTGTTTTCAGGTATTTATATATTCAGGTAAGAATTAGATTTTAGATTCACTACAACCCTACACTGGATAAGCATCTGGAGGATGAATGCTATTAACTGATGGATGGATGAAAGAATAGAAAGGGTGTTATAGTGTCTGTGTTTTTAATGGTTTATATATAAAAAATTAAAAATTGACTCTTCACACATAAGGATCCTTTCATTACTGAAAAAGATCTGGATCTCAATAATTCGGCCCTGGAATGGGATGGGATGGGATGGGATGGGACTGTCTCCACCTGTTTACTGGTTCCTGGAAAAAATTGCACTTTGGAAGTGATACTTAACTT
>JAODJW010000036.1:8960930-8978984 GCA_026777045.1 Hyperopisus bebe | reverse complement strand
CTGCCCACATCTTCCCCTCACCTGCCCCTATCTCCCTCCCCATGCTCGCAGGAGACAATCTTCCAGGAGCAAGTCGAAGGGTTGGTGGAAGAAGATGACGAGGAAGAGGACAAACCCAAAGGAGAAGAGGAGCCGAAAGGCAGCGTGTCAGCCGTGGTTCGGGACAAAAAGACAGAGAGACAAAGGAAACGAGAGAAGGCAGAGAAAGAGAAGGTATGAAAATGTCAGGGAAACCTTGAGGCTGGTCTTCAACAAGCCTGTTTTAATGGGGCCTGTTTTGTTCTCCTTTGCCCCACCGGATCATTTCCCATTGGCCACGCCACATCTATCTCAACCTCAGACCTTTTAAGCAATTTGTTAAGCTGTTAACAAAATAATCGGTCATCCTTTTGCATGCAAGATAAAGGCGATCCGATTCTTGAGCTTTCCAACTGCATGTCTGCGTGTTCTCCCTCCTGCAGGAGAAAGCGAAGCGCGCTCAGAAGGAGCTGGTAGACCAGAGGCAGCAGCTGTTCCAGCTGCGCTCCATACGGACTGAGCTGAAGAGGCGTGAGCAGCGCACCAAGCAAAAGCAGGCCCTGTATCAAGCCCAGAAGGAGGCGCAGAAGTTCCGTCCCCAACGCCTTGGCAAGCTTAAGTCAGTCATCTCTGATCACCCCGTTTGCTTTCATTTTAAAGCCTGCAAGCCCGGTGATTTCTGTCTGAGGTCCTGCCCTTAGGGAAGGCCTCAAGCAGATACAGTCTGTCAGGGTCGGAATCCATGGTACTTAACATCCAGAAGTTATCTTTAGATGGCTTTAAACTGGCTTGGATAGCAGCCTCCCCTTATCCTGGGCTGGCCTCTTTGCTTGGAGTAGACAGAGTAGGCAGTCTAAATGCAACGGATCTGATTTTATATTTGGTTACAGAGTCGGGATGTAACGCGTTGTTTATGAATCTTCAATGATGAATGAAATGCTGTGACTTGACCTGTACTCGCTCTCTCAGGTTCCAGGCTCCGGATCTGGAGGTGCAGCTGAGTGATGAGCTTTCTGGCTCCTTACGCACCCTCAAGGTGAGTCGGACCGTGTCTCTCCGTCTCTGGTCTCACCCTGGACTGTAGCTGAGAGTCCAAAGACCCTTCTGCCTCGCATTGTGCTGTGTTAGTCTTGTTCAGATTATTCTGGCTAACCAAAATTGAATGTTTGTTTTTTTTTTCCGGTGAGTTACCTGCCAAATTTGTGTTGTTTCCTGTTTCCATCAGTTCATAAGTTTGTGATTTTTATGTTTAATATTCTAAATCTGGCATTAGAAATACATCCATTTAATTTGCCATGTTTCATAACCCGTTTTTAAGCAGTCCCCTTTTCTGTGTAATTCTTCCTTTTGTAGCCAGAGGGCAGCATCCTCAAAGACAGATTCAAGAGTCTACAGAAGAGAAACATCATTGAGCCCAGAGAGAGAGCCAAGTGAGTATCCCTGGGTGTTACTGGGCAACGATTTCTGACCAAATCACGGATTGTCAGCTGCCATTCTGAAGAGCTACAGTACATGCTAGTTTTCTCTCTCCTCATCATTTTGCTTGATATTATTTTAGACAGTATATCATCTAAGCTGATGTATAATACAGACCCCAATATAGAAAGCTTGAAACCTTTAGGGCTGTCCTTCAGGATTCCTGGATTTGCACCCTTGAGCAAGTATAGCATCACTGCCAGAGAGAGGCTTGTGCATTAATGATAACAAGCACTGATCGTGTAATAAAACTTTACTGTCCTGTTTATGGGAGAATGTAATTACAGTACTCTAGGGGCTATTTCCAGCAGATGGATATCGGTAGTTAGGTGTGTGAGACCCCAGCCAAATGAAGATCAATGAGAAAAATTTCCCACCACAGCCTGCTCTAAAAAAAGAGTTAATTTAACTGTCTCATGTGTAGATATGTCTAATTGATCCACAATTTGTTTACTAACATTGTGGATTGGCATGTCAGTTTAATGAGTGAAATTAAGGTTCTGTTTCATAGTCGTATTTAGGAATTAGGTGGCTGCTACTTTGCGACACAGAAGCCGCTGGGGGTGAATTCCCAGGATTGGATCCAGCCCTTGATCTTTCGGGACTGTCCAGTGTCGTGGCACTTCTGTAACTGTGAACACTGTCGTGCAGGTTCATAAGAAGAAACAAGGTGAAGTACGTGGAGAAGAGAGCCTTCAAGGCCATCACATGAAGGCGGCAGCCGGAGCAGGCCCCCATGCTGTCAGACGCCCTTGTCAATAAATGTCTTTCAAATAGATTTTTAATAAAATTCCCCCCCCCCCCCCTTCCCTTTAACGCCCTATTTAATTAAAAACCATATGTTTATTACACTGTGGCCATCAATCTGATGGATGGATGTTCAAAATTATTATTTCAGGACCATCTCAAGTTTGATAGTTAACATGTCGATTTTCTTTGTCGTACGAATAAAACAGTAGCTGCTGCGGAGACTTTCGTTTTACAATCGGTGATCTCAAAGTTGCAGATTTTTTGACCTCTGTTTTATAAAAATGTAAATCGACATGTAAGGCACTGAATACAGGTCAGTTGTAGGATAGTGCCAAGATGTTAACATGCAGCATGTGCCACAGTATATTCAAATACCCTAAACTGAGATGGGGGCCCCATGCGGGCTCGGGCAGAGCTGCTCAAACTGGTCCCCAGGAACCCCCATCCAGTCCATAAAATGTGTTTTGGAGGGAGCAAAAACACGGACTGGCTGGGGGTTCCCAAGGACTGGGTTGAGAAACTATGCATTATGGGTTGTGTAGTTTGATTCCTGCCCTTGCCTCTTTATGTATACTTTCCTACCTCAGTGTCTTCACATGGCCTGTTTGTACGCGCATACCCTGTGATGAGCTGGCATCCAGCCTGGGGTTTCCCCTGCCCCGTGTCCTCTGCTTCCCAGACGAGGCTCCTCTGACAGGGACGTGGTACTGGAGAAATGTGTGTGGAAGACAGATAAGATGTTCCCTTGGGCAGGAGGGGGGGGTTGGTTTTGTTGTCCCTGAGCCTTACAAAAATAAATCCCACAGCAGTTTCTCCTCCAATAACTAAATAACCTGAAGGAGTGTAAGTACAAGCAGTCCTCGTTTAGCAGCCGAGATCCGTTCCAATGACCAGGTCGCTAAATGAAAATCGGGGCAGTCTTGGTGTGACTGTGACTGCTTACTATATTAATTCAGCCTTCCATACCCAATTGCTTTTATCATTTGTGAAATGAACTACATTCTACTTTAAGGATTCATTATATGTTGTCAGCTGTATGAGATTTAGCCGCAAATATATACATTGTTCGAGAAATGAAAATTTTTTTTACTGTCATATTTGCAGATGGTCACTAACCACAGAGACTGCCTCTCGACTTTCCTGCTAGTAAGGATTTTACAGGGTGGTAAACAGGGTGAGGACACATCTCAAGGTCGTTTCTTTTACAGGCAAAAATGTTCATATATCCAGGATCAAAGGTGTTAAGGCGGAGTTTACTGAGGGCAGCGGTAAGCGTTGCTGGGTGGCTTGCGGCCTCAGTGTCTCTAAGCCTGCAATGGGGACCTTGAGTGAGAGCAGTTAGTGAGAAATCCTTCTTAAACGGGGCCCTGTGATGTGAAAGGTCGTAGTCTTGAGTGAAGACGAGGCCTGTGACACGACACCCACCGTGTCCGTTTCTGAGCATTTCATGCGGCTACATTTAAAGAACATTTTTGGAACTGCAAATAACGGTGTTGAAAGTATCGAGACAATTTGAATCACGCCAGGTCGAAAGATTCCTTATTTTATAGAACAACATATAGAAGTAATTTTGACCTCAAAATATATCGTAAACATCCACTGTGTGAATTAAATGTCGATAAATATTCATGGAAAATTGGTCATGATTACAGCAGATGTTTACTTGATTACTTTTGGGCACCTTGCGAATAAGTGCTGTACTTGTTTTTAAATTCTTCAGGCACTCGTAAACATTTCGGGCGTACGAACGCAGAGGACTGTAAGTCCAAATTGTGTTCATTTTTTTTTCTGCCAGTTTCGCCTAGTATGACTTCTGACCGCCACTCCCGCCATGCAGCAGCGTAGCGTGCGTACTCCCCGCATCCTAGTTCTTTGTACTTGCGTATACCCTTAAAATGATGTTGAATAACGACTTATGAACATTTCAAGTTACGAATGGCTATTCGAAATGTATTTTGTTCGTAAGTAGAGGAGCGCCTGTAGCTTTAAACAGTGTTGTCTTTGGCAGTCTGAGACTTACACAGCTCTGTGCGTGTTTCTGATAAATCCCAGCGACCCTGTACTGGGTACGCAGTTGGGTGGGTGGATTGGATTTTTAATAAATAGTTGATAAAATTGGAAAACTGTCATCCTAGGCCATTACAATATTTAAGAGAGTAATAATTTATATAGTAATGAATTCCCTTTTTTAAAAGCAATTTTCAAAATGACTGAGTGCAATCACACTTCGATAACTATAACTGTGGAGCCTATGATTTAATATACTATCCATAATAAATCCTTTCTTTCATGCGAATGTAACATCCACGGAATTGTCTACTATAGCAATAAAGGCAACATTTCAATAAAAGTGTTATTCTCTCTTTCGTTAACAACTTTGATTTGATGGTTGCACCTTAATGTTTTGGTGTGTCCGGTGAGGTCCTTAAAAACAGGAATATTCTAAATATGTACCATAAACATCTACGTTCATCTGCTCTCAATACATTATCTTTGAGAAAGCCTAGTTTTAACTCGTTGCTCAGTAATCTGTGAGTATTCCCAGCTATACAGAAAAAGTCCCCCTTTGACTGGTACCTTCCTCAGAAATGTGACGTTTAAAAATCCTGGTGTGGCAGCAGGAACCTGACCGTGATACAGAATGCGCTTATGTAGTTCGCTGAGTTGAGGAGCCATTATTAACCCTTTAACCCCCTGTCAACACACATGCACGCCTACACACAACGAAACAATGCCAACACGCTACCTAGTCGAACTGTCAACCCCCTTGGCTTTTTAAAGAGACTCACGGTCACCTTTGTCCCTCCGGCAGTTATTCGATGTTCTCACCTTTCGAAAATAAAGCTAAAATAATGATTTCCCTGCACGCCCAGACTTGTTGGTATGAGACTGAATAAGACGGCTCTCTGGCTGGATTTTTGAGTTCTGCAAGCAAAGAATCTCATCTAGCTGTTCTCCTGTGTGCATGTGGTGGGAGAGATTTCCCTCACCGACCTTCCTTGCATCTCTGCGGTGAGGATTATCTGCCTCCGTATGTATATGTGTCCTACTTCTCCGTCTTGCTCGCAAGCCACTCTCTCTCCCAAAGCAGAGAATATAGCGTGAGTTGATCGAACTAAGGGATCCAATTCTGACCTCTCATGGAAAGTGGAAAAAAAAACAATAAGTGAAATGCTCTCCTCAACCTCTATCCTATCCTTGCTTCCAGCACTGCACATCTAGGCTGATAAGATGGTTCCACCAGGCCGTGGGTGGAGGTCTCCTCGTTATTGGACCCACTGGTGGTGGGATGATTGTTGATTCCAGCACATTAGCTTAATCTTTAATTACCACTGTTTGAGGGACAATGATGGGATTCTCTCTGCTTGCTGTGCGTTAACAAAGCTGATTCGGGTTTAATCCACAAAGCAATGCAATCTTTAACGAAGCACCATCGCAAGCTTTTTCCATGACCTGAAGAAGATCCAAGGCTTTGCTCGTTACTGAGCATGCTCTGTTTGTACTCTATCGCCTGTCTGACTCGTTCAAGCATAAAGAGACCTGTTTCACACAGCTTAGACTTTCTTGTCCCCATTGGGGAAATCCTTTTCCACGGAACTGAACACTCCAAAAGAATCAACATCACGTTTTACACCTGTCATTAGCTGTGAACTGGAATGTGGCCAGAGCTTGTTTCTTCAGTCTTTTGACTTGCTTACCAGAGCACGTCCTGCTTCCTATCCACTTAACGTGACAAGTGGAGTGGGATGACACCCAACGTAATGGCAGGTCCTACATATTGGCTTGTATGACAGTCATCAGTGTGTCTCTACATGTCTGTTCCTCCGGTAACCTTACCATAAAAACCCCAGGTGGTATGACGTGTGAAGAATGCATGGACTAAATATGACATCATTCAGGCCGTGGCACACACAGGGGTGTAGCTAGAAATTCTGGGCCCCTTGACAAAATGTCACCTTGCCCACCCCGCCAAACGTTTAGCATAATTTTACATATTCAAGGGCCCCTGTAAAGTCTCAGGGCCCTTGAATGTGCCAGGGTATCCACGCCCTGCTGTACCCCTGGGCAAAGGCTGCTTGGTATCTAATGCGTGCAGAATGATGCTGAACGTCAAAGCTGCGATTTCCCCATCTGGGTAGGCACCGCTCCCCTCGGCCATCACCAGATGTTTCAGGCTGAGGCCCAGCGTCACGTGATCATCACAGCTGTGTAGAAAAGGTCCTGGAGTCTGACAGAGCCCCAATCAATGAGCATCCCCCCCCCGACCAGCCAACACTGCATGAAGATGCAAGTGCGAGCTTTGGCTGACCGGTCAGAGGACCTGCTATCGTAAGCGGGTCAGATGGTCACCGCTAATGAGCCAGAGAGGTCGGCGGCTGCAGGCCTTGACACAAAAGCTTCGGCAATGAGGGCCCTGATGACTTCATGATCTCCGCTGAACCGACACCCTTTTGTCCAACTGACATCTCTTTGACTCCCCCCTCCCCCTCCCCATTCTAAAGTCTCCTCACCGTGAATCCTCACCTCAGGTCTGACACATGTGAGGAAATGGGTATCGGACTGGACTGGGACTAAATTTTGGCCCAGTTAAGCTACAAGAAACGATCGTCCAATTACAGTTCAGGTAAGGAGCATTCTTATTGGACAATCACGACTTCTAGCTTAGGTTAACCCAGCTAACTGAGAAATCCTGCTTCATGGGACACCAACCTGGACAATAGGAGCCTTGTGATAAATTTTGCTGCCCCCATCATAACATTTTGCCGACTGGGGGCCCACATATCCATCGACCTCATATGCCAGATTGACTAGTCTAGCCTTGGGGGCCACCATTCAGCTATCAACTCATTCTGCATTTTGAAAAGCCATCTTTTCCTACCAAACCTCTACGAAGATGAAGCTGCCCCCCCCGCCCCCCATATAGAGATGAATAGCAGGCAGTGTGTGGCTGCTTTTCCTTGATGGCTGGGCAGATGCAGGGTATCACCGGGGCTGTTTGGGTAGATGATGCACAGACCCATAACAGGGGCCCAGATTTGCAAACATCAATCGTTCCTGTTCTGGAAAAGATCCACAGGCGCTGTGGCGGTTCAGAGGGGGAAATCATATATTTTTTTTGTTCTGTTCTCTTGCTTTGTTTTGCCGTTCTGTACAGGGCTTTTCATCCACCTGGACTGTTTTCACAGCACACAAAATGCCACATGGCTCATTTTACAAAGGTCTGTTCTCCCTTCCGCTTCACCCTGCTCTTCTCCTCTTCGTCCACATGTGTCTTCCTCCCTTGCCCTCTTCTTCCTCTGTCAACATCCCCAACTGTGTGGCAGAGGCCACAGAAGTGGCGGGGGGGGGGGGCAAGCGGAACCAGGGGGTAGTAATGATGGGATGGAGGTATGGAACGGTGAGGAAGAGAAGAAAGAGAAGAGGGATATAGATCAGGATGTCTGGTAGAAGACAGGTTTCTGGGCTGTATTTCAGGATGATGGAGAGATCGAGTAAGAGAGAGGGAAACTGGGTGAAAGAGGGAGGGAACAGAAGGAGAGAGATGGAGGAAGGAGGGGCAGCACTGTGATTTCTCAGTAATCCTCTTGGCATTTGTCAAAACCCGAGAATATATTTGTGTGTGTATACGAGAGAGAGAGTGAGAGACAGAGACCAGGTGGAATAATAAGGCGTTAAGAGAGAGAGCAGGCATGAGAGAGAGAGAGAGAGAGAGAGAGAGAGAGAGAGAGAGAGAGAAAAGAGCGGCATCTTACAAGCACCAGTGAAGCGGCAAGCAGTAGAGGAACCAAGCGCCATTCCTACTGGGGGGGGGGGGGGTTGAGCGAGTGAGGGAGGGAGAAGGGGAGGGAGCGTGGCATGCTCAGAGAGGAGAGAGGGAGCACGGAGGAGAGCCACATCGAGGGGGACTGGGGGACTGAGGGGCAGAGAGGAGCAGCACTAGAAAGGGAGGGGACGCAGAGCAGGGAGGAAGAGGGAGAGTGGAGCACGGACGCGGTGGCTAGGAGCCGGTGCCTGCTGCCTCGGCCGTGTATGGGCGCGCCGCCCGGAACAGCACGCGGGAATCCAGCGGAGCGGGAGCGCTGAGCGTGTAAGTGGGCGGGAACGTCTCCCCGAGGCGCGTCAGGCCGGAGATCCTCACGCGCCCGAGTCTAGGGGGTCAGCAGAAGCTGGGTCAAATCGGGGACACTTAGATGAGGCAGCCAAAACGAGGAGTGGGAGGCACGAGAGAGAGGAGGTGTAACTTGGTGAGAGGCGTATAGTGTCGCTCGGGGCGAGGAGCAGGGGGGGAGTTTCCACGTGGGGCAGAGTCGTGCGTTTCGGGTTGAGGGAGAGCGTCTGCCACAGGGGAGAGAGAAGGAGACGAGAAGGTCGAGATTCCTGAGTTTCCACATGTGGAGGCTGAGTGTGAAGGAGGGGATCTGCGGTTGATGCTGCAGAAGGGCAGGAGCACCGAAACTCAGCACCGGATCCGGTTTGGGGAGATCACATGGCAACGGGGGAGCAGTGAGTCACACAAGAAGAGGTTCCATCCACAGCCAGGGGTCAGAAAAGCCCAGACCGGCGGTGGAGGTGTCTCTCCTCCTCTCTCTCTCGCTGTCCGTTCCGGGGACAAGAGCTTCACGGCAGGGGGCTCTAAGAAGAGTTCCCAGTCCAGCCCGTCACAGTCCAGTCCAGCTTCCCTTCTGTGGATGCTTCCCGCGCTGAACCATGGGGGAATGGACCATCCTGGAGCGGCTGCTGGAGGCTGCGGTCCAGCAGCACTCCACCATGATCGGAAGGTAATGGCATTCACCTCTCCCGGTCATGGGAGGGCGACGCGAGGCATTTGTTGTTTTAGGGACGCAGGTTACCGGGGTTATGAATCTCCCACCCAGTCTGAACTTCCTATAGAGTGCTGTGTAGCAGGTAATCCAGGACAGTGATACGCCAGCTGTCTCGCTGTAACATGGGAGCAGCAGGGCATTATGGGATACAGTTTTTCAAACTCATATACATACAAACCATCCTGAGGACTAGTATGTCAAACATACACTGATGTTTGCTTGGTGAGTTCGGTTTTATGTCCAACGCTTCAAATATGAAAGATTCCTCTGATCTTATCTGATCAGTCTACAAAGAGCCAAGTAACAGTTAATCAATTAAAAACAATAGCAGGAGCCCTGAGGTTAATTTCTTCAGCTGCTTACAGGTAAGACGCCCTTGCCTGTTGCATTAAAGGCTTCTGTTCACAGGCGATGGTTAAACTGCACGCTTTTGGCAAATGCCTTTAAATCTACATGAAGTCTAAAATGACCTGTTTAGCTAAAAAATAACAGAAAATATAATAAATTACATCAAACCAATTCTGAAAATATTGCGCTCACTGCCTGAAAATCCTCTAAAGAAATGTGAAGGAGGAAGCAGATGACATTTCTCTGAGGGAACATCAATCCATTTCATGTAATTGAACGTGCAGCTGATGAATGTCGAGGCTTGAACTCCTTACTTGTCTGTATGTCACCGGGCACCATCTTGTCGCAGGTATATAATGTGAGAATTGTGGCGCTCGTCAACAGCACAGGTGCTGCACACACGTTGGCTTAGATCAGGGATGAGATCCGAAATGCTGACAGGTGGGAAACGAGACCGTGCCCTTTCGTGACCGGACCTGCTGCCCCTCCCCTAGCAGATTGGGAGTGTCCGCATCCTGGGTGTCTCACTGGATGATGTGTTCAATAAAAGTAGAACACCATGGTCAGCTGCTCGTTCATTGCCTGGTTTGCTGTTCCCTGCTCTCTCGTCTGGTTCAATACCACTGGGAGGCAGGTCGCACTGGGTGAGCGATGTCCTCTATACTGTTATATGTGACTCTTTTGCAGGCAAAATGATCCCAGAGTAGTAAAATATACTAGTACATGATATATAATGTGTGAGGGGATAATTTCACTTCAGTTAGTGCAGTAAACGTCAACGGCAGCATTGAAACTCGTTTCGTATTTTCATACATAAGTAAACAGGTGACACGCCCCCCCCCCGACAATCTTTTTTATTGATACAGTAAAACAGGCAGCACCTGGATGCTGTAGCATTGGTGTGACATCATGGGTCAGGCATGGCTGTGAGCGCTTACATGCACCAGTCCTGAAGTCACCAGTTTTTCAGCAGGGATGCTGCCTTGCATGGCAAAAGAATGAAGCTAATTTTAACAGAGAGGGACAATCATTTGCCGTATATTATATATTAGTCTACCATGTTTTGTTGTCTTTCCCGCATGTGCATTTATCCCTGTCACAGCCATGAGTGTGCTCTATATATATATATATATGTGTGTGTGTGTGTGTGTGTGTGTGCCCTTTGCGGACAGCTTGCTCTACAAAAGAGCAAGTTGAGGGAGGCATAAAAAGAATTTCCCCATGAGGGACAATAAAGGATTGATTATTATTATTATTATTATTATTATTCTGTTCCAGTTCCTGACGTAGCAGGATGATCACTCTTAGCATTTAGCAGTAGCATTTCAGCTAGCTTATCACGCAGACGTTCTTCCATGGATACAGAAGAACTCCAGGCCAACAAGTAGCTGCTGGAAGACTACAAATCAGATTCCCTACCGAGGCACCTCCGTGTGCTTAATCTGAATTCGCGTGACTGAATCTAGCTGTAGAGCTACACGATATTCCAAAAGGAAAGGAGAGCTAGTGTCACTTTTGTTGAAAGTGCGCCAAACAATCATAGTAATGATGGTCGCGTGGCAGACGTGAAGTGTGTAATAATGATTTATTAATAGCTGCAGCCCAGTGGGGCTTGCATGTGGGAGACAGGACCTGCCGTGCTTATCACACCATTCAACAGCCACTAGCATGGGAGTCTGGTGGGTTCCCAGTAAGAAGGACATGCTTGTGGAATGGTCCAGTGCTGGTCACAGGGAGACTGGTGTCATCCCAGTAAAAGTGATAAGCATGTTGAAAGGTCCAACACTGGTCACAGGGGGTGGACAGAGGGCGGGCACCCCCTTCACATTGGTGATGCAGGTGGGCGCGGTATCCGCCTCTTTGCACAAACATGCAGCTTTCTGTTTTCCACTTAAAGGCATCTCGCTCCTGTTTCGCTCCATCACCATCCTGCATTTCATCAGCGTTGGGCACGGCTCTGAATGATGCCCATCAGTTCACACATGGTTTGGACTGATGTGTGGCAGCAGGCGAGTAAACATGCCCGTTACCAGCTGTTTACTGAAGGGGAAGATGGGGCACGGTTGGCTTAAGAAGACCCGATTCAGCTCCTGACACAGCGTGACACTGGCTGAGAGGATATTATGGAACAGTTGTGTATTTTCATATCTCTACCTGCCAGTATTCATAATTAAAATGATCAGAACGTTGGTAATGGCTTTTGCCGATTGGTGGTTGGCCATCGCCGGATTATTACTTGATTATATAACTGCAGCTGCTGGTTGACCCATTAAGACAGTTTCCCAATCCGGTCCCCAGGAACCCACCGCCAGTCCACGTTTTTGCTCCTTCTGGTCTCACTGCCAGAGAGTCCACAATTTTGCTCCCTCCCAGCTCCCTTATGGGAGCAAAACCGTGGACTGTCTATAGGTCCCCGGGGACAACACTGGGAAACACTGTACAGTTAATCTGATACACTGATGGAGCACTGTGCAGGTATATCCCCCCCCTCATAGCATTACCTTACCTTATTCCATTATGATCCTTGGCCGCTTCTTTGCTGTCAGGGCTGCAGGTTTGTCGCCTTGACAACACCTTGTCAGCGCAATATAGGTCTCGTTAACTGCGCCTAATAGAAACGGTGATATACATCTCTGTAGCCTGCACCGTATGCACGACTCCAGAACCCTCCCTGCTCAGACACGCTTGCTGGGGTGTGTTTGTCAATCTTGCCCATGGTACTCAGTGTAGATCACCCCCAAATAGGCCCACTGCCTGTGTGTGCATTATTACGCCTGTGAAATATCAGGGGAAAGAGCGTTTGGGATGATGAGAAGAGGAACTGTGCTCAGGCAGCCGGTCAGGCTCCGTGACGATCTTCTCTGGAGTAAGAGCCCCGGCCTCTCTCTGACCTGGTTTCGAGCTGCTGTACTCGCCGTGGGGGTCCAGGGTCTGAGTGTTGCCACGGCAAACCTCGGCGACGTTGCCATAGTATCACGTAGTGAAGAAAAGAACCAAAGGCGGTGATGTTCACGTGCCGAAGTGCGGGGAGACAAGAGCGAAACATGCTACAGGATTTAACATACATGATCGCAGCTTGTAAAATGAGCTCCACTCATGGTTAGTTCACTTGATTAGCCAGGTACACCATTATAATGTTGGAAGCTCTGTATCTGTATGTATACATGAGATGCCCATAGTTAGCTGTGTGTGCTGCTTAATGCATCAGTATGCATTCGTGTCTAGGTATGTGTGCATATTTACTTCTGTGTTTCTGAGTAAAGGTGTCAGTGACTGATTGACTGTGTGTGTGTGTGTGTGTGTGTGTGTGTGTGTGTGTGTGTGTGTGTGTGTGAGAGAGAGAAATTCCCTGTTCTACAAAGCCCCCTTTCCCGTCCAAGGACCAACGAGCTCCACTCTGCTCCTCACAGCAAGACCCGAAATAACAGGGCTAAAATTAAACTGGGCCCTGCTTCTGAGACGCTCCTAGCACTGTGGGGGGTGGTGTGGGGTGGGGGGGCAGGTCACTGGCAGCGTGGGTGGCCTGGCAAGCGGACTCCATACCTGGCTTCATATACATGGACCTTTAAGTACAAACAGACACGCCGGACAGCTGGGTGAGGAATGAAGTCCCAGAGTGAGTGTCAGCTCAGTGTGGGTCCTCCCATGCCACCCCGTCACACACCCGTCATACACTATTCCAAAATTCTAATTAATCGAGCGTCAAAGAGTATGAATGAAATATCTGAAGGTCCGGAGTCCCTGTGCCAGATTTTCCCAACCACCCAAACGGGAGCAGATCTCAGCCCTGCTCGTCAACGGATGGATGCACTTGACAGAAATTATGAATGGAACCTTTACTTACAAGAATATAATTCCTTCTGACTGAAGCTCAATCCATGATGTAGTGTAACATTGTTCTGAAGGCACCCACAATTACTCCCAGTGACTTTTATGCTGGTCCCATTAACTCAAGCACCCATCCATCCATCCATCCATCCTCCAATCATTTTTCCCAGCCAGGGTCACATGGTTACCGCAGGCATTCCAGGGCACACCCTGGATGGACTATAACCCTAAACCATACAAAAATACTTTGAACTTCACAAAATTAAATGAGGACCTTTGCAGAGTTCTGTTACTTCAGATTCAGGTCTTCGTTAAAAAGCTGTTTTCATTCCCGGATCACTGCTTGTGCAGGAACTTTTTCGGAACATGTACAAAATCTGAATCGAGATGCACACTCATCCGTCTTGGCGTGTAAAACAAGATCTGATAAATACATATAATCCCACCACCCTACCCCCACCACATCTCTGCATCTCTCTTTAACCCGACCTCTCGTTACCCATCCTCTCCATCACTACCCCTCCACGTTGTTTTGCTCTCCATCAATCTTTCTTTATCACTGCCTGCTATCCTTCCCTCCACTCTTTCTTGTCCATTATTGATGTAACTTAATTGCTTAGTATCCAAACTCTCTTCCATATTTAGCATGTCTAAACACCTTACCTTCTTCTCTAAGTGGTTCATTTGCTTATGTCAGTGTTTCCCAACCCAGTCCCTGGGGACCCCCAGCCAGTCCACATTTTGCTTCCTCCCAGCTCCCAGCCAATCAAGAACACTGAATATGCAGTGCCATGAGCATAATATGGGCATAGATACTCTATCAGATTCAGGGGCCTGTGACTTTACTGGGGCCCATGAATACATAAGTAAAATTTAGTGGGGGGCCCAAGATGACTTTCTGTCAGGGGGCCCAGAATTTCTAGCTACGGCTCAGCCTGGTACAGGTGTGTTGGGAGCTGGGACAGATCAAAATTTGACCTCACTGGGTTGCTAAACACTGGCTTAAGGTAATCAGGTTAAATGGCAGTAAAGTCCTTCCTGGCACCACCTTGAATAGCGATAAGTCCACGTCCTTAACCTCTAGGCTTCCAGCTGTCGTACACCAGGCTTGCAGCTGCATTTTTTCCTCTTAACTTCCTTCCTTTCTCTGCTTGATGCCACACCTGCTGGAGTCAGGCTCGCTTCAGAGCAGCGTGTTCCAAGGCCTTAGGAAGGAGAATCGCTCCGAGGTGCTGAATTCCCCCAGCGGGTCCTGGAGCGAGGCAGCTGCTCGGGCTGTGATCTGGATGAGTGTAAAGCAGCGGGAGAGGAGACGCGTTGGCAGAGAAGGGCAGAGACAGGAGTCACATTCCTTATCCGCTGCGATGTCTTCGCGTCAACAAGAGAAGAACCTCCAGCATGGAGCATATGTGCAGAGTGTATGTTACTTTGCAAACCAGCTGACTCCCTCTGACACAGACAAGCAAGCACAGTAAGGCACAACACTGGGGGGGAGTCAAACAAGCTGGTCTGAGTTAACAGCCTTTTCTGGGGGGGGCACTCCGGGAGACTCCATCATCCTAATGGAGGTACGGAGATGAGGAGCAGGGAAGGATTGATGAACTCTTCAGAGCCACAGTCTGTGCGCCGACTCTGAAAATGATCATGGCGAAAATGGCTTTTAGTCCTGTGTTCCACTCCAAGGCTGTGCTCCTCAGTCTCTCTACGCCACCATGTCCTTAAAAAAATGCTTCAGGGACAGTTTGTTCCGGTAATCGAAACGCGTGCACTTGAAGGGTGACCATTCATCACTTAGATTAGGGTATGTTAATGTTATTAGTCTCTTTCCAAAACACTGGTGCTGGCGAACGGTTTGTGCATCGCAGCCACTGGCTGGCAGGCGTGCATACACACACACACACATGCGCACACATACACTTTGTTTACTCTCTCACGGAGACAGATTACGTGATCCACAACCAAAATGTCTCCCACGTAGGCGCTGAGAGCATTAGTGATAAGCGGAAAGCATTGCACGCATACCTAAACACTAGGATTTAGGCTGACCAACCAAACACGGAGCATATCCACACAAAGGCATTAAACCAAGGCCACAAATATTGTGCACACAGCACTCACAGTGACAGGTACAAGAAAAGAAACAACGAGTACACACACACTGATGTTTTATAATTATAATTATAGTCTGTAAAAATAACAATAATCAACACTGACAGTGGTGGTAAAAAAGCAAACAAGACACACACACACACACAATCCTGTGAAACAGGCAGGTTTGTGTTTACAGCTGTATGCCACTGAGCGGTAGTCATAGATACGGGTATATGTGAAACTCATTAGTGTAACTTGCAGCAGGTGCACAGGACCAGTGGTGATGGTGTATGAGTGTGTCTGAGTGTGTGCGAGAGAGAGAGAGAGAGAGAGACAGAGACAGAGTGAGACGGTGAAGGAGTGAGAAACGGGCAAACAGTCTCACGTCTAATCTCTGTCTCCATGGACACAAGGATTCAGCTAGATTCTATTCAGTCTCCATGGTATATTTCTAGGGTCTTCCATCATCTGATGTGTAACATTGATGCAACATAATAGTCATTTTAGTTCATGATAATAATATAATGATCTAGATTCTTACTGTACATTGAACATAAAGATATTATTCTTTTAGCTTATTGTGCTAAAATCTACTTATTATTATTTATTATTGTAATCATGCACTTCATATTGTAGGTAGTGTGTATTTGCATAATGGTGTTACAATCTGTGTTAAAGACACCAGAACTGGTTGTCAGCAGCATGCTTGCAAATTCATACTACCTGCAGAATGTGGTTACATTCTACTTCTCACTCTTATTATTATTGCGACTACTTATTAAGCGTAATGTTTACTGTGCAGAAGTGTCAGTCTCTGAGTGTGTGGTATCAGTGCCTGACTGTCAGCCTGTGTCAGTCTGTGGTATCAGGGCCTTAGTGTCAGCTTCTGTCTGAGTGTGTGGTATCAGTGCCTTAGTGTCAGTTTGTGGTATCAGTGCCTTAGTGTCAGCTTCCGTCTGAGTGTGTGGTGTCAGTGCCTCAGTGTCAGTTTGTGTCAGTGTGTGGTATCAGTGCCTTAGTGTCAGCTTCTGTCTGAGTGTGTGGTATCAGTGCCTGACTGTCAGCCTGTGTCAGTCTGTGGTATCAGGGCCTTAGTGTCAGCTTCTGTCTGAGTGTGTGGTATCAGTGCCTTAGTGTCAGTTTGTGGTATCAGTGCCTTAGTGTCAGCTTCCGTCTGAGTGTGTGGTGTCAGTGCCTCAGTGTCAGTTTGTGTCAGTGTGTGGTATCAGTGCCTTAGTGTCAGCTTCTGTCTGAGTGTGTGGTATCAGTGCCTTAGTGTCAGCTTCTGTCTGAGTGTGTGGTATCAGTGCCATAGTGTCAGCTTCCTTCTGAGTGTGTGGTATCAGTGCCTCAATGTCAGCTTCTGTCTGAGTGTGTGGTATCAGTGCCTCAGTGTCAGTTTGTGTCAGTGTGTGGTATCAGTGCCTTAGTGTCAGCTTCCGTCTGAGTGTGTGGTATCAGTGCCTTAGTGTCAGCTTCCGTCTGAGTGTGTGGTATCAGTGCCTTAGTGTCAGCTTCCGCCTGAGTGTGTGGTATCAGTGCCTTAGTGTCAGCTTCCGTCTGAGTGTGTGGTATCAGTTCGGCTGCTAGCTTTGCCTAATGAGAGCCCCTTGGGGCTGATAGTAGCAGCTGCTGTATAGATGAGTCAGTCTGAGAGAAGCACCAGGTCTCCCACCCACCCAGTAGCCACACACAGCCAAGTGTCCACACTGAGCTCAGCCCCCAGCGGGAAACTCGCAGCCGCTGCCCTCAAATCACCAAAACAGACAAACAACACCCGCTCTTCCTATACACACTGTGCTCTGTCACACACAATCACGCACCAACCCTAATGTCCCATTCCACACAAACAAAAACGCAGGTACACACAAGCATCAGGAGACAAAGATTATTTCCACCACAACACATGCAAGCCTGCCAATAGCACCACTGTGAAAATGCATTTGGCTCAACAATGTGGCTTTGCATACATTACGACACATTGATGCACATTCCCTCTATCGCTTCCAGCAAAAATTAGCATTCCCTTCCATCTAATTTGCATAAACAAGTGCATACAGTCTAATGGTCCATTTAGCATTCCACTGAAAATATTATAGCACAAGGGATATAACAGTATAGTTACAGTAAACATAAGCCTACGTACATTCAAACAAACACACCAGTCCCTATTTTTTTTATTTGATATTTGCTGGCCAAACACTGAGTTTCTCGACATAGCTGCTGCCTGTGCGACTCAATTCATCGTGTTTTATGCACATAAACATACATGAACTGATAATTTCATAATGTAAACATGACTGAATCCCATACATACCAAAGACTGACTTTCAGGATATGTATGTATATAGATATGTAAACACACACATACACACACACACAGTTCAATTAATCGCAATTAACAGAAAACTATGCAATTATTGTTATTTTTGTCGATTCACAGCCCTAAGACATATACCTATGTCCAATATACCCATGTATTTTTTTGACTCAACCACTAGAATATAATGTTTGGTTAATCGATACCTAATTGAGTATTTTTTTTGTACTAATTAAGTTTAAATTAAGTGAGCTGGCGGTGAAATTCAGTAAATACATGGAATGGCTAGGGTGCCCCTGAGGAGAGGTTTGGGGACCAAAGCAGCAGAGGTGGAGATTTCAGGTCCAGAAAGTAAAAATCCAAACCAGGATTTTGTTTCAACCAACCAGTTGAGTACTC